>CM068321.1:1761372-1808872 GCA_034766995.1 Acanthacorydalis orientalis | reverse complement strand
GTGAAGACTGTCGACTCATTGTTCGAAAGTCTTAATGTAGTCATTGTTCCTCCTCAGAATGGAAATGATCGCCGGTGTTGCGTCTCAAATACTTCACAATATCCATGGCTTAGCGAAAAAATGAAACAATAATAAATTCCTGGGTGTATTTGACAAAGTTAGAGAAGTCACTAATATCTCCCTCGATTAATGGATCGGTCATAACACTGAAATTAATCAGGGGAATATGGGAATCTTTAAAAACTCGAGCATTTAGTTATTTTCGGACAAGAAGTTTAAGATGTTTTCGAAATTTTCTTGTGCACAATTTGTGCACAAGATGTTTACTTTATCTAAATACAATTGTACTGAAACGTGAAAATCAAAAATTTGGACAAATCAGAATCAAGAAGAAAAATTAATTAAAATTAAATTAATTATTTGGCGCGTATGTTATTATTTTAGTCTCTAAAAATGAATATAGAAAACGACATCGATTTGGAGAATAACAGGGATAGTGGCAGTGAAATTTGTAGAGCGTTTCACGATTCAGAAAGTGCTCTTGATTTTTATGATGATCTTGACAGCGATGCTAGCGTCAAATTTCATCCCAGGGAAAAATGTAACCTGTACTATATTCAAGCGAAGAGGAATGTGAGTTAGAAAGAATAAATGTTGGTGATTCTGATGAAGACTGGATTGAAATCGACACTAATGATGAAAATTTACCTATTAGTATTCCGTTTACAAGTATCGGGCGCTTGAATTTCGAAATGTTCTATAGAAGCCTATAGGTTACTTAAGAATTTTCCTACGGACGAACTTATAACGGAAATTGTGACGCAAAAAAATTTATATGCTGACGAACAGATTAAAAAACAAATAATAACCAGGTCATTCTGGTGATATCGGCAAGATATTTCATATGAAGAAATGAGTGCCTTTTTGGGGGGTGTTCTTGAATAGTGAAAGTTTCCTAAAATAAAAGACCACTTTTTTCAGACTTTACAAATACACTGTTTACAAATTTTAATAATGCTCCATCTAAATCAAAATCAGTATACTCAAAAACAATAGTTTCAAAAGTTAAAAATTTTCTAGGCCACCTTGATTTAAAGTTTAGATGAAATTTCACTCCGGGAAAAGAAATATGTGTGGATGAAGCAGTCGTGCCGTTTAAGGGAAGATTCAGGTGTTTAACTTGTAGCTCCAATAAACCAACTAAATGGGGAATGACGATATATGGTTCACAGATTCAAACGCGGGATATATGTATTCAGTGTTACACTCCTATATATCTCTTACGTCGTAGTCTTTAATTTATTGCCAGCTTCTTGTCAGTGCACGGATCGTTTTATATGCAGACGTCAATTTACTCGAAACAAATCCCAAGTCCGAAGGATGTCGTCTCTACGTCAACAGATATTCTACTAGTGTTCCATTGGCTGAAGAATTATTAAAAAGTAAGTGATGTTTAACAAGAATGATTGGAAGTGATTGAAAATTTTTGTCAAAAAAATAAAAGAACCTGTTTTCAAGACAAAAAACGTTATTAGATTCCGTCCAAGAAAAAAACGGGTGTTTGCGCTCACGTACACGTGACAGAAGTGAAACTTCAGCGCAGTCTCTCTCTCTCGCACTCGTGCACTCATATTCTCTCTGTCTCTCTCGTTCGCGGCTACGATCATGGTAACGTTTCTCGTGACACGCCGTATGATTTTACCACACGCTAACGCGCCCATATAAGTTTCACTTCAAAAATAATTTATTAGCTCTGTCATAGAGAGATAAACGAATCAATGCCATACTTAGTACGCATGATACTGCATCGATGAAAACCGTGTCAAGAATAGCACGTGGCGGTGTTCAGTCAGAGACTAAAAGAAACCTCAAGTAGCACTGAACAATAATAAGTTCATCGGCGGCGTAGACCGAGCGGATCATTATGGATCGATGTATGGTTTTCTAGGTAAGTTATTAAAGTGGTGGCGAAAAGTTTCTCTGTGGAGAAATGAAGCCTCTTCCCTGAATTCTTATATTTTATATAAACTGGATTGTAAACATAGCGACATCAAACGAATATCTCATTTAAAATTTATTCGGTAAATAATTGTCACTAGTTGGCAATTTCCGTGAAGGTGAAACTTCACAGTATGGAAAGTCATCAACCTCAAAACATGAAGACAGATTAAACAAAAAATTGTGTATCTTGCAACCTAATTCATTGTTTGGAAGTATATACAAATGTGTATATATATATATGTATATTCCATATGTTTTCTATGGAATTTCTTCGGAAGAAAAAAATGCCAGGTCTCCGACGTTGTCTTCGCCAAAATACTTTTCGAGAGGTTCGCTTCACCGGGCCGATCCCGAGTACAAAGAATTTAAGCGATGTTGAAATACTTTGTGCCGTAATCCATCCAACAATTTAAACAATAATATGCAGAAACACCAATCGAAAATCTCGCGAGATATATGAATATTCTAATGAAAGTAGATCCGAGAGCAGCCAACTTACTTGGGAATATATTAACGAAGAAGAACTTATGGAATATCTCGGTATTTTATTGATTGTGGGGTCCCATAATTCGAATTCTGAATGGCTTGAAACGCTTCGGTAAAAGATACTTACCCTCTTTACAGAGCGATAACGTTAGCAAAGCGTTTTAGAAATATCATAAGATTTATTCGTCCCGATCAACAAAATACCAGAGAAACAAGGCAGGCTACCGATAAAGCAGCACCGATTAGTGACATTATTGATTACATATTTCCGACATAACTATAGGCGATCTGTTAATGCTACTGTGGACGAGCAACTGTTTCCTTGTAGACTTCGCACGAAATTCACACAATACATTCCGTCGAAACCAGCAAAATACGGTATAAAATTGTGACTGGATTACGACGCTGAAACATACGATCCGTTGACAAGCCAAAGATACACAGATTATGCCAACAATATCAGAGAAGTAAACAAAAGAGGAAAAGTTGTAAACGATTTGGTTATGATGTTATAAAAGCACCGGTGGAAATATTACGATGGACGACTTTTCTGCAACAATTTCTTCTGCTGATAATTTGCAAAGTTGGCGGTTATCCATGGTAGGCACAATAAAAAAAAAAAAAAACAAATCTTGCTTGCTTACAGAGTTCAACGCCTCACCACGGCGGAAAGAATTGTCAACTGTATTTGTTTGTAGTGGGAAAAAAAATGTTATTGTGTATCGAAAAAAACGAGGGTGTGGTTTAACTGTCTACGATGTATCTTGATAACGAAATTTCAGAAGTGAAAAGAAACCCAAATATAATACTTTTTTTTATAACAAAACAGAAGGTCGTGTCGATACGATGGATAAAATGGTCCGTCAATATGCAACAAAAAGAAAAACCTATCGTTTTCCGTTGCCACTTTTTTATAATTTGCTAGATATATCGGCTCTTGCAGCTTGTATCGTATACTCTGAAAATAATTCATCACACAAAACATCGAAATAAAGTCGACGTCTAGGGTTCTTGTAAGAATTCACGGATCATTTGGATACTCGGTTAGGAATGAGGCTGGCTCAAAATGAAAGAGTTACAGCTTTTTTCCGGACCAAAAGTGCCGTTGAATGTGTGTTAGGAGTGAGTATTGACTCGTCTGAACGGCTCAGTACCGACTATTTTCGACCAGATAAAGATGATCGTGAGAATTCTAGACTGAAAGGAAGCCGTTTCACCATTATAGCAAAAAAAGAAAACATCCAACCAGAGAAATCTGCGTTCAGTGTAAAATAATAAAAATCAGTTTGCGTCGAACACGGCTGTACGGAGACCAGATTCCCAAGCTGTCGTTGGAAATAAATAATTTATTTTTAAAAAAATTGTAACAAAATAAAAATTTGTAATTTTGTAAAAAACGAAAGGAATAAAATTTGAATTACTTGTACGTTTAATTGTTTTCTAAATGTATTGAATTTTATGTTTTTACAATAAACATTACTTTGGCATGAACACATTCATTTTTATGTTTTGGTGAAAATTGCGAAAAAAATGCATGTTTCGTATGAAATGTATGAAAAACAAAAATATATACAAGTGTATATACCGTCCACGTAGTCAAGAAAATGTCAAAATGCTAAAAAGAAGGGAAAGCACATTTTTTGAGAAATTGTTATCGCGTTTTCGGAAGAAAATTAAAAAGTAGGTCACTGAATAGAAGGCGGATCAAAATCGGCCGAAAAACATTGATGCTGTTCCGAAATGCAAATTAGAATACATACATATGTGCATATGATGCCCAGGTGCAGGATAATGAATGAGTTACCTCGAGGAAGAAAGACATAATATACACTTCTGTGAAACTTCTTACAGAAAACCATTCCTAAATATTGGAGAATTTTTTAAAAAATATCACACATTAAAAACATATAAATGATCGATAAAAGCCGATGCATTAAAATAAATGTAAACATTATAGAGTGTAATCGACATTGATACAATAAATGTATTTTTTTCAAAAAGGTCTCTCGTCATATAAAATTATCTTACGAACACCTTTCACATAACCACCGAGTAAAACTCGGACCTAGTGAAGAATCTTCATCGACTATTCTTTTAAAACAATAAATTTATCGTCTGTTAACGAAAATTAAATTCATTCTCATATATGTCTTTAACTACTATTATATATATATATATATATATATATATATATAAAGTATATATATATAGTTAAGTTGGTCACTGAATAGAAGGCGCATTAAAATCGGCCGAAGAACATTGATGCTATTCAGAAATGAAAATTGGAATATATATATATATATATGTGTGTGTGTGTGTGTGTGTGTGTGCATATGATGCCCAGGTGAAGGATAATGTATGAGTTATCTAGGAGGGAGAAAGACAAATATACACTTCTGTGAAACGTGTAACAGAAAACCATTCCTAATTGTTGGAGAATTTTCTAAAAAACATCACACATTAAAAACATGTAAATGCGATCAAAGCTGGCGCATTTAAATAAATGTAAACATTTAGAGTGTGATCGACATTGATATTATAAAGGTGTTTTTTTCAAAAAGGTCTCTCGTCGTATAAAATAATCTTACTGAACACCTCTCACATAACCACCGAGTAAAACTCGGACCTAGTGAAGAATCTTCATCGACTACTCTTTTAAAACAATAAATATATCGTCTTTTAACGAAAATTAAATTCATTCTCATATATGTCTTTAACTACTATTATATATATATATATATAAAGTATATATATATATATATATATATATATATATATATATATATATATATATATATATACTTTTTCCAAAATATTTCCAGGCGCATTTTTTATTCTTGAAACGCATGCTTTATCTATCGAATAGCGATAACACTGATTAACTTAAAATTGTTGTTAAAATAAGTTTGTTTTAGGACGATATAATTTATGTAATATCAGGTAGGTAGCAAAATAATTGCGGTTTATTACCTCAATTTTTTTCGATAAAATTGTTCATGTTAATGTCATTTTAAAGTGTATTTTTCGGTTCGTATTTTGGCAACATTGACTTTAGTTTTATTATTAATTTTACTTCAAATTAGCCTATTGAATTACAGATGAAAAAAAAGAAAATAAGCGCAAATATTTTATATGAGATAAAACGAGCTGTGGAACAGCAGAAATTGCTCGTAAACCGAACGATGCTTTTCGTGTGAGTCCTGTTAAAAAACGTACTGTGTAATGGTGGTTCCAGAATTTTCGTGCTGGGAACGACAGCCTTGAAGGTAAAGAAGGTCGCGGGCGTCCTTCTTCAGTTCATAACGAACAACTGAACCCGTTAATTGAATCATAACGATGCTCAACAATTCGACAGCTTGTACAGAACTTAGGCGTCAGTCATCCAACAGTTCTAGACCACTTCAATTAAAAATGTATACGAATTTGAAGGTCGTAAACCGCAATTATTTTCTTACCAACCTAATACAAATCAAGACGGTTGAAATGTCATTAAAAACGCTTGAAGCTACTTGTTAAAAATATATAGTAGCACAAACAGCGATTATCTAAATGTATTTATATTAAGAAAATGGCGTTTATAAATGCTAAAAAAATACTTTAAATCGTTCTTAGATTTTGTGTGCGAACGAATCTGTTTCTAAATAGCAGACATAATCTGAATAACGACCGACATACAAGTCATCCGAGTACCAATTTTATAATCGATAAAGTCAAGAAAATACTTGAAATCTAATCATTGTGTTCTTATAACGTTTATTGAAGATTGAATATTAAATATAATATATTACGTTATATATTAAATCGTTTTCGAACAAAAAAGGCCTTATTCACTCTTAATTAACTGAAGCATAATCAAAAATGA
This sequence comes from Acanthacorydalis orientalis, assembly GCA_034766995.1. Lineage (NCBI taxonomy): Eukaryota > Metazoa > Arthropoda > Insecta > Megaloptera > Corydalidae > Acanthacorydalis > Acanthacorydalis orientalis. The sequence goes on along the minus strand of CM068321.1, from coordinate 1,802,523 downwards.
GAAAAAAATGTATACTGAAGAATATGTTTCGACAAAAAGTAAGTATTAAACGTTTTTTTTATCATTAGCAATTATTTATTTATGTGAGTGTTAAATATTTTTTAAAAATAAATAGTGACATAGATAACCTGTATTTTTTGAATTGTCGAATTGTGAACAGCATCATACACAACGGTGTGATTGCAAAAAAGTTTAAATAATTTAAAATATATTCATTTCCACTCAAAAATGTTTAATCTTAACACAGTTCTAAAATAGTTTTAAAGTGGTTAATAGTATTAAATTTTGCGTGGAATTCATTACTTTAGAATTTTTATCAAGTTTTGTTAAAATTACACATACCAGCGCTAATATTCAAATTTCAAATATTCAAACTTCCCGCACAAATATCGCGCGGACGGTAACGTCTGGCGCTGTCCGGCGGAGTTAACACAGCGCACGCACCAGTCTATCTTTTTCGTGCCGTCGATTTTTATCCGTACCTTGTTATCTAGAGCAGCGTTTCTCAACCGGGGTCCGTGTGGTCCGCTTCGGGCCACTGAATATTTCAAGGAAGCCACAGGCCAGAAATTAGCTTTTGGCGAGCCAGAGTAAACTCTAGATGGGCCACAGGCAGAATAAAATATCAAAATAGTATGAAAACGATTTACATCCAATAACGGAATCATTGCAGAAATACAAATTCATAAAAATTGTATTTAAATAAAACGCAATAGATAATTTGATAGGGAATTGTTCGATGGAAATTTTGAAATTTGACAGAAAACTTACGAGGGACACTGAAGGTAAAACGGTTTATCAAGAAGTCGAGAATATTTTTTATAGAACGAGATATTATCTCGCTTGAAAGTATACTTGCTTGTGCAACCGACGACTCCCATTCAATGGTTGGGAGATATCGAAGAATTATAGCTCATTTAAAAAATGGTGTGCCGAAAATTTTTGGCAGATACTGCGTAATCTATTGTCAACATTTCGTTGCGAAAAAATTAGGACGTCTGTATGACAATCTGAATTTTGTAATAAGAACAGCTAACTTCGTCAAATCAAATGTACTTCGAGATCGACTTTTCCGACAACTCTGTGAAAGCAACGAAGAAGATTATGAAAGTCTACTGTTACACGCAGAGGTTCGTTGCTTATCAGGGGGTAACTCTCTTCTTCGTGTCGTTGCACCTCGGGACAGAATTGTATCATTGACGAATGATAAACAGTTTGGGGAAGAAATAGTTGGTGTTGAGTGTGATATGTTTTATTATCTGTCGGATATTTTTGAAAAACTTAATTTATTAAACGAACAAATTTCAAGGGAAAAATTGTAATCCCGTGACGTGTAAAGGAGCCATTGTCACTTGTTTCGGAGAGCTCGATCTTAACAAGATTAATATTGGACGTCGTGGGTTAGCGCAATTTCCATCACTGGCCACTATTGACAATCGAACTAAAAGACGGTGTTCTTTTACTATATAAGTGAACATTTGAAACAGCACCGTGTGGATATGCAAGTTCGATTCGATGATATGATATAGATACAAATTGATCGGGTGCTGGATCCTCGTGGTGTGAAAAAAATAAACTACAAGAGAGTCTCATCGAGTCTCGAAGTGATGCGAGAGCTCGAATTAGTTCTAAACGAAATGAAGAAATTTTTTGTTCAAGTAGTGAAATGGCGAGTACATTTCTACACTTGAGTGGGAGAGAGAAGATTTAAATTTAATTGCATCTCCCACGTCTTATCTTGTTGAATCTGGATTCAGTCGAGTTATTCATCTGTTCTCGAAAGCTCGTAACCGTCTTGGTGTCTTGAATAGAGGCGATCTTCGTTTGTCGCCGACATCATTGTAACAAGACATTAATAAACTCGATAGTTTGGATCAGTCACAAGGATCGCAACAATTAATGTAAATGTCAATTCATTGCCTATTTTTTTAAAAAAAACGAATATTTACGTACGTATGTAGTTCGCAAGAGATACGTTATAATTACTTTATTGAAAATCAATTTTTCGATTATAAATAAACAGTGCAATGTTCAATGTTTAATTTTTCATTTCTTTTTCCCGCGAGCGACTTTTATGCGAAGGAAGGAGGGTACAGAAAAACATAACACTTAAAATGGATCCACGGGATAAAAAACGTTGAGAAACGCTGATCTAGAGTATCTTTATCTATGACACACGCAGTAGGCTCGAATTTTCGAGCGTCCTCGTGTGCATCATCGATGAGTAGTCGAGCGATGTGCCGTGTCCCCCCCCCCCCTCTTCCCCCAGCGCTGGTCATTAACTCAATGTTCAACCGGACGGAGCTCCAGAGTGGCGACGGCGACGGCCTGGCCTTCAAAGCGCTAATGTACAATTTTCCTCTATCTTATCGTTCTAAGAACGATAAGGTAAAGTATAAAACTCAAAAATGTTTAATTTTAACACAATTTATATTTAATTAGTAACCGAGTAACGAATTTCGAATTTTATACCGAATCCAGTACTTTAGAATTATTGTAAGCTTGTATTAAAATTGAACATTTCTGAATGGGAATGAACACCAGCGCTAATATTCCAACGTCAAGTATTCGAACCTCCCGCACAAATATCGCGTGGACGATACCATCTAGCCACGTCATCATGAGTTAACACCCCGTACCCCTGCCGCATTCGATCGTTTTCCTACTGTAGCTTTTTAACCCGTACCCTGTCATGCAGAGAATCTTCATCTACGATTTACGCAGCTCGACGTTTCTAACGTGGATTATCGACGAGTAGTCGAGCGATATGTCGAGAACGCCCCCCTCCCCCTCGATCGTGTGACCGTATTCGAAAGTACACCCGAGTGCGACTCTAGAGTGGCCACGACAGCACCGTCGTCTTACTGGCTTGGATTGTATTCGTAAAGTAATCGATTAAAAATGTTCAATAAATGATAAATATTATTCTTTGATTGTTACTTATGAGCAGTACGACGGTGACGCCCTGGCCTTCAAAGCGCTTATGTAAAATTTTCCTCTATCTTATCTTTGTAAGAACGATAGCGTCGTCCTTGAAATAATAATAAATTGAACATTTTTGATTAAAAAATATTTATGGTAGGTGGAGCAAGAGGAAAAAAATTCATTTTTAAATAATCGATCGGATCGAATTCAAATCATCTCGACATTTCTTACCTCGTGGAAATCAGTCAGTTTATTGATTGCCTGCAGAAGATCCCGGCAAATTAAAAGACGGTTGTCCTGTACACGCACACAAATCTGTTTCCAATTGACACGTACACTGTTCGATGTTGATGTGAAATGTGTCTCGACACTGAACTTATTGTACAACAAATTCACGATATCAGATTTTAAAAAATAATAGTTTGGAACAGCAAAGTATTGAAACAGTTGACAATTTTAAACAAATTGCTAATTTTCTCTTTTCTTTAATTAAACGACGTTATTTTAGAATTTTTCCTCTTTGGTCTTACTTAAACCTATAATGTTTCATTTATAATTACAATTTTTATTTTCGTTTCATACACTTTTCCAGTGAACTAAAGAATATGCAAGTATCCAAACATTGACATACATTTTCAGAGAAATGTGGAATTCTCAGAATTTGTGATTTGCTATTTATTGAAACAATACTGAATAGATGCATTTTGGTTCCTCGTGTGTTAAAGTCGAGTAAATAAACCCGTGTGTGTGTGTGTGTGTGAAATTAATCTAATGTTATACACTATACCTGTACGAAAATATATTTAGAAACTTGTACGAAGTACGAAAATTAATTATAAAACATCACGAAGAAAATAAAACACTCGACGGAATTGAGAAAATTGTGGGAAGAAGTCGTCATACTGGTTATAGTATAACTGAGCGTTATATGATGGGGAAGAAAAACTAGAAAAGGATATTCTTAACGGTCGATTAAGGAAAACAGCACCGAAGCGAGAAAGAAAAAAATGTCATTAGGTGAAGCAAACAGGGAAAAACGTCCGGAGTCTGTAAAAGAATATTTTTTTTAATTAAAGGAAGTTGTTTTAGATTTTTCCCTTTTTGGTCTTCCTTAGGCCTATAATGTTTCACTTATAATTACAAATTTAATTTTCATTTATACACCTTTCAAGTGAACTAAAAAAGATGAAAGTATTCGAAGAAATTTGCAGAATTTTTGATTTGCTATTTATTGAAACAATACTGAATAGATGCATCTTTGTTCCTCGTGCGTTAATGTCGAGAAAAGAAAGCCGTGTGTGTGTGAAATTAATCTAATGTTATACGCTATGCCTGTACGAAAATATATTTTGAAACTTGTACGAAGTACGAAAATGAATTATAAGACATCACGAAGAAAATAAGACACTCGACGGAATTGAGAAAATTGTGGAAAGAAGTCGTCATACTGTTTATAGTATAACTGAGCGTTATATTATTGGGGAAAAAAACTAGAAAAGAATATTCCTAACGGTAGACCAAGGAAAACAGCGCCGAAACGAAAAAGAAAAAGATGTCATTAGGTGAAGCAAATGAATTTCGAATTTTATACCGAATCCATTACGTTAGAATTATTGTAAACATGTATTAAAATTGAACATTTCTGAATGGGAATAAACACCAGAGCTAATATTCCAACGTCAAGTATTCAAAACTCCTGCTGAAATATCGCGCGGGCGGTGCCATCTAGCCACATCATCATGAGTTAATACCCCGTCCCCGCTCACCCCATTAGATCGTTTTCTTAGCATAGATTTTTAACCCGTACCCAGTCACGTGGAGAATCTTTATCCATGATTTACGCAGCCCGAATTTTCTAGCGTTCTCGTGTGGATTGCCGATGAGTGGTCGGGCGATATGCCTCCCCCCCCCGATCGCGTGGACGTATTTCAAAGTACAACCAAGTGCGACTCAAGGAGTGGTCACGACAGCACCGCGTTACTGGCTTGGATTGTACTCGTAAAGTAATCGATTAAAAATGTTTAATGATTGATAAATGATATTTTTCGATTATTGGTTATGAGCACTACGACGACGGTGACGCCCTGGCCTTCAAAGCGCTAATGTAAAATTTTCCTCTATCTTATCGTTCTAAGAACGATAGCATCGTCCTTGAAATAATAATAAATTGAACATTTTTGATTAAAAAATATTTATGGTACGTGGAGAAAGAGAAAAATATCATTTTTAAAACAATATGATTACCGTTTATGAAAAAGGTACATTTGGCATCGAATTCAAATAATCTCGAGATGTCTTACCTGGTGATAATTAGTCAGTTTATTGGTTTTCAGCAGAGAATTCCGGGAAATTAAAGAACGGTTGTCTTGAACACACACACACACAAATCTGTTTCTAATTAACACGTACACTGCTCGATGTCGATTTAAAATATATCTCGACACTGAATTTATTGTATGATAAATTCACGATATCAAATTTTAGAAAATAACAGGTTGTAATTGTATTCACTGAACCCGTTCTACTAACGCACTCTTTGAAAGTCTAACGATTGAATTGAAATAAAAATTACATTTCACACGTTTGATATCTAATCATTTTACAAGTAATCTGCGATAAATATACATCACGCCATACGAATAATATGTTCTTAATACACACATACGTACATATATATATATATATATATATATATATATATATATATATATATATATGTATATATATATATATACACTGGTTAGCAACAGCAAAGTATTCAAACAGTTAGTAATTTTAAAAAATTGCTAATTTTCTATTTTTTTTAAATTAAAGGAAGTTGTTTTAGATTTTTCCCTTTTTAGTCTTCCTTATGCCTATAATTTTTCACTTATAATTACAAATTTAATTTTCATTTATACACCTTTCAAGTGAACTAAAAAATATGAAAGTACTGGAAAAAATTCGCAGAATTTTTGATTTGCTATTTATTGAAACAATACTGAATAGATGCATCTTTGTTCCTCGTGCGTTAATGTCGAGAAAAGAAAACCGTGTGTGTGTGAAATTAATCTAAGATTATACGCTATGCGTGTACGAAAATATATTTAGAAACTTGTATGAAGTACGAAAATTAGTTATAAGACATCACGAAGAAAAGAAAACACTCGGTGCAATTGAGAAAATTGTGGGAAGAAGTCGTCATACTGTTTATAGTATAACTGAGCGTTATAAGACCGGGAAAAAACTAGAGAAGAATATTCCTAACGGTCGATCAAGGAAACAGCGCCAAAACGAGAAAGAAGAAAATTGTATTAAGTGAAGCAGACGTGAAGAAACGTCCACAGTTTGTAAAAGAGTACTAAGGTGTGGTTCCGAATATTTCGGATACCGTAATTTTCTCCGAAGAGAGTAAGTTCAACATTTTTGGATCGAATGGTCGTATTACAGTATGGAGAAATCCTGGGAAAGAATCAAATCGTGAAAATCTACAAAGAACTGTAAAATTCGGTGCCGGAGGCGTAATCCGGTGTGGGGCTGCAAATCAGCCAGAGATGCACGTAACTGTCTAATAATTGATGAGATAGAGGATTCGATTACTGTATTTAAACATGTTAAAAAATAATTTCAAAGAAAGCGCAATAAATATGTTGTTTAAGCCTGTAATTAAAAAGACATAGAATTCGGAAATTCCAAGATAAATGCAATGTGTACATAGGCCTATTTCGCCGAACTAACAGGACAGTTTTTATTGTGCTTGTACACCGACCTGAGCGGCCGTACAATAAACAATAAAGAAGGGTTATTCCAGACGCTTGGCCTATCGATGAATTCCACGAAGGGCATGTAATTAAAAACAGATTTGTGAGTCTTGTCGGTACAGACGATCGACGTGTCTCGACAGGACCAGGAGAGATGATGCTTAGACACCGACCTGAACGGTCGTCCCATGTGGACTGTACCTTTGCAATTTGCAAACTTTGATACTTAAACTTTTTCGTCTAAAACATTAATTTCACTTATTGTATCCATTTTTACGTACATTTGTTTTATTTACAATAAACAGTTTGAACTTCAACACAGAATCTTTTTATTATTATTAAAGTAAAATAGATTCAAACATATGTGAATAGATCAGAGTTTTTGTTTCCTAAAAGACAACGATCCGCAGCACACTGCTTCAGTGTGCACCGGTGGATCATTTATGATCGTCCACATGTAATGAAATCTAATCCTAAATCGCCAGACTTGAACGGAATAGAAAATGATTGAGCCTTTACGGAACAGCGTATCAGAAAACATACATTTTCAATGAAGAACAGCTAAAAAGGATACTTTTATCCGATCAAATAAAATTTTCTTATTGAACAAACAAGAAATGTATTTAAATCTATGTCAAAACGACTTCTAGCTGCAATTAGTGGCAATGGAAACTCTACAAAATATTAATTTTGAAAATTAAATTACATTTTGATAGTTTTTCATCAATTGTCTGAATACTTTTGCGTTGCATATTTTTTGGTACGACTGAAAAATGTTTTAATGAAAATTAAATTGGTAATAATAAGTGGAACTTAATAGGTTTAAGTTAAAGAAACAGTGAACATTCTAAAACAACGGTTATAATTTAAGGGGAAAATCAGCATTTTATTAAAAATTAACAAATATTTGAATATTTTTGCTGATATAATTATATATTTATATATATATATATATATATATATATATATATATATATATATATTTATGTATATGTATATATATATATATATATATATATATATATATGTATTTAAATACATATATATTTATGTATAAATTACATATATTTATATACATATATATTTATTTATATATATATATATATAATTGTACATATATATATATATATATATATATATATATATATATACATACATACATACATACACATACATACATTTCGTATTTTACGTGGCATTCATTACTTTTGAATTATTATAAAATTGTGTTAAAAATGAACATTTCCGAACGGGAATGTATACCAGCGCCAATATTCAAATTTCAAGTATTCAAACCTCCCGCACAAATATCGCCCAGACAGTGCCATCTGTGCCCGCCCCGCGTATGTGACTCCACGCCCCAACCTTGAAATCGTTTTCATGCAGTGGATTTTTATCCGGACTTTGTTAACTACAGTGTCTTTATCTATGATTTACGCAGTTCGAATTTTCTAGAGTTCTCGTGTGATAGATAGTCGAGCGATTTACCATTACCCTCCCCGCTCGCGACGAGGTCATATTTATTAGTTAAACGTGGCGGAGCTCTAGAGTGGTGGCGAAAGCACCATTTTATGGGCTTGGATTGTCGTCGCAAAGGAATTATTTAGATCGAAAATGTTCAATGAACGATTAATGGTATTTGTCTGTTGTTACTTATGCGCACTTCGGCGGTGACGCCCTTGCCTTCAAAGCGCTAACGTATATGATTTTCTCGTACTTATCTATCTGAGAACGATTGCAACGTTATTGAAATAATAATTGATTTTTGAACATGACTGATTAAAAAAATAATTTTGTAGTAAGTGGGGCGAGTAAAAAATTCATTTCTAAGAGAATGTGTTGAACGTTTATTACGAATGCACTTTGGATCGAATTCAAATAGTCTCGACATAACTTACCTGATGATAATCAGTCGGTTTATTGATTTTCTGCAGTCAATCCCGGCAAATTGAAGAGCGATTGTCTCGTAGATACACGAATCGGTTTCCAATTAACACGTACACTGCTCGATGTTTATTTGAAATATATTTTGACACTGAACTTACTGTATAACTTTTTAACGTAAGCAGAGTTTCACGAAATAACTAACAGCCTGCGATTTTATTAACTCGAGCGTTTTTACTAACAGTCGGAATTCAAACGATTGAATTGAATTAAGTATTGAATTTCATACGTTCGATATCTAATCATTTTACAAATAATCTGCGATAGAGATACACCACGCCATACGAATGTTTTTAATACACACACACACACACACATATATATATATATTTGTGTATATGTATGTGCATATATATATATATATATATATTTGTGTATATGTATGTGCATATATATATATATATATATATATATATATATATATATATATATATATATATAGTATCAGAACACAGTCTGTTCAACGGAGATAACTAATAATAAATCTATTCAATACGAGGTTCGTTTGATAAGTTTAGTAGAAAAAACAAGTTGAACATCGTTTTTTGAATCAAATCGATTTCATTTCTCAACAATTCCTCCATTGCCGGCTATACACTTGGTCCAGCGAGTCTGCAAAACACGGATTGACGGCGGCGACGACGTCCTCATTCGGCAAGAATTTCTTCCCACCGAGCAATATTTTCATGTTTGGGAAGAGGAAGAATTCACACGCGGTCAAGTGAATGAAGAATAAATTCGAAGTCTAATTCGTGCGATTTTGGCACTACGACGGCACGTTGTCCTGCTGAAAGAGCACTTTTTTGTTTCATCTCTTCTTTCAAACGGTCCAGCAATCCTCCAAATAGGCTCCTGTTATCGTTGTTGCTTTCGTTAAGTAGTCGGTCGGAGAACGATTCCTTGGGAATCGCAAAAAACAGTGGCCATCACCCTCCCAAGTGACAAAACTGTTCTTCGGTACACTTTCACCAGTCGTCGTTCACTGCTTTGACTGCCATTTTCTCAACTTTTCCGGCAAGTGCAATAATGTTCGATTTAAACATTTGTAGAGCGTGACAACGCGGCGTCGCTTCTGACGGAAATTTCGCCCATTTTAGTTTTGAAAGTGACACTTGGTAGCCGATAAGTTACCAAATGAATGGTGGCGCCGTATCATATTAGTTTACCAAACTTATCAAGCCACCCACGTATATATATATATATATATATATATATATATATATATATATATATATATATATATATATTGCTATTACATATGTGTTGTACAAGACACAGTGATACAGAAGTTAATGTAAACTACTACGATGTGCTTGAGATACGCCGAAGAGAATCCGCATCGTTCGATTTTAAAAAGTACAAGGTGCGCGTCAGAGAAACAAAGAAATGTCAAAAGGCAATGATTGAATGAGTTTTCATCCTGACATAATTTTGCTTACATATTCTTGTTCTTTGCTTACATATTCGTGTCGGTATTCTTGTCGTACATTGGGCCACTTGATTTTTTGGAAATAACACTCGATAGACGAGCACACACAATTTCTCTTCGAAATTTTCATCACGCGTCTTAACAATCGCTTCTAGGATTTTAAGTGCAGGATCAGGGATAGTGTGTCGACGATCGGTACGCCCCGTGCCGTTTGCAGTAGCCCCGAAGAAAATAATCACGATGTAATTGTCTATTGAAAAATGTGTCTCGATATGAACGAAGTCCGTTCTTTTGCGCTCGCGTCCCGTGTCGCAGCCAGTGGTGGTCGGTCGCCTATTAAAAAGAGCCAGACGGGATTCGTGTCTGGATGCGTTTCGTGATATTGTACGATCGTTTCGATAGGGAAATACTGTTTGTTTCTTTCGTTCGCAGAGTTTCAAGTAAATTCATCCAATAAGTAAAAGTGTTATACAATATGAAATACATTTAAAATGTTACGTATCCACCAGATGCTCAGATCTCGACACAGGACCACTCGTTTAGACTCGTGAATTTTTACAGCAGTCCTGAGACACACAATCCTACAACAGAGGCTCAGATATCGACACACGATCATTTGTTTATGGTCAAGAATTTTTACAGCAGTCCTAAGACACACTATCATACAACACAGGCTCAAATGTCCAAACAGGAACATATGTATATATATATATATATGTCTATATATATATATATATATATATATATATATATATATATATGTATATATATATATATATATATATGTATATATATATATATATATATATAATATATATATTTATATATATATATATATAGTATATATACATATATGTATATATATATATACATATATGTATATATATATATATATACACATATAACAGGTGGGCTGAAATGTTCGTAGGCTGACACATAGATGGCGCTACTAGTATCAAATCCATATGATTTTTAGTTAGCCCTAACCTTCAAAAGACGCGTGTATAAATTTGACAGCTGTTGCACTATTAGTATCTGAGTTATAGCATTTTAAGTGAAAGAACTTTTGTTACCTTGAAAAAATGGATAAAAAGGAATTTCGTGTGTTAATAAAGCATTGCTTTTTGGCGAAAAAAAAATACTGTTGAAACCAAGGCTTGGCTTAATAAACATTATTCGGACTCTGCACCAGGAAAATCAACCGTAGAGAAGTGGTTTGCTAAATTCAAACGAGGCGAAATGAGCACCGAGGACGATGCACGCAGTGGACGCCCCAATGAGGCTGTTACCGACGAAAACATCAAAAAAGTCCACTAAATAGTTTTGATAACCGTAAAATGAAGTTGATTGAGATAGCTGAGACTCTAAAGATATCAAAGGAACGTGTCGGTCATATCGTGCATGAATATTTGGATATGCGAAAGCTCTGTTCAAAGTGGGTGCCGCACGAGCTCACAATCGAACAAAAACAACAACGAATCGATGATTCTAAGGAGTGTTTGGAGCTGTTCAATCGTAATAAATCCGAATTTTTGCGTCGATATATGACGATGGATGAAACATGGCTCCATCATTTCACACCGGAGTCCAATCGACAGTCAGCCGAGTGGACTGCACGTGATGAATCGACTCCCAAGCGTGGAAAGACGCAAAAGTCGGCTGGAAAGGTTCTGGCATCAGTATTCTAGGATACTCATGGTATAATATTCATTGACTATCTTAAAGAGGGAAAAACCATAAACAGCGACTATTACGTAGCGTTATTGGTGCGTTATAAAAGACGAAATCGCGAAAAAGCGGCCTCATTTAAAGAAGAAGAAAGTGCTGTTTCATCAAGACAATGCACCGTGTCACAAATCAATGAAATCGATGGCGAAATTGCAAGAATTGGGCTTCGAATTGCTTCCGCATCCACCGTACTCTCCAGATCTGGCCCCCAGCGACTTTTTTCTGATCACAGACCTCAAGAGGATGCTCGCTGGACGGAAATTTTGATCCGATGAAGAGGTAATCGCCGAAACTGAAGCCTATTTTGAGGCTAAAGACAAATCGTATTATAAAAATGGTATCGAAAAATTGTATGACCGCTATAATCGTTGTATCGCCCTCGAAGGGAACTATATTGAATAATAAAAACAAATTCTATCAAAAAAAAATTTTTTTCTATGCAAGCCTACGAACTTTTCAGCCCACCTCTTATTTACACATGGTCGCATTTCGAGACAGGCACTGACGTCACACGGCCGATCTCGATGTCTCTGCCTATTGGCGTTCAATTGTTTCAAATCGCCATTGTTGTTAGTGCGAGCGGTCGCACTCGCGTCTCCGTCGTCGTCTAAAATTTGTGTTTTTGCATGAAAAATCTTTTCGCCGCGAGTGCAGATTGTTCGCATAAGACGCACGGACGTGCGAATGTTCGACACGCACGGAGAACGGACGCCGCGTTGCATCCTCTTCGAAGTGCTCCGTTCTGAAATCCGAGGTGACGTGCGAGAGCGTCCCGTCGCCATAAATCGCGCACTGGTCCCATCGATGTGTTGGTGATTTTCCTGTACATATGGAAATGGACATGGAAAGGTCCCAATAGTATCAAAAAAGAAATAGACTACATCCTGGCAAATAGAAAATCAATTGTGAAAGATTGTTCCGTAGTAAATAGATTTAATGCCGGAAGCGATCATCGGATTGTAAGAAGCAGAATACGCATAAATGCGAGACTGGAAAGAAGAAAACTTTTCAGGACTCCGAGGAAGACAAATAATATTCAAACTCTAGGAGAGAGAAAAGTAGAATTTGAAATGGAATTAAAAAACCGTTTTGACATATTGGAGAACGCAGATGCGAATGTAGAAGAAAAAGTGGTTGAAATTATCAAAGAATCCGCGCAAGAAATAGGAGGAATCCTTAAAATAAAATCAAATAAGAAAATATCAGAAAAAAGTAAATATGTAATGAAGAAGAGAAGAGAAATAAAACAGACAGATAATGTGAAAGATCGAATCGAATATATCGAACTTGGAAAAACAATGAGGAAGTGTATTAGAGAAGACGTTCGAAAGTACAACAATGAACTAATTAAGAAGACTATCGAAGAAAATAAAAGCTACCGACAAACGAAACAGAGATTAATGATTGGCAAAGAACATATAACTGCCTTGAAATTGGATGATGGGAGCAGAATCTGCAACAAAAACGGAATCATTAAAAGAGTAGAAGAATTCTACACAGACCTGTACAAAAATACATGTAACAAAGAAAACGAGAATAGGAAACATACAAAGCAAGGTGTCCCACCCGTGCTACCGGAAGAGGTTACATATGCAATAAAGAATATGAAAAATGGAAGAGCAGCCGGAAATGATGGGTTCATAGCAGAATTCGTCAAGTTAGTAGGAGAAGAAACAGAAAAAGTTCTCGCCGATATATTCACTGCTTGTATACAAAAAAGAACTATCCCGGGTAAATGGAACGAAGCCTAGTAATTTTTCTACACATGAAAGGAGATAAAGAGGATTTGAAAAATTATCGGCCGATCAGTTTATTACCTGCGATATATAAGATCTTTACAGAAATAATTTCGAAACGTCTACAAGTGCAACTAGATTTCGCCCAACCAAGAGAACAAGCAGGATTTAGAACCGGATTTAGTACAATGGTTCATATTCAAGTAGTGAGAGAAGTAATAAGCCGGTCAAATGGATACGAATACCGGTGTGTCTTGGATTTATAGACTACGAGAAGGATTTCGACTCCATCGCCACCTTGTCGGTAATATCTGCTTTGAAGAACCAGGGCATAGAGGGCGCATATATCGAGCTGCTAGATAACATCTATAAAAAAGCAACGATGTCGGTGAAGCTACATGAAGAAACAAGAAAGATAAAAATCGAGAATGGTGTAAGACAGGGAGATGCAATTTCTCCGAAATTGTTTACTGCGGTCTTGGAAGAAGTATTCAAAACGCTCTATTGGGAGGACAAAGGAATCGATTTAGCCATCTCCGATTCGCCGATAATATAGTTATTTTCGTAAATACTCCGGAAGAGTTGTAAAAGAGGATAGAATAAGTAAACGTTGCCAGTCAAAAAATCGGCCTCAACACGAATCGTACAAAGACAAAAGGACTGTTCGATGCGTTCGTCTGTCCGAAGAAAATTGAAATAAAAGGAACGGAAATAGAAGAAGTTACGAAATATGTCTATCTAGGCCAGCTTATCAACAGAGATGGATCATTCACTGAAGAAGTAAACAGGAGAATAAAAATGGGATGGAACTCTTTTGGACGAAACGCCTCGATATTTAAATCAACAATCCCACTCTGTTTAAAGAAAAAGGTATTCGATCAGTGTGTACTACCGGTCCTTACCTACGGCAGCGAAACATGAGTGCTTAACGCCAAAATAGTTCAGACTCGAAACAACACAACGAAGTATGGAACGATGCATGTTGGGAATAACAAGAAGATATAGAGAGAGAACAGAATGGATACGAAAACAAACAGGAGTCACAGATATAATAAGAAGAGTAAAGAGTCTGAAATGGAAATGGGCGGGACATATTGCCAGAAGAGAAGATAACCAATGGACAAGAGAAATTATTGACTGGGAACCAAGGAATACGAAAAGACCCAGAAAGAGACCAATGAACAGATGGGATAAGGATATTAAAAACTTTATTGGAAAACTGTGGCAAAGAGAGGCACTGAATCGAACAGAATGGAAAATCATGGAAGAGGCCCTTATCCAGCAGCGGATTAACAGGGGCTGAAGATGATGATGATTATGATGATATATCTATATACATATATAAATATATATATATATATATATATATATTTATATATATATATATATATATATATATTTATATATATATATATATATATATATATATATATATATATATATATATATATATTTCTGAACATCCCGAAAGAAGCGTTCATCTAACGCTGGCCGCGCTATGTCTCTGCACTATAGACCGTTCATCTCGAGCTGGTCTGTAGTGCACAGCTGCATTATTCGGGATGTGTTGCGACAATCAAGTGATTGTTGATGTTAAAGAATTTAGTTAAAGTCAATACAGTGTAACCGTACCGGCCGCATCCCACTTCCCCCTTGGTGCCGTGTGCATAAGTATATCCCTACCTAGTGATCCGCCTGGGGGTATATATAAATGCGGTCGCTTCAGCCCTCCGGGGGGTCAGGTGTTCCAAAACTGGGTCATGCTTCTCATCACCGATGCGCATTACCTGTTGACGAACACCACTCTTCACCGGGACCTCCGCCTCTCTACGATCGACGAGTTTGTCCGACGACAGGCTAGCCGGTTGTACGGGCGGGCGAGGTCCAGCGAAAACGTCCTTAGTCCGCGGACTGGGAACCGACGACCTCCTCGCCGAGCACTGCAGATACCAGCGGCCGAGCATGCTGGTGGCGGAGAGCGAGGCAGATGACGGTCAGTGACCTGTCGTCAGCCAACATCGATGGCCAGTAAGAGGTCGGCCTTCACTGGTCGACCTGGAGCTTCGCTGGCCCTTTAGCACGAAGCGACCTCACGGATGGGGTCAGAAATTCTCCAAAACCCGAGAATCCTCTGACCAAACAGCACACCAGAAACTATAAGCTACACGAGTCGTGAGCGCACTCGCTCGGAACTCATGACAGCAAGGGCCCCTCAGGCTCGCGCTACACACGATCGGGTCCCCCCGGGCGCAGTACAAAGTAATATCGAGGCAGTATAGAAGCAGTGTAAATATATAGAGCAGTACGGGCAGAGTAAAAGACAGTGAAGACGTCAAACGAATAGTGAAATAACAGTATAATGTATATCCACAACAAACAATAAAGTATTAGTGAATCAACAATCTTGCGTAAATTATTTTCAACACCCCTCGCGTGTTCTCGTGGTTCGTCGATTCGGACCGCGGGAAAAGCGCGAACAATATATATATATATATATATATATATATATAAATATGTATATATATATATATATATATATATATATATATATATATATATATATATATATATATATATATATGTATATATATGTAGAATTTTCATTAGAAGAAATGAACACTACGAATGAATGGATTGATGAATCACAATAATCACATTAATTACAATAGCAGTCTCAATTTTACTCCACTTCTGAGAACTCCAACTGAATTCCACGTTCAATCGTCGTCGATTCTATACCGTGTTGTTTTTCTTATGCTCTTCATTTTTGTCCCAGACCAGTGGCGTGGCCTGAAATTCCAATCATATATGTATATACATATATATATATATATATATATATATATATATATATATATATATATATATATATATAAATATATATATATATATATATATATATGTATATATATATATATATATATATATATATATATATATATATATATATATGTATATATATGTATGTATGTGAATGTGTGTGTAAAGACGTTTTTTGGTTATAATAAAGCATGCTTTATTATTTCCGCACGTGCACATAAACTATGCCTGTTTCTAACTATTGCAAATAAAATAACGATATAATGATATAACGATATATATATAAAATAACGAAAATAACAAGTATAATATATTTACTTGATTTGATCATAAAATATGTATGAAGTGTAAATATACCTTAAATCCAAATGATTTACAACATTCCCTGCTACATACAACCCATTAAAAGTATAAAATTGAAGATAAGCACAAACATGTTAAAGACACTCACTATTAAATTATTATTTACCTGAAATAAAAGAAAAACTGGTAAACTTGCTAACTCATATTTAAATTATAAATTTTCTGAAGCGAAATTAAAAATGAAATAAAATAACAATCGATCCACAGTGAATTACTATACGCGCCCACGCATTTTACTCGACTAATAAACGTCTCGTCGAATTAAGATAGTGGCATATATTTCGTTTATTTGAAGAATGTCCTATCAGTGACCAGTGCTGCATTAGATGTTTTGTACCTAAATCCTGATCGAAACGTATATTCCTAACGTGTGATCAGTTCTAAATATTGACATACTCGAATGTGATCGATGCAAAAAATTACACCTCCGTTACTAAATATAAACGGATTGAAGCTTACAACTTTAGTAGTTTGTCGAGCCTTTATGAAAAACGTATTTCAAATAAATTAGACAATCTCGACAGATCTCACCTCGTCATAATTGGTCAGTTTATCGATTGGAACGCATTGAAACAACTCTAATTGTTCGTATTAAGAAGGTAGGCGAATAGGAAGTTGCGGGAACAAGAGTCGAACTTACAGACCCAATTGGCACTCCGTTCAATATTTATTTCAGATCATCACCATTATTGATTGCTCTGTTTGCTGTATTCGCTTTCAGTGATTCAAATGAGTTTGGAAACGTTGGCTAATTTCATTTTCACACACGAATTTTCCCTCGTCGTACAATTCTTAAGAATTCTATCATATAAAATGATCCGATATCAATTATTCAACTTTGTTATTAGAATATGTCGGAACCTTCCCAAGCAACAAAAAAAGTGTATTAATAGAAAATGTTCAATAAATAATTAACGGTAACTTTCGATTGTCACTTATGTGCACTGCAACGGTGACGCCACTGGCTTCACAGCGCTTATTTACAAGATTTTTGGTGATCGCTCTAAGAATGATGGCATCGATATTGAAATAATAATCGATTACTGAACATTTCTGTTTAAAAATAATTGTATGGTTCGTGGAGCAAGAGAAAAACTCATTTCCGAAAGGAATGAAAAATGAACTTTGGATAAAACTCAAACAATCGTGTCATTCGTTACCACGTTATGATTAGTGAGTTTATTTGATTTTTTGCATTAAATCTCTATGATTTGAAAAGCGATTGTACCTTGTAGATACACAAATCTGTTTCTAATTAAAACATAAACTCTTCGATGTTGATTTGAAACTTATTTAAACACAGGATCTACTGTATCGTATTTTCACATTGTCGAATTTCACACAAAAACAGATTCGAATTTAATTCACTCGAACATTTTCATTAACTTTCTACTTGGAAGTGTAACGATTGAATCCAAATAAATATTTTATTTTATTCGCATGACATTTAGTCATTTTACAGATAGTCTGTGGTAATGATTCTTCATTGAATATATTTAATAATAAAATAATCTGTTTTTTATATATACTTTGTTAAATATAAGCAGAGTCATGTTGAGATAAAATACGTACTCTATTAGCACTTTGTATCCTATGTTACACTGAAAATAATTAACCATAGATAAAGTATATCTAGATGACAAGGTACGGGTAAAAAGTCTATGGCATGAAAACGATGGACTGGGGGGTGCGTGGTATTAATTTTTCGGACTTAATTAGATGGCACTGTCCGCGCGATATTTGCTCGGGAGATTTGAATATTTCGAATTTGAATATTAGCGCTAGTGTACTGTGGGGTGCACAGCGGCAGTGACGGAAGAAGTGAGTTGTCGTGTCGGTGTCGAGCGGATAATTGATTCGGTTGTCTATTTGCATTTCTGCGTAAAGGTGGAAAGGGAGCGGCGAAATCATAAAAACAGGTATGATTGAGAAATTTTTGGGATCGGGCGACGGACGGTCTGTTAATAAAAGTATATGGTTTTATTGGTACATCTGTATGCGGACGGTCGAAGGATGGAGGAAAGATCGGCGATGTGTTGTGTACAGTTAATGTGTTTATTGACGAGGCTTTTAGGTGTCTGTAGCTTGGCCGCTACAGTACATTCCCATTCACAAATGTTTAATTTTATCACAATTTTATAACAATTGTAAAGTAATGAATCCGATATAAAATACGAAATTCATTACTTTAAAATTATTATAGAATTGTGTGAAAATTAATTATTTCTGAATCGATGAGAAATATATTATAAATTTCAATTTTCTTGCAATCATACTATTGTATGATGCTGTTTACAATTAACAAAAAAGACAGTTATCTATGTAACTTATTTATTATAAAAATATACTTAATACTAACAATAAATTATTAAACACTAACAATAAATAATTAAACATTAATAATAAATAAATAAACGCTAATAAAAACTAAACAACACTTAATAGCTAAACAGCACGGTCTGGAAAAGATTTTCAAAAGTCTAGGAGTATCGAAATAGCTAAAAACAACCTCAGAATTTTTAATTTGAATCTGCAATATCATAATATAGGAGTGAACGAACTGTGGAGATGAATTTAATTTGGAAAATATTCTTGTTTTATTTCTTATATCTACCAGTTTTCGATCTTCACGTTTACAGTACCACGGAATTGAGATAAAGCGAACACCTTTAATTATGCACAACTTCACGGTTTCATTATGAGTTGAACATAGAAAGGAAAAATGTACAGCAGTGTTGATTACATCCGACAATTGTTTAAATAAGTTCGCTGTATTTGAAATAAGTGGTAGCATTTTTTCAACAATAGTAACAGCATTACCGACAGCAGTCACAACATCCTCAGTTGGATATGTGAGACTCGTCTTGCCAGCCTAATATTCTTTCATTTCAATAAATCGATTGCACAATGAATGTGTACAATCAGATATTAATGATTTGATACAAGACCCACAAATTTGTTTTTTTAAAAAATTCGTTCAACCTCAAAAGAATCCTTAAATTATTGATCGATGGTAAAGCAATTAATTTCCGTAATAAACGATAACCTTTTGGGCTTCTTTTCCAGAAAGACATACACAGCAACTTTTCTCCTTCTGTCCACCGTCTGCCTGACTGTGCCACATCCCTGACACGAAGCTATAAGAAATATACATACGTTTATTAATTTATAAACGACAATGTAAACATTTAATAACTTGAAAAATTAATACTTGCGAGGCCAAAAACATTCGGGCTGTAGCAGGAAGATCTTTGAAAATTAAATTCAGGTGATCTGCACTGCTTCGTAACAACGTCTATATATTTTTCTTATTTTTTGCACAAACACGTTTCAGAGTACAAATGTATTTTTGTTTCCTTTTTAAAAGTTTCATACATTTATCTGTACTCGACGTGTTTGACATTTTTTTCCTAATATCTCTAAGAGATATTAGTGTTTGTTTCTAAAATATAAATACAATTATTAGATTTAGAACGCCAGATGTATAAATCATGCTAAAGAATAACAACTACTTACACGAGATTTTTTGAAAGGAACAGCTACTAAAGGCGTTGCTTCGTTGTTGGTACTCGTTTCAATAGAGTTTGTATGGAGTGTGGGAATTTCTGAAGGCTCCTCCAAAGTTGCGATCTAAAATATATATATATTATATCATATAATATTGTACTATTTTGAATTACTAAATTAACTTATACCACCCATGTTTCTATTTAAAATAATAACAGAAACATTGCAGGTGATGGCTACGTTTGAATGATTATGATAGAATTTTTTTATAATTTTACAAAATAAATTATAATATTAAAGTTGTGAATATTTACATTTACTGGCAGATCGATCTCATCTGCAATGGTAGGAGCGATCGGTGTTTCCATCGTGCTGGTCGATGGAAACACTGCAGACGCAAAATTTAAATAGTACTTGTTATACAAATGTTTATCGCTACCCAAAAACAAATTAGGTACTTTCGGATCAATGTATCTCACATAGCATGATTTTGAAAAATTGTTATTTTTCAAAAACCGTATCTAATAAACCACTTTATTTATTTTTAACAGATGTAGATGACGTTAACAAATAGATAACATTTTATACCTGTCTCTCCAAGCACAAAGAGGGGACGGCTGATCTATATAAGCAGCTTTGTAGGGAATTGGTAAAGTCGCTTCTTTTAAAATTGTGGCTACATAATCTCATCATTTTTGATGCATCATCAGCATGTTCTTCACCAATTCCCATTGCTTGAAGCCATAGTCGTGCTCTACGATACAAATATAATTACACATAAATAACTATTAACAATGAATATTAACAAAATTAAAATATAACTCACCTGCTTTTCCTCCTTGGGGAATAAAATAATTTATCCCTCGGGACATTGCAAATGTAACAGATACGCCGAGCAAAATTCGCTCTTACAAAGTGTGCAAACTGCGATAAGAAACAATATTAAACAGACGAAATTTTAAACATTGTTTTGCTAAGAATGCAATTTTTGTTCGACCAATCAAAGGCATTTATATTTGTTCATGTTTTCTGCCAATAGTAAAACAATACATAAAATGACTTATAAATCGAACAACTACCGCCATCTAAGTCCACAAAACTAAATAGCTAGCTCATATTTTGCTAAGTTACTTTGACCGGCCATTAGTGTATTACATGTACGGGTTAATGCTTGACAGTGCGTTTCAATGATAAAAGTTTTTGACAATTATATAAACGTACACTACATTGTACCTTATCACCAACAATTCGTTTTTTAACAGCGGGGCGAGGCGTTTTATGTTCATTGGTCGGTCGTGCTAGCATGCAAAAAACCATTGCTGCGTGTGTTGTCTGTTTGAGGTTAGAAGAACGCAGAGAAATTTACACACATGTAAGTATTTTTATTTATTATCAGCGTGAAATATACACTAATATCAAACACACACACACACACATCATACATAACACACACGTACGTACATACATATTCATGTATATATATATATATATATATATATACACTCGTATGCATTTGTTCGCAGTTGAAAATCAGATAAATGAATAAGCGTGTCGATATTGTACTAAAATCTCGCGACATTCCCACCCGTCGTAAGATGTTCGCCAATGATGGCGGCGACGGAAGGCATCCTGTCATCCACACACCGAGTCCATTGTGTCGTGGCCGTGTGGTCGGCACGCGAGTACTTCGTACCGGGAAGAAGTTCGTCCCAGTCAGTTAAGGGGACCCGGTGGTCTAGCGGCCTAAAATTTAAGCTATTTTAAAATTTTTTTTTCTATATGAGGGTAATGAATAATGCTTTCAAATTTTTTTACACTTATTTTATTACTAATAAACTACACAAAAATGAAAATAAAGACAAAAAAAAATTTTTTTTTAATTAGAAAAATGATGCTGAAGTCTCCCTCTCTAAAAAAATGGAATTGCGTGGTGAATGATAATTAATCTCTCCCTCTGATCTGAAATAAAACAATTGACGAATTTTTAATTAGTATAAGTATAGCTATCGCAGGACGGTAGAATAAAAAAAAACAATTTGACAAAATGGCGCGTAGTCAAAAGTACAAGTTTGAAAACGACCAGTATTTTTGAATGTTTTGTTAATAAAAAAAATATAAATATTTTACGGAAACTATTAGTTTTCATTCCAGCGAGAGCTAGAACTATTCAGAATAATATATTAAAATTTCAGACAAATCGGTCAAGTATTTTTTTTTCTGGCCCCCGCAAGACGAAAAAAAGTAGTTTCGAGATAAACGCGTTTAAAGTTTCAAGCAAGTATATTCTCAAGAAACTGACCTGACCTTCTAATGGGCTGTAGATCCTGAAATACTCTGAATTTCGTCATCAAATTTTAACAGTATATTTTTAAGATACAATACTTTCGAAAAAAAAAAACGATTTTTCGAAAATTCTAGACCACCGGGTCCCCTTAAAGCACACACGGACGTGCAGTGAAATCGTAGATCTTCGAGCCTAACTCAGGAGGGCGACGTTCCGTTTCTATTTTCTCCGCGGTTTATTCGTGCGTTTCCGCAGACGAATCGTTTTCGAGGATCGGGCATCGAGTACGTCTGTGTTTTTTTCGCGAGCGTAGAGGTTTTCGTTCGAGGATCGTCAGAATCGTTCGATATCGTCTGACGACTCGCGGCACGGGTCGCGCGATATCGACCGCTCCGTCGGGCTCAGAGTGCCACCGAGGTATACGTCATGTTATCTCGGGCGAAAGAAGCCGCCGCCAGTTTTTATTATAAGTAATCTTATTTTGTCAGAACTCATTAAAAATGGATGCGGTACAGGCCGACGGCCGGTCCGTCGATACGATACCGAGGAAAGTACGGCGGAGACCGGTACCCCGCCGCCCGACGCGAGCCGTGAAGCATCCTCCGCTATATCGAACTCGGCATTCGTCACCGGGGTATATGTCGTGATACCAGTGTAAGAAACCGCTACCGCTACCTCATCAGACATCACCGACACATCGGACATCTCACGTGCTCCTCGGTCGTTCAAGTCTGGCTCGAGCCGTCCTGCATACGCCGAGCAATCGTAGTGGGTGAACTGTCAGAGACCAGAGATAAGTGTGTATGTGTATATATATATATATATCGATGAGATTTTAGTCTGAATATTTCTGGTCGAGGTTTAGTCTTGAAATCTTCAATTAAAATGAAAGTAAGTTATAAACAATATATATGTGTGCGAATATATAGCTCTTGTCTGGCCCAAAACTGCATTCAAATGTTGTTCATAAATTCAATGACATTTATAACAGATACCTTTCATTAAATCATGATTACTACGGTGGAAAACGTACAAGTATGCTTTGTTGCAAATATGTAGGTTTGCGTTTCCTTTTAATTTTAACTTTTTTTATTAGACATGTATATATGTCTTTCCCCCTCTCCATCCTCTACGGTAATAATTAAGCCCTAGATGTATCAGGGTGGACGGCCGGAGACCAGAGAAAAGTGTGTGCGCGTATATATATATATATATATTACTGAGATTTTAGTCTGAATATCTGGTCATGATTTAGTCGTGAAATCTTCAATTAAAATGAAAGTAAGTTATAAACAATATATATGAATATATAGTTCTTGTCTGACTCAAAACAGCATTCAAATATTGTTCATAAATTCAATGACATTTATAACTGATACCTTTCATTAAATCATAATTACTTCAATTCAAAAGCTACAAGTTTGTTTTGGTGTATACATGTAGGATAGTGTTTTCTTTTAATTAAAACTTTTTTATTAAAGATGTATGTATATATGTATATATATTGTAAGTATATTAATATATATATATATATATATATATATATATATATATATATATATATATATATAATGTGTGTGTGTGTGTCTGTTCATCCTCCACAGCAATAGTTAAGCATTAATTAGGTGTACAGAATTCTCTCTTCTTGTGTTATCACTAGGTAATCAATAATGTCTGAAACACATTCTAAATCGGTTAAACCACGCAAAATTCTGTCAATTAATAATGTATTTACTTATATGTTAGTTGTGAGTGAAAACCTAACTTTGTTCATGTTCGACGGTAATAATTTTGCGTTTAGGCGTTAATTTTATGTTCATAAAAAACTCGAAATCCTCCTATATATGGTTTCGTTCAGTATCGACAGTTCCGTCGGAGTCAGCACATACGACAGGTCTCGTCGGACCGGCAGAGACAGACGCCAGCCGTGCAACATCCTCTGCTCCATTAGACTGGGATCGAGCGTCGAGTATCTCATGACTTTTATATTATTTTCTAAACATAATGAATAATTGAACTGGAAATCATTGCACGTACAAATTTTTAAATATATTTTTTAAGGTTATAATCATATTTTGAAACTGTGATGCTAGTTTGCTAAGAACCGAATTTGATTTTAGATAGAAGGAATGCATGCATGCTGATAGGTAATAGTCAAAGATAATAAGAATGTACAATTAAATGTACAACGTACGGCGAATCATTGCGCACGTTAGACTTAGGGTTATCTCGTGATATAGCGTGGAATTTTTGTATTGCTGATGTCCCTTATCCTATTATTGGCGCGGATCTTTTATATCATTATGATCTCTTAGTAGATCTACGTAAACGTCGCTTAGTCGACACTACGTCAAAAATCTATTCTCTTGGCATGGTTAAATTGGTCCCTGTACACTCTGTACATCGTGTATCAGCCAGAAATAGATGCGAGTGCGAGAAAATTCTTTCCGAGTTTCCGGAAATTACTGGATCTGCTAGTAATTCTCCACTTAAATCTCCTAGAGTTTTTCACCATATTGAGACTACCGGTCCTCCGATCTCATGTCGTGCTCGTCGTCTCACTCCAGAGAAGCAAAAATTTGCGAAAAAAGAATTTAAAGCTTGGTTAAAAGCGGGTATTTGTCGACCTTCTTCCAGTTCGTGGGCTAGTCCTATTCATTTAGCTGGGAAAGAAGACGATAATTGGCGCGTATGCGGGGATTATAGACCCTTAAACGCGGTTACTAAACCGGATAAATATCCGATACCCCACCTGTATGATTGTTCCAGCAATTTACACGGTAAAAAAGTTTACTCTAAACTCGACCTTATCAAAGCTTATAACCAAATTCCAGTTCATCCCGATGATATTGAAAAGACTGCCTTGATAACTCCCTTTGGCCTCTTTGAATTTATGTACATGACTTTTGGCTTGCGCAATGCCAGTCAAACTTTTCAAAGATATGTTAATCAGGCTCTCGGTGATCTCGACTTTGTTTATGTCTATCAAGATGACATTTTGGTATTCTCTGATACCACCGAAGAACATCACAAGCATTTGCGGATAGTCTTTGAAAGACTAAGGCAATTTAACCTTCGTTTAAATCCTGCTAAATTCATTTTTGCCGTTGATGAACTCGACTTTTTAGGCTATCACATCAACGCTCAAGGCTTGTCACCCATTCCAAAAAAAGTAGAAGCCGTTCTCAATTTTTCTAAACCTACTACAGTTTCTCAATTGCGTCGTTTTCTCGGCATGGTAAATTTTTACCACCGAAACATTCCGAATGCAGCTGCTACTCAAGCGCCTTTAAATGCATATTTTAAGGATTCTCGTAAAAACGACCAACGTCCTGTCGAATGGACAAGTGAAGCAGAACGTGCTTTCGAAAAAGTCAAGAACGATTTGGCTAATGCCACGTTACTTGTTCACCCTCGGCCTGGTGCTGAACTTCGTGTCGTATGTGACGCTTCCGATAAAGCAATAGGTTCATCTCTAGAACAGTTATCTGTCAGTGAAGAAGGTAAAGAGCAAACCTGGGAGCCTTTGGCATTTCATTCCCAGAAACTCTCTCCTCGTCAGACTAGATACAGTCCATATGACAGAGAATTACTTGCTATTTATGAAACAATTAAATATTTTGAATACTATCTTGAAGGTCGTGATTTCAAGATCCTAACAGATCATAAACCTTTGATTTATGCATTTCTCAACGTCCTGATAAGGCTTCACCACGACAATCTCGTCAGCTTTCTTATATTTCTCAATTCACTACCCGTATCGAACATATTAAAGGTACTGATAACGTAGTAGCTGATTGTTTATCGCGAACTGATTCTCTTAGACTTCCGTTAGACATATCGTTAAAAGAAATTGCTGATCTACAAAGCAAGGACGAAGAGTTGGCTGAACTCATCAAAACGCCAAATAAAGAATTTTCTTTTAAAATTTTTCAAGGGGGTTCTGATACATCTCTGTATTGTGATGTTTTCGGAAATTCAATCCGCCTATACATTCCAGCGTCATTACGTCGCACGCATTAATAATTAAGTAATAATGTATCAGATATAAACTAGAAAATAAATAATAATGTATCACAATTCATTCTTTTTATGTTATCACTATGTACTTAATATCTGAAACACGTCGTTAATAGGTTTTGCCTTGCATAATCTGTCATTTAATAACGCCATCGACTCGGTGGTCCGCCGGAGACCAGTACCTCGCCGCTCGAGCCGAACTGTGCGGCTTCGATCGTTCTATCGGAGTCGGAATACACCACCGGCATATGTATTTGACACTTAAATTCCTCGTACGGTCGAGTGCTGTGAACCGGTACCGATACGATGGCGCATTCGGCACGAGACGTGCGATACGCTGAACGGCGATGTCTTCCTCTGAATTCGACACTCGGGTGAGCGACTTTTGATTTTACAAAATCTGTTTCCTCGTAAGTTTTCTGATATCGTCGATACGGTGTCAGATGACTCCGACCCGCACAACATCAACGGCTCCATTGGACCGAGCATGCCACCGGGGTATATGTTGTGTTACCTGTATAATAAGACGCCACCTCACTCGGACACCTCATGCACTCCGCGCTGGTTCCAGTCTGACGAGAGTTGTCCAGCGTGCGCCGACGATTTTCTAACTCGGTGGACCACCGGAGATAAGTCTGTGTGTGTGTATATATATTGTGTGCGCCTTTCCTACGGTTCGACGATCGGATCACAGGTTGACGCGATGATGAAAAACAATACACAATTTTACATTAAAAATAAGAATCTTTATTGATTAATTACGTACTATTAAAAACTATTGTGTAAATCTTCGTTACCGCCCGCGCACTGACGATGGTGTTCTTGTAATTGACCGAGCTCGGTGACTGAGAGATGACTGCCATGCCTTTTTTTTTGTACGAATTTGCGGTGTTTTTGATCGGCCCATGAGAAATTGAAGAATTTGTATTGCAGTATTGGAGCGTTCTTAGGGGTGAGGGTCGCCCCGAAAACAGCCTCTGTCGGCGTATAATTATGGATTATCTTCATGTGGCTCGATAAACAATCACGCAGTTGCCATGCCGTCTTAGAGATGCGGTGGGTTTATATATGCCTTAGGGCGGAGAGGCATGGGGGAGAAATCCACACGGCCCTATTTCGACGGTCGACGGGTATCGGCTAGCACGGAATGTGCTGACCGATCGGAATTCTCAGAAATGCACCGAGAACTATTACGACGCAGCCTGCACCTGCACTGTTCGAGGCTATGTACCGCTATGAGATGTACGGTCACGTTGTGCAGGGATGGAGAGAGATGAACAATCATTCGGGATTCTTAGAAATCCCGAACACACTCCCCACCCTGGTACGTAGTGCCAGTAGATAATGGAGAAATCGAAGCTGGAGCTGCCACGGGGGAAGGGGACAGCCTTTGCCCGTCACCAGACGTCGTAGAATCCAATGGGATGGGCAACTAGCACGACTTGCTTACAGGTCGGCGGAGCTCAGCGGTGGCGGTCTTGATGGTGCAGGTACCGAGAGGGAGTACCTGGCATCGTGGGCTCGGCCTGGGACAGGTGGCCGAGATGTTCATCCTTGGACATGAAATTGGAATTGTGAAATCTTGGAACTGGGTCCCGGTTGTTTCTGTGTTCGGCTGCAACGGCGGTGCCGAGTGGGAGTCTTGCTACGTAGACACCTGTGGAAGTCCTGGAGTGCGTCTTGCCGGAGGGTTCTTCCCGAGTCGTCTCATCGGGAGTCAGGCTATCGATGAACGGCCGGTCGATGTGGGTTCCTCCTCGTGGTGACCGGGCGTACTCCGTGCCCTCACACGGTTTTTTATGCAAATCTAAAAAAATCGCATGAATTTCCTAGCAGACTACAAATTTTATATCATTTTTATTACATGCGCTGCATTCTTTTAGAAAAGTAAATAAACTCATTGTGATGATAAGTGACATTTAACATAGAAATAAACCTATTACAGGGAACACTAGTATTTACTTTCAAAGTTTCACTAATTGTTTGAAAAAGAATTAAGAAATTAGTTAAAATATTCTTTTCCTAAAATAAATTTATGAAAAAATGCAATAACATTCCTGAAATAGGAACTCTTAGTTAGGCCTTTTAAAGAAGTTGAAATAAAACACATATATAATTATTAGTTTACCAACAACCTTTTTGTTTAGCATACATGATTTCAATTATTATCTGCAATTTTTATCATTCTGTAAGCCTTTTTAAAATAATTTCTGTACGTACTTATATTCAGTACTGTTAGGGAAGCAATAAATATATATAGAAATCGAAAATCTTCATAAATTCTAGTAATATTAATTTATATTATAGAAATGAAATAAATTTCAAAAGTAAACCCCATCTATATGATCTTTTTTGAAGGCATGTTTTTTCAAACATGGAATTATTAAATAAACAAACTATCACTGCATATATTTGTTTTCATTGCTTATTCTATGAAAATTGAGTGTATATGAAAAATATTTGAAAAATAAATAAATTTAATTTGTCTACAACACTATCGTATATTAAATTTATGAAGCAAGAAGTTCTCTAAAAGATAAATGAGGAACAATATAAGGTTTAGAGAATAAAACAGGAAAATGTATTTAAATTAATTCATATGGTGAATTTTTTTGTATAATTTCTATTCAACGAAACAGTTCTGGTTTTGTATAGCAGTCGACTGTCATATAAATAATATTACTTTTCGTTTGAACATGCACTTTACTCGGCATGTACTTTATTATTACTGATTTATAAATGTTTTTTTTTTAATAGAGTTTTATTAATAATATAAAAAAATAAATCAAAAAGAATGGATTTTAAGACAGGCACTTTAGTGAAAATAGTTTATTCTCAAATGCATTTTTGTATCAAAAAGAACTTAACTTGATTGCATTTATACAAGTCACAAAAAGATATATTAATTAAAATTCATTCGGTTTTTAGGCTAGTATCATTTCAAAAGAAATATATGTTCAAAGAGTATTTTATAAACATTTCAATTCATTATTATGTATTTACATGAATAGTGAGTTTTTTTATAAATATAATCTATTGAATCGAGTAGTCCAAATCAATTCCATGTAGCATATATAAAAATGTCATTTTATTACTTTTAATTTGAATATTCATTACCGAAACGTATTTATATATTTTCATTATTGCTTTGCAAATAATATTTGGAAACGTAGTTTTATTAATATTAATAAAAAGTAATCGGACGTAAAAGAACTCGATTGATTTTATATTAATTTTAATAAAATGTAATTTTATGTGCACGAATACATGTAAACTCATGGAAGATGTTTTTGTTAGTTTAAGTTAATTTAAGAAAAAACATTCACGAAAGTAATATATATTATCGGAAGCTTTCATAAATCTATTCAATATGTATTAATTACTAACTACAGTTTTATAAATGATACTTTCAAATGTAATTTGATTAATACTAAACATTTTTTTTTCAAATGAAAGGAATGAAATGAAGAAATACTTATTTGAGTGAACATAAAATTCTCTCAAATGCATTTGCTTACTGAAGAACTCAAATTTATTCATATAAACTGAACAATAATGTAATTTAATGTTTATTAATTCATATCATTCAAGATATAACCATTAGATTAGACTAGTTTCATGTCAGAGAGTTCCAATTAATTTAGATCAAAATCATCTCAAAAGAGAGAACTGTTTTTTGAAATCTTTCATAAAAATTCATTTTATCAAATATTTATATGAACAGTTTGTTTTTTCATATATATTTACTACAAAATTGAATAGTTTTAAAAGAATCTTTTCAATAAAGTTTACTGTTATATATGTATTGTTACTTAAAAATTTAACATTCAGTATTTGATATATATTTATATACTAATACTTTTTCATTACTGCTTTGTAAATGACATTTTTTAAAATAGAATACTTTCTAAAGTTTTGTTTACTGGTTTGTAAATGACTTTTTCTTAAACGAAACACTTTCTAAAAGTATTTATTCTTTTGGACACCATTATCGCTTCTTTTTTTCAATAATACATTTAATATTTTATGGAACTTATAGTATTAAATGATTTATATAATTGACATCAAAAGGGAATTTTTTTAGCTATAACAATATATATGTTCATTTTATATATATATATATATGTATGTATGTATGTATGTATATATATATATATATATATATATATATATATATATATGTATATATATATGTATATATATATATGTAAATATATATATATATATATCCGCAAAAAAAAGTTTTTCTTGCTTAAAATATTCAAATTCTTTAAAATTTAGAAATGAATTCATACTGGTCGATACGTAATTCAATGTTATTTATCAAATCTCAGACAAAATTAACATCGGTTCATAATGAACACCGAAAATATCAAAAAAAAATCCGTAAACAAACACGTTTTTCTTCCTTGAAATATCCAATATGTTTAAAATCTGGTAACTAACTCAGACTGGTCGATGCGTATTTTAATGTTCTATACCATATTCGAGACAAAATTAACATCGGTCCATAATAAATACCGAAAAAATCAAAAAACAGCAAAACATTGCTAAAAAAACATGTTTTTCCTTCGTAAAACACCAAAATTGTTATCAATATCGCAACTATTTCATACTTTTCGATGCGTATTTTAATGTTCTATATCATATATGGCATAAAACTAACATCGGTACATAATAGATGCCGAAAAAGTCACAAAAAACCGCGAAAAACCCACACAAATACAAGTTTTTCCACCATAGAATATCCAAATTGTTATAAAAATGGCAACTAATTCATACCAGTCGATGCGTAATTTAATGTTCTGTATGATACCATACACAAAATTAACATCTATCCATAATAAATACTGGAAAATTAAATAAAATTTGGACTACTTATCCAACTTTGGACACTTTTTACAGGATTTTTCGTACCTCCCAATATAATATAATATATATATATATATATATATATATATATATATATATATATATACATGTGTGTATATATATATATTCACAAGTATGATCGTATTCCAAAAGACGCGCTGACGTCACACGACCAATCACGGGGTCTCGACCGGTTGATGTTCATATGTTTCAAATCGCCATTGTTGTTAGCGCGAGCTGTCGCACTGACGTCATCGAACTCGTAATTTGGTGTTTTTGCATGGAAAATCTTATCTGCGCGAGTGCAAATTGTTCGCAGAAAACGCACAGACGTGCGAATGTCCGACACGCATGGAGAACGGTCGCCGCGTTGAATCCTTTTCGAAGTGTTCCGTGCTGAAATCAGTGGTGACGCGCCGAGATCGGCCCGTCGGCCAAGATTACGCGCAGCCTCCACATGTGTGTATGTGATTTTCCTGTGCATGTGAGTAGTCTTGTGCCGTTTTGAATTGTTGTGGAATGTGTTTTTCGTGCAGACACACGCACGCACGCAGACATGTCTAAATGTGTTTATATATATATACATATATATATACGTATATATATATATATATATATATATATATATATATATATATGTATATATATATATATATATATATATATATATATATATATATTTATATTTGATATGTGTAGTGTGTAAATCGGTTTGGAGAGGGACGAGGCTGTGTGTTATGTTCTGCTAAAATTGTCGGAATTTCCGATTAAAATTCGAATCTGTGTGTGCGTGTGTGTCTGCGGATAGTTTTCTCGAAAACCAATCGTCAGACAAGTGTGATTTCATGTAAATTTTAAAGTATTTTTAGTATATGCCAATATAATATATACATATATATATGTACGTGTTTATATATATATATATATATATATATATATATATACACATACATACATACATATGATCATTTTCAGAGAGACGCGCTGACGTCACACGACCAATCACGGTGTCACGACCGATTGATATTCATATGTTTCAAATCACCATTGTTGTTAGCGCGAGCTGTCGCACTGGCGTCATCGTCCTCCTAATTTTGTGTTTTTGCATGGAAAATCTTATCTGCGCGAGTGAAAATTGTTCGCAGAAGACGTACAGACGTGCGAATGTTCGACACGCATGGAGAACGGTCGCCGCGTCGAATACTTTTCGAAGTGTTCCGTGCTGAAATCAGTGGTGACGCGCCGAGATCGGCTCGTCGGCCAAGATTACGCGCAGCCTCCACATGTGTGTTTGCGATTTTCCTGTACATGTGAGTACTCTTGTGCCGTTTTGAATTGTTGTGGAATGTGTTTTTAGTGCAGACACACGCACGCACGCAGACATGTCTATATGTATATGTATATATATATATATATATATATATATATATATATATATATATATTTATATTTGATATGTGTAGTGTGTAAATCGGTTTGGAGAGGGACGGGGCGGTGTGTTGTGTTCCGCTAAAATTGTCCGAATTTCCGATCAAAATTCGAATCCGTGCGTGCGTGCGTGTGTCTGCGGATATTGTTTTCTCGAAAACCAATCGTCAGACAAGTGTGATTTCATGTAAATTTTTACAGTATTTTTAGTACCTGCCAATATAATATATACATATGTATGTATGTGTATATATATATACACATACATACATACATATAATCATTTTCCGAGACTCGCTGACGTCACACGACCAATCACGGTGTCTCGACCGATTGATGTTCATATGTTTCAAATCACCATTGTTGTTAGCGCGAGCTGTCGCACTGGCATCATCGTCCTCGAAATTTTGTGTTTTTGCATGGAAAATCTTATCTGCGCGAGTGCAAATTGTTCGCAGAAGAAGCACAGACGTGCGAATGTTCGACACGCATGGAGAACAGTCGCCGCGACGAATACTTTTCGAAGTGTTCCGTGCTGAAATCCGTGGTGACGCGTCGAGATCGTCTCGTTGACCAAAATGACGCGCAGCTTCCACATGTGTGTTTGTGATTTTCCTGTGCATGTGAGTACTCTAATGCCGTTTTGAATTGTTGTGGAATGTGTTTTTAGTGCAGACACACGCACGCACGCACGCAGACATGTCTATATTTATGTGTATATATATATATGTGTGTGTGCGCGCGCGCGATGGGTTGTCGTATATTCGCGTCGCGTTTTCGGTCGGTTCCGTGTTTTTTTTTTGTTTTCCGCTTCGTTGATCCGTCTCGCGTTTCAGATCATCATCGGCGTCCACTGAGTTCGATGCACCGGACGAGATTCCGAAGACCCGACCGTACGGACGAGGGGCTGACCGTCGACAGGGCGTCGTCGGAGACGCATCGCTGCGGCCGGGGATCAGAATTCGGCCGCAGTATTTCCTGCTTGTCGTAAGAGGCGACTAAAAGGATGTGGCGTGTGGATGAGACCGTGTGCGTGCGGTGAGCTGTCGTATATCCGTGTCGCGTTTTCGGTCGGTTCCGCGTTTTTTTTTGTTGTTTTCCTCTTCGGCAGCGGATGTCGGTCCGTCGCTTCGTCCTGAAGCGACGAAGATCTTACGCCCGTGTCCAGATCTCGGTTCCGGATCATCGAGGGAACGACGGATGCTGCTGCTGTTGCTGCGAGTACGCGGTACTTTCTTCAGAGTACGAGGAGTGGAGTCGAGTTCTAGACGGTTGAATGATCCTCTTTTGATTTTAAAAGTCTCATATTGAATTTGCAGTAAAGAATTTGTTTGTTATCGATTTTCAATTGTAAATGTGATAGATATTTAACGTAGCTTGTGTCGAAGTCGAATCAGTTGTTCGTTTTTCAATAAATCGATAATCAATTAGTATTTTTTTAAAAAGTAAAAGAGTACCATTTATGGTAACTGTGTTTCAAAGTCTTTGATCAAAATAGGATCTTCAGCGAAGAGTTTTAAGCATTGTTGTGTGTTATTTTATATGATTTTCAGCACGGTCGAAACACAAACGTCCTCCCCGTACTATTCTTCAAATCCTTGATTAGTTTTGTAGATTTCATTTAGTTTTCTATGTTTGATTTTTTATTTCTTGTAACTTATCACTTTATAGTCTTCGTTCATAATGATTTTCTTTTCATATAATCTTAAAACTCATTATGCTTTGAATTTTCTGGATTTAAATTTGTAGAAATTTTAACAGACATCTTGCACTAGTGTTTGATTTCATTGCTGATAATTTTCAAACTCTCTGTCTAGTATTTAATTATTTGTGTATTGATTTAAAGTGAATTTATTTATGTTATGCTGGCATTGTGCGGACGATCGTCTGTCACGATCGTTGTCACGTACCGTTCGTGAATCCGTCATGTGATAGCGTGCGTCATGTCTAATCATATTTCTTTCCAGCGTACGATCTTTCCAGCAGCGCATCCTGAATTCCTTCTCGTACCGTTCGTCTGTCTATCACGCCGGCTCGGTTCGGTCCGCCGGTTCGGTACCCGCTGCCGATCGCGTTCACAAAAAACGGCTCGGAATCGTCCGTCCCTTTCGTTTTTTTCGAAAATAACTTCCTATCGCGTCCGCCTAAGACCGAGTGATTTTTCTATATTTATTTGTGTTTGCGGGAAAAGTAGTGAAACATTGAGTGTCGTTCGAACGTTTGAGTGCGTCCTCGACCTCCTGTCCAGGTGGCCCGCACGGTCGCGCGCGCATCGAGGCTCTGCAGGAGGGAGGCACCTGGGAGTGTTTACTTGCTTCTTGATTATCAGACCGGACGTACGACCGTCCGGCTGTATATATCAACATACAGTAGTAGATCCATTGTGTGGTTCCTGTCCGAGACGGAGATCGAGACGGAGACAGAGAGTGAAGAAAGAGCGCCTCGCACTTAATCACATGTTTAGTATGTCTGTATTTTTTGCAGGTGAAGAGGGGTTTAGTTAAGCATTACTAGAACTGTTATTTGTCGTGTGTCAGCTTTGAACCCGCGTTTTTCTCTCGTGCTAGGGGTTTCAGTCGCGCATCGAAAAGAGAGGGACTCGTCGTCTGGAGTAGTCTCGCCTAAAGCGTCTAGCGTATAAGAGACGTTGCGACTCCCGACGGTGGAACGGCCGGGCGTGACCTGCCCCGGCCTTAGTGCTGTCGATGCGGGCACTCGCCTCAGCGGTCGCGCTGTTGAGCGATCCCCGCGTCAGCGCTCTTGTCGTCGAGCGGTCACCGTCCCTGTCCGACCATCGGCTGGATGAAAAGATATCGGCGACGAATGCAGGGACGGGCCGGTCGCCGAACGATCGTGTGTCGGCCGGCCTGCAATCCGACGTTTCTTAAAAACGTCCACTAGGTCAGGTCACTCTCGGTCACATCCGATACGGACTGTTTTAAACCCTTGACAGTCTGCTCGCAGAGCCGCGACCGTACCACGCCGACCGGCGTTCCGGAACGCATGCGGTGCGATCGGACCCATTCCCGGTGAAGTCACAAGCCGGGGTGCGTTCAGATCTCAACGCGTGCGCTTCGGTTGACCATTGCACCGGCGTACCACGGTCGATGCGCTTCCTCCGTGTTTTTTTTTAGTCATTTACATTTTGCAACCCGATCCTTCCGTCGACCGATCGGGTCACCCCCGCGAATCCGGCACGCTATCGATCCGTATCTAGCTGTGCATAAGAGGACACGTCCCGTACCCGACCGCGGCTAACCTTAGCTTCAGTCAGAGCCTCGGGTACAAATCAGGACCTGCGGGGTACCGTCGCCACGTTGTCTTCGGACGAAGCGTGCGCTGGGCGACGGCGGGAGACCGGCCTCCCGTCCGTTCCCCATCGGTAGTCCGCAGGATTTAGGATTTGGTACGGGTTTTTTAGGTCGTCGTGTGAAACGCATCGAGGACGACGCGGGAATTTCGACGTGGGATTCAGAAGCGACGAGATCGCTAGGCGTTCGTAAGTCACGGTGGTTTTGTGGTGACGAAAGATTAAGAAAGGTTTGAATAAACGCAAGATATATTTGTGTGTTGTATGTTAAATGAATTTCAGGTACTTTCAGCGCCGAGCAGCCTCGCGTTCCGCCCGCTATTTCGCTCGGAGTTCGAAGCGATGAGGACAACCTGTCGACGGGGAGGTTACCGTACATTCGTGCACTTATAATGAAATCGAGAAAACGGCGGAAGAACGTCTCCCTCATATTTATTTTCGCCATCGCATTGTAATCGTTTCTATACGGTCTTCAATATTTTCAGACCGTTCGTACGAGTTCTAAAAAACCAATTGAGGAGTCGACGATCAAATTTTCTCTATGTCGATACAAACGGTTGTATTTTCTTCATGGAGATCCATTTTCTGTGTCCTGTTCGTTTCGTTTCATTGACTTTCTGAACGATTCTGTCTGTTGTTTCATATAATAAGTAATTGTTTTTTTAATTAATTTTTTTTTATGAAATATAAATGTATGTGTGTATGTATGTATGTGTATATATATATATATATATATATATATATATATATATATACTTGTAAATATTGATAAGATTTTGTCTGTATATCTCTGGCCATGTTTAGACTCGGCATCTTCAATTAAAATCAAAGTAAATTATAAATTGTGTATATATATATATATACGTATGTACGTATATACTCGTACATACGAGGTCAGACAATCAAGTAATGCGACAAAATTCAAAAATCGAGTATATTTAAAAATTAAGGTACATCGCTGCGATCCCCTTCAAAGTAGTCCCCTCCCGCATCTATACACTTATTCCAGCGAGTTTTCCAGTTTTCGTAACAATTCTGGAACACTTCTTCTGGGACCTCTCCGAGTACCCTCGTTACAGATTCTTGGATATCTTCAACGGAGTCAAAATGTCGACCTTTGACGAATTTTTTCATACGGGGGAATAGGAAAAAGTCGCAGGGTGACATGTCCGGTGAATAGGGCGGTTGTGGTAACGTTGCGATGCCTTTAGACGCCAAAAACTGAGAGACACTGAACGCACTGTGACAGGGAGCATTGTCGTGATGCAGAACCCAAGTCTTCGCGATCTCTGGACGCACTCTGAGCACCCTTTTTCGTAATTTTTCGAGCACATTGCGGTAGAATACTTGATTTACGGTTTGTTCAGGTGGTACGAACTCTTTGTGAACCACCTCTTTGCTGTCGAAGAAGCATCAACATGGTTTTCACTTTGGACTTGCTCATTCTCGCCTTATTTGGCCTCGGTGCTCCAGGGAA
Source organism: Acanthacorydalis orientalis (assembly GCA_034766995.1). Classification (NCBI taxonomy): domain Eukaryota; kingdom Metazoa; phylum Arthropoda; class Insecta; order Megaloptera; family Corydalidae; genus Acanthacorydalis; species Acanthacorydalis orientalis. The sequence continues at coordinate 1,764,940 of CM068321.1, read as the reverse complement.
CAGCCACTGTTGGCTTTGTCGTTTAGTTTCGGGGTCATATTGAAAGAATCAACTTTCATCACCAGTAATAACTCGATCGAGAAGAGTAGGATCACTTTCAACCTGCTCAAGACAATCTTGAGCGATGTTCATTCGAATTTCTCTGTTCCATTTTCGTGATATGCACTACTCGCGCGTTGTTACAAAACACTAAACAGCTGGCGAAGAAATGATCGTAAGAGGGTGGTCAAGATCTCAATCGAGAGAGTAGGGATCTGCTATTACGGTGGCGGAGTTACAGATTTGCAGTGTTACCACAGGCCGAGAAAAAAAATCGGTCGCATTCCTTAATTGTCTGACCTCGTATATACGTACATTCACTTATCCTTAATAAAAAAGTTTTGATTAAAAGAAAAACAACCTGTATTTGTAACATAAAAATACGAATCGAACAGTATAAAATAGGTGTCAGTTTTTCACATTTTGGATATTTTAAGCAAGGAAAACGTATATTAAGTGGTTATAATTTAAAGAATGGTATCCGTTAGAAATGTCATTGAATTTATAAAGAATATTAGAATGAGAATTTTACCCAGAAATGATCTATATATATATATATATATATATATATATATATATATATATATATAGTACATACACACATATATACAAGTAAAAAAAATAAAACTCGCGGCGGCTTCTTCCACATTAATTATTTTGCATTTATTAATAATGATTAATTAACAAACAATTCCAATTTATTAATAACAACCGGCCATCGCCGGCCCCTGTGCCTCTAAACACTCCGAGACGCTCAATCTGAGTTCGATGGAGCGAAGGATGCCGCACAACTCGGGTCGGCCGGCGAGGTACCGGTCTCCGCCGGTCCACTGAGTCTGATGGATCGGCGCAAGCCAGGTAACTCGCGCCAAACTAGATCGACAACGTCCCCGCATGGGTGTTCACACAATATCAACAACGTCGGCATCGTATCCTTAATATTATTATACTTAATTATATTATAATATTAATATAATGAAGTATTAATATCCTTAATATTATTATACTTAATTTATATCCTTAATATTATTATACTTAATTATATTATTACTTGTTATTATACTTAATGTGTGTTGGAATCGTGTTGTGGAATCAGGCGTTGACTGGTATTACTTTAATTTTTAATGAATTCAAATAAATTAACGTGTATTTTTGCGAGTTTTTCTGTCTTTCTCGTCATCTATTATGAACCGATGTTAATTTTGTCTTTGATATGATATAGAAAATTAAAATACAAATCGAACAGTATGAAATAGTTGTCATTTTTGTATCATTTGGAATATTTTAATCAAGAAAAACATGTATTTTTGCGGGTTTTTCGCGGTTTTTGTGACTTTTTCGGCATCTACTCATATGTGTGAGTGTATATATGTGTGTGTGTATGTATATATATATATATCGATCACAATCTGCCAAATATTTTATAATATTTCAGTTATAAAATATAATACTGTTATTATATGCATTTATTAAATATTTGGACCCCTTCCTTTGTATATTTATGTTGAATGATTGCCAGTTCAATTTAAATCATCTACAATAATAAAGTTTTTGACAGAATGTCACCGTTTTAAATGCATCATAGAACGCAAAACATGAAATAAAAAAATATAATTATTATACTCACTTATGAAAGACTAGTAGAGACCTCTTTTGTACATATTAAAGTTCGAAGACACATCAGATCAATTTAAATCATCTATAACAATATTCGTAACAGAACATCACCATTATGAATGTTTTGTGGAATCAAGAGGGCTCTGGCACAGTTACATAAACAGAATAAAAACAACGTTTCAACGATATATTTTATGATATTTACAAATCATGATCGCCCGGCGCGATACAAGGAGTTGGAAGAGCTAAAGACATGCGATCGGTCCTCGGCTCGGATAGACACCTCGCGCGAACGGGCTGCAGGAATCCGAACCGGGAGCCAGGAACGGTCTCGTCGAGGTGATCTGAGATGGTGGTAGTAGGCGCGCTACCTTCCAGGCGAGCGGCCTGTCTCGTTGTCGCCGGAAACCGACGCGATCACGAACACGAGTACGTACGGCGCGCGTCTCACTTGCAGAATCCGACGGCGTCGTCGAAGCGTACGGAGCGAGTCGCGTGCTGCCGTAAGACGCGGCGGCACGAGCCGTCATGCGAGGGCATCGGTCCTCGGCAGAACGGCCGGGAATCAGCGATCCGTCGGAAGAATCGCCTCGCATGGTCTACGGCTGACACGACGATATACCCGTGTAGATAAACGGATTCGACTCCGCGACAGATCGTAGCTCGGGAACGGGAGGCGACTCCGAAGACGACGGATCTCTTTCGGAAACATCCCGACCCGTTCGATGCGGAGGACGTCCGGACACGTATCCGACTCTCGGGTCGTGACGATCGGCAGCGCCTGCAAACGTAGCGCCCGCGAGCCTCACAGGATGCACCAAAAAATGTTGTGGAATCAAAAGGGCTCCAGCACAGTTAAATAAATCAAATAAAAACAAAGTTTCAACAACATATTTTACAATATTTACAAATATTATACAACAGCTCCGTACCTGCAACGAACACTACAGACGAGACTGAACTGACTGAGCGTCATACGAGAGCGGCAAGGACGAAGACGCGCGAACAGTAATTTGCGTGGGTGAAAGCCCTGCGCGAGGCCACAAGCGCGGGAGCTTAGTGCGCGGCTACAGTGCCAGTGCATTGTAGGTAGGCAACCGTCTTGAAGTCGGAGTCACACATGCGGGACTATTCGATCGAATGTTGTTCGCCAACTGACAATAAACGGTCCCGATGTACACATGTGCATCGATCAAATACGCGTAAAGTGTAGGTAGACGACGTGTATCTCTCACAAGATGCAGATGCTCATTCCCTTTGATTCGTGGCAAAAAAAAACAGAACATGCGAACAGCGAATACAAAGAATTCGTAAAAAACATTCATATTCGAAAATCCATCCACACGTACGTTGTCGGGCTAAAGTTTGCTAGGTGTGATTCCAGCTTTAGCACACTAGCTGATATAAACAAATCTTAAACAAAATTGCATCATATTTAGAACTCAAAACACTTATTTAAATCATAAAATACACTTATTATATTTATTTATTATAGACTTGGACCCCTCCTTTGTATATATTAACGTCTAATGACATATCAGTTCAATTTGAATTATCTATAATAAGAATATTTAGACAGAATGTCTCCATTTTAAATGTATCATATTTCGACCTCAAAATACTTATTTAAATGATAATTCATTTATTATATCTGTTTATTAAAGACTCAGATCCCTCCTTTGTATATATTAATGTCTAATGACATACCAGTTCAATTAAAATCATCTGTAATAAGAATATTTATGACAGAATATCAATTTTAAATGCATCATATTTAGAGCTGAAAATACTTATTAAAAACTATAAAATACACCTATTATATGTATTTATTAAAGGCTCGGATCTCTTCTGTGTATTTATGAATGTTTAATGACATATCAGTTCATTTTGAATCATCTATAATAAGAATAAT
>CM068321.1:1756372-1758872 GCA_034766995.1 Acanthacorydalis orientalis | reverse complement strand
TTTTTAAATATATTCTTTAGGATTATAATCATATATTTAAAATCTGAATGCCAGTTTTACACCCATTTTGATTTTAGGTGTGGAGGTAGTACACATACGCATATAGGTTATATCCGAAGATAACAACAACAAACAAATGAACGAATATTTAATGTGGAAATCATTGCAAGTACAATTTTTTTAAGGTTATAGTCATAAATTTATATTCTGGTGCTACTTTGTTAACACACAATTTGGTTTTAAATAGGGAGAGAGTGCACGTACACATACCAGTTATATCCGAAGATAACAACAACATACAAATGAATGAATATTTAATGTGGAAATCATTGGGAGTATAATTTTTTTGTTATAATCATATATTAATTGTCTGGTGCTAGTTTATACCTAATTAGATTTTAGATAGGGAGGGAGTGCACGTACGCTTACAGGTTATATCCGAAGATAACATCATGCAAATGATGGAATATTTAATGTTGAAATTATTGCAAGTATAAGTTTTGAAGGTTATATATATGTTTTTGTATTACATCGAGGTAGAGGCACGTAGTCGACTTTATTTATATTGTTCACCTTAGCGGGGACTTTGTCGATCAAGTTTGGCGCGAGTCACCCGGCTTGCGTTGATTCATCGGACTCTGCGGATCGCCGGAGACCGGCGGTCCGCATGGAACACGTTCTAAATAGGTTGAACCTTGCAGTCACGTCAATTAATAAAATATTTGCTCATATGTTTGTTCAGAATGAAAAAATGCGTATCACGCTTTGTTTTTGCTCCTTGCATTCAATTCCCCTGTCAGAACAGTTCTATTTTGAATGTTGTTAATCGCAAGCATGAACGACCGGACTAAAGAAACATATATTTTGTATAGTAACCATCTTGCCCCTGTTCTAAGATTATGACATTGTACGAACAGCAGAATGCGATTCTTTTTTTGAATTGTAATATTTTCTGTTTAACAATTTAATAACATGCAGATTTTTACTGTCGTTGAATATATACCTGTTGCAGTTTTCAACTTTATTTATTAAGTCATATGTATATAGAAATATTTGTTGGCACGTTGACGACATCATTTATATTGTTAACCTTAGCGGGGACTTTGTCGATGAAGTCTGGCGCGAGTCACCCGGCTTGCGTTGATTCATCGGACTCTGCGGACCGCCAGAGACCGGCGGTCCGTATGGAACACGTTCTAAATAGGTTGAACCTTGCAGAACTGTGAATTAATAAGTATTTGTTCATAATGAAAATTCGTTCGCAATGCCACTTTTTCTTCAACGTGCAATATTTTCTGATTATTAATATGCTCATATGTACATTTTTTTTACAAATTAGAATCATATATATATATAAAATAAATGCACATGTGTATTAGTGATTCTCTCTTCCCTCTTGCCTATGCAAGTGAACATATCAATACCCCTCTTCGACGACGATGACACATTGTACGAACAGCAGAATGCGATTCTTTTTTAGAATTGTAATATTTTCTGTTTAATATTTATTAAAATGTACATTTTTAATAACTTTGAATGTATGCTTATTATTAAGTCATATGTATTTTGAAATATTTGATTGATGATTAGAACCTGTAAGCATATGTATCCAATTTGTATGTGAAAGTAAATTTGGATAATTTACAAATCAGAATCACACATATTTATAAATACAATAATATATAATGCATATATGTGTGTATAGAGATCCTCTCTTTTCCCTTGGCAACGTGTGAACATTGTACGAACACCTGGGCGAGTTGTGAGTCATTGAAACTGTTACAAAGTCGGTGTAGCGTTGCAGGTAGTCGGAGGGAGCGGGAGGTACCTCTGCCGGCATCGGCTGTACGTTAGACATACATCTAGTATTTAGATTCTCTTTCTCATCTGCGACGATGATGCCACGTTGCACGAACACCACAATGCCACACTTTGTTGGACTTTTAATATTTTCTGTTTAACAATTTAATAACATGCAGATATTTACTGTCGTTGAATATATACCTGTTGCATTTTTCAACTTTAATTATAAAGTCATATGTATATTGAAAAATTTGTTTGATGATTAGAACCATTTAGCATATGTATCCAATGTACCTGAAAGAATGATTTTTTTTATATGATATGTATTAGACATGTTGGAGCTGTCCTTTTTATACATTAATATTAAATACCTTGTCTGTTATATTTCATTATTTTATACAAGACAACTACTCTGTAATTTTCAAGGAAATAATTTAATTCATTTATATTAAGTGTGTACATAAATGTCAGTTTTCTGCCTTTTTTGGTTGCATTTTATCTGTTTGTGTATATATATATATTTAATTAATTAAACATATTTTTTGAACATTCATTTAAATTCAAACAAATATTGTGAAGAATTAATGTAAAGTTATAATTATTATTCAATAGCCCTATCCTGTTGTAATCAAAATATTTATTCTCTGCATGAGTATATATAATGCTTCACAACACTTTGTCTATATCATGTGCAGGT
>CM068321.1:1751372-1753872 GCA_034766995.1 Acanthacorydalis orientalis | reverse complement strand
TTTCTGTTTAATATTTATTAAAATGTACATTTTTAATAACTTTGAATGTATGCTTATCATTAAGTCATATGTATTTTGAAATATTTGTTTGATGATCAGAACCTGTAAGCATAAGTATCCAATTTGTATGTGAAAGTAAATTTGGATAATTTACAAATCAGAATCACACATATTTATAAATACAATAATATATAATGCATATATGTGTGTATAGAGATCCTCTCTTTTCCCTTGGCAACGTGTGAACATTGTATGAACACCTGGGCGAGTTGTGAGTCATTGAAACTGTTACAAAGTCGGTGTAGCGTTGCTGGTAGTCGGAGGGAGCGGGAGGTACCTCTGCCGGCATCGGCTGTACGTTAGACATACATGTAGTATTTAGATTCTCTTTCTCATCTGCGACGATGATGCCACGTTGCACGAACACCACAATGCCACACTTTGTTGGTCTTTTGTAGATATTTATTGTCGTTGAATATATACCTGTTGCATTTTTCAACTTTAATTATAAAGTCATATGTATATTGAAAATTTGTTTGATGATTAGAACTATTTAGCATATGTATCCAATGTACCTGAAAGAAATTTTGGATACTTGTAAATTATAATCAGACGCATATAATAAATATCAATCTGTCAATAAATGTCAATCTTCAATCTGTCAATATTGCACGAACATCAGGGGGCGAGTCGTTAGTCATTGAAACCATAACAATCTGGGATGGAGCGTTGCGGGTGTGTGGGTGTACAGGGCACACCAGTTGGCAACGACAGGTGCATCGTGAATCTGACAAATATATCAATATAATATATATATACACAGCAGTAGTAGTTTGACCATCTTCTCTTCTAAGACGATGATGTGTCATTGTAGGAACAGCACAATGCCATTCTTTCTGCAACAAGAATAAATTTTGTTTAATAATGTATCATATGTATATTATTGATAAGTTTGAATAAATACTTCTTGCATTAATGAACAGTAATTTTTTAGTCATACGATATAATGATAGTAGTGCACAGTAATTATGATGATAGTAGATATTTGTTTGATAATAAGTATCAGTCAGTATATGTATCCAACATGTGTACCAGAGAAAAGTCTGGTTAATTAACAAAGTAGTATCAGACAATAATATAAATATATAGTATAATTATATAGTATAGTGATCTTATTATTCTTCTTCACCTATATTTGTGGGTAGAAGAGGGAGCGGAGGCACACCAGCCGGTATCGGCAGGTACGTCAGTCGAATCTGAAAAATGTATATATATATATATATATTTGACATATATATACTTGCAATAGTTTCTGTTTGGTAACCTCTTCAAATGTACATTAATGACATGTTTGTATTATATCTCAGTTGCATTTATGTACTTAAATTCTGAAGTCCAATAGATGGACGGTAATGTTTGTTTGAAGAGTAGAAGTAGTTTTTTTAATTGTCGAATGTGCGCCGCCTCCGCCGCCGCCTCCGCCGCCGCCTCCGCCGCCGCCTCCGCCGCCGCCTCCGCCGCCGCCTCCGCCGCCGCCTCCGCCGCCGCCTCCCCCGCCGCCTCCGCCGCCGCCTCCGCCGCCGCCTCCGTCGCCGCCTCCGTCGCCGCCTCCGTCGCCGCCTCCGTCGCCGCCTCCGTCGTCGCCTCCGCCGCCGCCGCTGCCGCTGCCGCCTCACCCTCACGCTCACCGTCCGCCGCCGCCTCCGCCTCCGCCGCCGCCGCCTCACCCTCACCCTCACCGTCCGCCGCCGTCTCCGCCTCCGTCTTCGCTGCCGCCGCCGTCTCCGCCGCCGCCGCCTCCGCCGCCGCCGCTGCCGCCGCCGCTGCCGCTGCTGCCGCCGCCTCACCGTCACCCTCACCGTCCGCCGCCGCTTCCGTCTCCGCTGCTTCCGCCGCCGCCGCCGTCGCCTCCGCCTCCGCCGCCGTCGCCGCCTCCGCCGCCGCCTCACTCTCACCCTCACCGTCCGCCGCCGCCGCCGCTTCCGCCTCCGCCTCCGCCGCCGCCTCCGCCGCCGCCTCCGCCGCCGCCTCTGCCGCCGCCTCCGCCGCCGCCGCCGCCTTCGCTGCCTCCGCCGCCGCCGCCTCCGCCGCCTCCACCGCCGTCTCCGTCGCCTCCACCGCCGCCTCCGCCGCCGCCGCCTCCGCCGCCGCCGCTGCCGCCGCTGCCGCCGCTGCCTTACCCTTACGCTCACCGTCCGCAGTCGCCTCCGTCTTCGGCGCCGCTGCCGCCTCCGCCGCTGCCGCCGCCTCCGCCGCCGCCGTCGCCTCCGCCGCCGCCGCCGCCTCTGCCGCCGCCGCCCTCGCCCTCGCCGTCGCCGTCGCTCTTGTCCTCGCCGCCGCCCTCGCCGCCCTCGCCTTCGCCGCCGCCGCCGCCGCCGTCCTCGCCCTCGTCGCCGCCGCCGCCCTCGCCCTCGCCGCCTTTGCCGCCGTCGCCCTCGTCGCCGCCGTCGCCCTCGTCGCCGCCGTCGCCCTCGTCGCCGCCGCCCTCATCGCCGTCGGT
>CM068321.1:1735961-1751272 GCA_034766995.1 Acanthacorydalis orientalis | reverse complement strand
CACTAATAACGCGTTTTTTTCGCTTCAAATTGCGATATTTTCATATAAACGTGATTTTCAACTACCAGAATCGAGATTTGCTGCAAAATTTTGCTACAATTGTATAGAACTAACTTACTTTTATCGAAATAATACGAAATATGTATACATTATAGGGATATTTTGTGAAATTATCACTAAAAACGCGTTTTTTTCGCTTAAAATTGCGATATATTTCATATAAACGTGATTTACAACTACCAGAATCGAGATTTGCTGAAAAATTTTGCTACAATTGTATAGAACTAACTTACTTTTATCGAAATAATACGAAATATGTATACATTATCGGGATATTTTGTGAAATTATCACTAAAAACGCGTTTTTTTCGCTTCAAATTGGGATATATTTCATATAAACGTGATTTTCAACTACCAGAATCGAGATTTGCTGCAAAATTTTGCTACAATTGTATAGAACTAACTTACTTTTATCGAAATAATACGAAATATGTATACATTATCGGGATATTTTGTGAAATTATCACTAAAAACGCGTTTTTTTCGCTTAAAATTGCGATATTTTCATATAAACGTGATTTTCAACTACCAGAATCGAGATTTGCTGCAAAATTTTGCTACAATTGTATAGAACTAACTTACTTTTATCGAAATAATACGAAATATGTATACATTATCGGGATATTTTGTGAAATTATCACTAAAAACGCGTTTTTTTCGCTTAAAATTGCGTTATATTTCGTATAAACGTTATTTTCAACTACCAGAATCAAGATTTTCCGAAAAATTTTGCTACTATTGTATAAAACTAATTAAATTTTATCGAAATAATACGAAATATGTATACATTATCGGGATATTTTGTGAAATTATCACTAAAAACGCGTTTTTTTCGCTTAAAATTGCGATATTTTCATATAAACGTGATTTTCAACTACCAGAATCGAGATTTGCTGAAAAATTTTGCTACAATTGTATAGAACTAACTTACTTTTATCGAAATAATACGAAATATGTATACATTATCGGGATATTTTGTGAAATTATCACTAAAAACGCGTTTTTTTCGCTTAAAATTGCGATATATTTCATATAAACGTGATTTTCAACTACCAGAATCGAGATTTGCTGCAAAATTTTGCTACAATTGTATAGAACTAACTTACTTTTATCGAAATAATACGAAATATGTATACATTATCGGGATATTTTGTGAAATTATCACTAAAAACGCGTTTTTTTCGCTTCAAATTGCGATATTTTCATATAAACGTGATTTTCAACTACCAGAATCGAGATTTGCTGCAAAATTTTGCTACAATTGTATAGAACTAACTTACTTTTATCGAAATAATACGAAATATGTATACATTATCGGGATATTTTGTGAAATTATCACTAAAAACGCGTTTTTTTCGCTTAAAATTGCGATATATTTCATATAAACGTGATTTTCAACTACCAGAATCGAGATTTGCTGCAAAATTTTGCTACAATTGTATAGAACTAACTTACTTTTATCGAAATAATACGAAATATGTATACATTATCGGGATATTTTGTGAAATTATCACTAAAAACGCGTTTTTTTCGCTTAAAATTGCGTTATATTTCGTATAAACGTTATTTTCAACTACCAGAATCAAGATTTTCCGAAAAATTTTGCTACTATTGTATAAAACTAATTTAATTTTATCGAAATAATACGAAATATGTATACATTATTGGGATATTTTGTGAAATTATCACTAAAAACGCGTTTTTTTCGCTTAAAATTGCGATATATTTCATATAAACGTGATTTTCAACTACCAGAATCGAGATTTGCTGAAAAATTTTGCTACAATTGTATAGAACTAACTTACTTTTATCGAAATAATTCGAAATATGTATACATTATCGGGATATTTTGTGAAATTATCACTAATAACGCGTTTTTTTCGCTTCAAATTGCGATATTTTCATATAAACGTGATTTTCAACTACCAGAATCGAGATTTGCTGCAAAATTTTGCTACAATTGTATAGAACTAACTTACTTTTATCGAAATAATACGAAATATGTATACATTATCGGGATATTTTGTGAAATTATCACTAAAAACGCGTTTTTTTCGCTTCAAATTTGGATATATTTCATATAAACGTAATTTTCAACTACCAGAATCGAGATTTGCTGAAAAATTTTGCTACAATTGTATTGAACTAACTTACTTTTATTGAAATAATACGAAATATGTATACATTATCGGGATATTTTTTGAAATTATCACTAAAAACGCGTTTTTTTCGCTTCAAATTGGGATATATTTCATATAAACGTGATTTTCAACTACCAGAATCAAGATTTGCCGAAAAATTTTGCTACTATTGTATAAAACTAATTTAATTTTATGAAATAATACGAAATATGTATACATTATCGGGATATTTTGTGAAATTATCACTAAAAACGCGTTTTTTTCGCTTCAAATTGTGATATTTTCATATAAACGTGATTTTCAACTATCAGAATCGAGATTTGCTGCAAAATTTTGCTACAATTGTATAGAACTCACTTACTTTTATCGAAATAATACGAAATATGTATACATTATCGGGATATTTTGTGAAATTATCACTAAAAACGCGTTTTTTTCGCTTCAAATTGCGATATTTTCATATAAACGTGATTTTCAACTACCAGAATCGAGATTTGCTGCAAAATTTTGCTACAATTGTATAGAACTAACTTACTTTTATCGAAATAATACGAAATATGTATACATTATCGGGATATTTTGTGAAATTATCACTAAAAACGCGTTTTTTTCGCTTAAAATTGCGATATATTTCATATAAACGTGATTTTCAACTACCAGAATCGAGATTTGCTGAAAAATTTTGCTACAATTGTATAGAACTAACTTACTTTTATCGAAATAATACGAAATATGTATACATTATCGGGATATTTTGTGAAATTATCACTAAAAAGGCGTTTTTTTCGCTTAAAATTGCGTATATTTCATATAAACGTGAGTTTCAACTACCAGAATCAAGATTTGCCGATAAATTTTGCTACTATTGTATAAAACTAATTTAATTTTATCGAAATAATACGAAATATGTATACATTATCGGGATATTTTGTGAAATTATCACTAAAAACACGTTTTTTTCGCTTCAAATTGGGATATATTTCATATAAACGTGATTTTCAACTACCAGAATCAAGATTTGCCGAAAAATTTTGCTACTATTGTATAAAACTAACATAATTTTATCGAAATAATACGAAATATGTATACATTATCTTGATATTTTGTGAAATTATCACTAAAAACGCGTTTTTTTCGCTTCAAATTGAGATATTTTCATATAAACGTGATTTTCAACTACCAGAATCGAGATTTGCTGCAAAATTTTGCTACAATTGTATAGAACTAACTTACTTTTATCGAAATAATACGAAATATGTATACATTATTGGGATATTTTGTGAAATTATCACTAAAAACGCGTTTTTTTCGCTTCAAATTGCGATATTTTCATATAAACGTGATTTTCAACTACCAGAATCGAGATTTGCTGAAAAATTTTGCTACAATTGTATAGAACTAACTTACTTTTATCGAAATAATACGAAATATGTATACATTATCGGGATATTTTGTGAAATTATCACTAATAACGCGTTTTTTTCGCTTCAAATTGCGATATTTTCATATAAACGTGATTTTCAACTACCAGAATCGAGATTTGCTGCAAAATTTTGCTACAATTGTATAGAACTAACTTACTTTTATCGAAATAATACGAAATATGTATACATTATCGGGATATTTTGTGAAATTATCACTAAAAACGCGTTTTTTTCGCTTCAAATTGGGATATATTTCATATAAACGTGATTTTCAACTACCAGAATCGAGATTTGCTGAAAAATTTTGCTACAATTGTATAGAACTAACTTACTTTTATCGAAATAATACGAAATATGTATACATTATCGGGATATTTTGTGAAATTATCACTAAAAACGCGTTTTTTTCGCGTAAAATGGCGTATATTTCATATAAACGTGATTTTCAACTACCAGAATCAAGATTTTCCGAAAAATTTTGCTACTATTGTATAAAACTAATTTAATTTTATCGAAATAATACGAAATATGTATACATTATTGGGATATTTTGTGAAATTATCACTAAAAACACGTTTTTTTCGCTTCAAATTGGGATATATTTCATATAAACGTGATTTTCAACTACCAGAATCGAGATTTGCTGCAAAATTTTGCTACAATTGTATAGAACTAACTTACTTTTATCGAAATAATACGAAATATGTATACATTATCGGGATATTTTGTGAAATTATCACTAAAAACGCGTTTTTTTCGCTTAAAATTGCGATATATTTCATATAAACGTGATTTTCAACTACCAGAATCGAGATTTGCTACAAAATTTTGCTACAATTGTATAGAACTAACTTACTTTTATCGAAATAATACGAAATATGTATACATTATCGGGATATTTTGTGAAATTATCACTAAAAACGCGTTTTTTTCGCTTAAAATTGCGATATTTTCATATAAACGTGATTTTCAACTACCAGAATCGAGATTTGCTGCAAAATTTTGCTACAATTGTATAGAACTAACTTACTTTTATCGAAATAATACGAAATATGTATACATTATCGGGATATTTTGTGAAATTATCACTAAAAACGCGTTTTTTTCGCTTAAAATTGCGTTATATTTCGTATAAACGTGATTTTCAACTACCAGAATCAAGATTTGCCGATAAATTTTGCTACTATTGTATAAAACTAATTTAATTTTATCGAAATAATACGAAATATGTATACATTATCGGGATATTTTGTGAAATTATCACTAAAAACGCGTTTTTTTCGCTTAAAATTGCGATATTTTCATATAAACGTGATTTTCAACTACCAGAATCGAGATTTGCTGAAAAATTTTGCTACAATTGTATAGAACTAACTTACTTTTATCGAAATAATACGAAATATGTATACATTATCGGGATATTTTGTGAAATTATCACTAAAAACGCGTTTTTTTCGCTTAAAATTGCGATATATTTCATATAAACGTGATTTTCAACTACCAGAATCGAGATTTGCTGCAAAATTTTGCTACAATTGTATAGAACTAACTTACTTTTATCGAAATAATACGATATATGTATACATTATCGGGATATTTTGTGAAATTATCACTAAAAACTCGTTTTTTTCGCTTCAAATTGGGATATATTTCATATAAACGTGATTTTCAACTACCAGAATCGAGATTTGCTGCAAAATTTTGCTACAATTGTATAGAACTAACTTACTTTTATCGAAATAATACGAAATATGTATACATTATCGGGATATTTTGTGAAATTATCACTAAAAACGCGTTTTTTTCGCTTCAAATTGCGATATTTTCATATAAACGTGATTTTCAACTACCAGAATCGAGATTTGCTGCAAAATTTTGCTACAATTGTATAGAACTAACTTACTTTTATCGAAATAATACGAAATATGTATACATTATAGGGATATTTTGTGAAATTATCACTAAAAAGGCGTTTTTTTCGCTTAAAATGGCGTGTATTTCATATAAACGTGATTTTCAACTACCAGAATCGAGATTTGCTGAAAAATTTTGCTACAATTGTATAGAACTAACTTACTTTTATCGAAATAATACGAAATATGTATACATTATCGGGATATTTTGTGAAATTATCACTAAAAACGCGTTTTTTTCGCGTAAAATGGCGTATATTTCATATAAACGTGATTTTCAACTAACAGAATCAAGATTTTCCGAAAAATTTTGCTACTATTGTATAAAACTAATTTAATTTTATCGAAATAATACGAAATATGTATACATTATTGGGATATTTTGTGAAATTATCACTAAAAACACGTTTTTTTCGCTTCAAATTGGGATATATTTCATATAAACGTGATTTTCAACTACCAGAATCAAGATTTGCCGAAAAATTTTGGTACTATTTTATAGCACTAACTAACTTTTATCGAAATAATACGAAATATGTATACATTATCGGGATATTTTGTGAAATTATCACTAAAAACACGTTTTTTTCGCTTCAAATTGGGATATATTTCATATAAACGTGATTTTCAACTACCAGAATCGAGATTTGCTGAAAAATTTTGCTACAATTGTATAGACCTAACTTATTTTTATCGAAATAATACGAAATATGTATGCATTTTTGGGATATTTTGTAAAATTATCACTAAAAACGCGTTTTTTTTGCTTAAAATAACGATAATTTTCATATAAACTTGATTTTCAACTACCATAATCGAGATCAGCTGAAAAATGTTGCTACAATTGTATAGAACTAACTTACTTTTATCGAAATAATACGCAATATGTGTACATTATTGGGATATTTTGTGAAATTATCACTAAAAACACGTTTTTTCCCCTTAAAATTGCGATATATTTCATATAAAAGTGATTTTCAACTACCAGAATCAAGATTTGCCAAAAAATTTAGCTACTATTGTATAAAACTAACAAAATTTTATGGAAATAATACGAAATATGTATGCATTATCGGGATATTTTGTGAAATTATCAATAAAAACGCGTTTTTTTCGGTTAAAATAACGATATGTTTCATATAAACGTGATTTTCAACTACCAGAATCGAGATTTGCCGAAAAATTTTGTTTGTATAGAACTAACTTCATTTTATCGAAATAATACGAAATTAGTATACATTATTGGGATATTTTGTGAAATTATCACTAAAAACACGTTTTTTTCGCTTAAAATAGCGATATATTTCATATAAACGTGATTTTCAACTACCGGAATCGAGATTTGCTGAAACATTATGCAACTATTGTACAGAACTAACTTACTTTTATCGAAATAATACGAAATATGTATACATTATCGGGATATTTTTTGATATTATCACAAAAACCCCGTTTTTTTCGCTTCAAATTGCGATATTTTTCATATAAACGTGATTTTCAACTACCAGACTCGAGTTTTGCCGAAAATTTCTGTTATTATTGTATAGAACTAACTATCTTCTATCGAAACAATAAGAAAAATGTATACATTATCGGGATATTTTGTGAAATTATCACTAAAAACCCGTTTTTTTCGCTTCAAATTGCAATATTTTTCATATAAATGTGATTTTCAACTACCAGAATAGAGATCTGCCGAAAAATTTTACTACTACTGTATAGAACTACCTATCTTTTATCGAAATAATACGAAATATGTATACATTATCGGGATATTTTGTGAAATTATCACTAAAAACGCGTTTTTTTCGCTTATAATTGCGATATTTTTCTATATAAACGTGATTTTTTACTACCAGATTCGAGATTTGCCGAAAAATTTTGCTACTCTTGTATAGAAATAACTTACTTTTATCGAAATAATACGAAATATGTATACATTATCGGGATATTTTGTGAAATTATCACTAATAACGCGTTTTTTCGCTTAAAATTGCGATATTTTTCATATAAACGTGATTTTTTACTACCAGATTCGAGATTTTCCAAAAAATTTTGCTACTATTGTATAGAACTAACTTACTTAATTCGAAATAATACGAAATATGTATGCATAATCGGTATATTTTGTGAAATTATCACTAAAAACGCGTTTTTTTCGCTTATAATTGTGATATATTTCATATAAACGTGATTTTCAACTACCAGAATCAAGGTTTGCCGTAAAATTTTGCTACTCATGTATAGAACTAACATACTTTTATCGAAATAATACGAAATATGTATACATTACCGGGATATTTTGTGAAATTATCACTAAAAACCCGTTTTTTTCGCTTAAAATAGCGATATCTTTCATATAAACGTGATTATCAACTACCAGACTCGAGATTTTCCGAAAAATTTTGTTACTCTTGTATAGAACTAACTAACTTTTATTGAAATAATAGAAATATGTATGCATTATCGGGTTATTTTTTGAAATTATCACTAAAAACGCGTTTTTTTCGCTTCAAATTGGGATATATTTCATATAAACGTGATTTTCAACTACCAGAATCAAGATTTGCCGTCAAATTTTGCTTCTATTGTATAGAACTAACTTAAGTTTATTGAAATAATACGAAATATGTATGCATTATCGGGATATTTTGTGAAACTATCACTAAAATCACTTTTTTTTCCCTTAAAAAAGCGATATATTTCATATAAACGTGATTTTCAACTACCAGAATCAAGATTTGCCGTAAAATTTTGCTTCTATTGAATAGAACTAACTTAAGTTTATTGAAATAATACGAAATATGTATGCATTATCGGGATATTTTGTGAAATTATCACAAGAAACACTTTTTTTTTCGCTTAAAATAGCGATATATTTCATATAAACGTGTTTTTCAACTACCAGAATCGAGTTTTGCTAAAAAATTTTGCTACAATTGTATAGAACTAACTTACTTTTATCGAAATAATACGAAATATGTATGCATTATTGGGATATTTTGTGAAATTATCGCTAAAAACACGTTTTTTTCGCTTAAAATAGCGATATATTTCATATAAACGTGATTTTCAACTACCAGAATCGAGATTTGCTAAATAATTTTGCTACTATTGTATAGAACTAACATACTTTTATCGAACTAATACGAAATATGTATACATAATCGGGATATTTTGTGAAATTATCACTTAAAACACGTTTTTTTCGCTTAAAATAGCGATATATTTCATATAAACGTGATTTTCAACTACCAGAATCGAGATTTGCAGAAAAATTTTGCTACAATTGTATAGAACTAACTTACTTTTATCGAAATAATACGAAATATGTATACATAATCGGGATATTTTGTGAAATTATCACTAAAAACACTTTTTTTTTTCGCTTAAAATAGGGATATATTTCATATAAACGTGATTGACAACTACCAGAATCGAGATTTGCCGAATAATTTTGCTACAATTGTATAGAACTAACTTACTTTTATCGAAATAATACGAAATATGTATGCATTATCGGGATATTTTGTGAAATTATCACTAAAAACGCGTTTTTTCGCTTAAAATTGCGATATATATCATATAAACGTGATTTTCAATTATCAGAATCGAGATTTGCCGAACAATTTAACTACTATTGTATAGAATTAACTTACTTTTATCCAAATAATACGAAATTTGTATACATTATCTGGATATTTTGTGAAATTATCACTAAAAACTCGTTATTTTCGCTTCAAATTGCGATATTTTTCATATAAACGTGATTTTCAACTACCAGAATCGAGATTTCCCAAAAAATTTTGCTTCTATTATATAGAACTAACTAAATGACACAAAATATGTACACATTATCGGGAAATTTTTAAAATTATCACTAAAACTTGTTTTTTTCGCTTGAAATATCGATATTTTTCATATAAACGTGATTTTCAACGACCAGACTCGAGATTTGCT
The DNA here is from genome assembly GCA_034766995.1 of Acanthacorydalis orientalis. Lineage (NCBI taxonomy): Eukaryota > Metazoa > Arthropoda > Insecta > Megaloptera > Corydalidae > Acanthacorydalis > Acanthacorydalis orientalis. The sequence goes on along the minus strand of CM068321.1, from coordinate 1,741,774 downwards.
GATAAAAGTTGCAACTTTTATACAGAACTAACTTATCTTTACTGAAATAACACGAAACATGCATACATTTTGGGTAAATTTTGTGATATTATTACTAAAAGATCGTTTTTGTCGCTTTAAATAGCGACATTTTTCATATAAACGTGATTTTCAACGACCAGACTCGATATATGCGATAAAATTTTGTTCCTAGTATTTAAAACTAACTTACTTTTACTGAAATTGCACGAAACATGTTTACATTTTTGGTAAATTTTGTGATATTATCACTGAAATAGCGTTTTTGTCGCTTGAAATAGCGATGTTTTTCATATAAACGTGATTTTCAACGACCAGACTCGAGATTTGCCGAAAAATGTTGCAACTTTTATATAGAACTAACTTACTTTTACTGAAATTACACGAAACATGTATACATTTTTGTAATTTTTGTGATATTATCACTGAAATAGCGTTTTTGTCGCTTTAAATAGCGATATTTTTCATAAAAACGTGATTTTCAACGACCAGACTCGATATATACGATAAAATTTTGTTCCTAGTATATAGAACTAACTTACTTTTACTGAAATTACACTAAACATGTTTACATTTTTGGTAAATTATTGATATTATCACTGAAATAGCGTTTTTGTCGCTTGAAATAGCGATGTTTTTCATATAAACGTGATTTTCAACGACCAGACTCGAGATTTTCCCAAAAATGTTGCAACTTTTATATAGAACTAACTTACTTTTACTGAAATTACACGAAACATGTATATATTTTTGGTAAATTTCGTGATATTAATACTGAAATAGCGTTTTTGTTGCTTGAAATCGCGATATTTTTCATATAAACGTGTATTTCAACGACCAGAATCGCGATTTGCCGAAAAATGTTGCAACTTTTATATAGAACCAACTTATTTTTACTGAAATAACACGAAACATGTATATATTTTTGGTAAATTTTGTGATATTAATTACTGAAATATCGTTTTTGTTGCTTGAAATAGCGATATTTTTCATATAAACGTGATTTTCAACGACCAGAATCGAGATTTGCCGAAAAATGTTGCAACTTTTATATAGAACCAACTTATTTTTACTGAAATAACACGAAACATGTATATAGTTTTGGTAAATTTTGTGATATTAATTACTGAAATATCGTTTTTGTCGCTTGAAATATCGATATTTTTCATATAAACGTGATTTTCAACGACAAGACTCGATATAGGCGATAAAATTTTGTTCTTAGTATATAGAACTACTTACTTTTACTGAAATAACACGAAACATGTATACCATTGAAACCTCGTCTCAAATACATAAATCGACATCATGGAATTGATAATGAGTAATTTCGATTTTATATGTAGATATATATATATATACACACACATAGATACTAGGGGGATTTACCTACTGTTCGTTACGCTCCACCACTGTCATCTATAAGTATGCACATGTAACCGAATGAAACAATAAACGTATTAAATAAATCTACGTCATGGATTTATATATGCATATATATATATATATATATATATATATATATGTGTATATATATATATATATATATATATACATATATATATATATATATATATATATATATACATGTATATCTCTCTCGATATATAGTATGTCTATATAAACATTCTGGCAGATTCATTATTTTTTACAACGTAGTGTTTTAAGTTGTGTGTGGATAATTTTGATTTTTCATATATAAATATATATATATATATATATATATATAAATTTGGGTTCAATTGTTTAATTTTCGAAAACAATGGCGAATATTAATAAATGGATTATGGAAGCCATCTTTATTTTGACTACATTTTATTACTAATATTTGATATTGACATAACCTATTTTAATTTTTTTAAATACAAAAAATAAAAAAATATTTAATTATTACGAACGGTAAGTCAAAAAATCTCACCAAATATATAAACGAACATAAATTAATTAAATTATTATAATATATCGACACTAAATTTAGAAAAGCATTTGGCAACGATACGGTTCATCTATATGTCAATCAAATCAAAAGAATTTTATTGATTTTAAATTAGTGTACAAGGCCTTGTTTTTTTTTGGACAGTTTTAAGTTTTTGTCTCATATTGTCACCAATCTCGGTATTCTTAAGGTGAGTTGTCGAGCCTTGGGATTAAATCCCTTTTATCTAGACTTTAACATGTGTTGTTAACAATCTTGCTGTTTTTCTGTTCCAAATTTTGATTTTTTACGCTAGGAAAATATTCAAAAAACCTAGTTGACCTGTCTCGACGAGTAGAGGTCAGCCACTCCTTCCTGTTGTACGTACTTTTGCCATCAATATGGTAATGAGAGTCCTACCTTCTCAAATGAATAATAGACTCGGTTCATTGTTACAAATATAATATTTATTTAATATAACCAGAGACTAGAGGTTAGATGCGTATCGGTCAAGCATCTCTACATTACTGACTTGCACGTAGGCAAGCTGTGTGAGTGGCAGAGTTACCCCCACTCTTGGGTTGGAGAGAGGCGGAGATAGGTTATCCCTACACACTCCCCTCCTAGTGTTAACGTTATACAAAAGTTAAAATTGTTAACAAAATTTTTTTACAATGATTATAAAATGCAAATAGAAAAATATAAAAATACATTATAATATAAGATTATACAAAGTTTATACAAACATTATAACAAAGTTTACATATACAAAGTTTTACAATGTTTTTTAATCGCAGATACAAAAAATAAATTAAAATTATAGCTTATTTGTACTTAACAATTTTTGGATTATATATATTTGGATGATATATCAACAATTAATATTTTTGGATCAAAAGTTACGCGCTTTTTACGTTCATAAGTTTTCAACTTAGAACGATCAATCACAGGATTTTCTACAGGCATATTCGCGGCTGTAGCTTTATCATTGGCTTTTTCTTTAGTATTTAACGAGTTTGTGGAAAGAGATTGACTTGGTACATTTTCATTAGAAATTACATTGTCATCTGTGTTGCCAAGATCATCAGATATAATGTACGCCAGTTTAAGAAGTTCAACCGAGACACTTCTTATCTTTTCATTAAAGTCGATATCGAAAACACGATCGGACGGCCTGTTAACGACCTTGTAAGGGCCGGAGTAAGTTCGTTCGAGAGTTTTCACTGCCATGTTGCGCATAAAAACATGAGAACATTGATATAAGTTTTTGAATACAAAAGCTCGTTTTTTATGATTATGAGTTACCGGTACTGGGCGGACTTGGCGCATATATTCACGGAACTCTTCTATAAAGATCCTAGGATTCGGAGTAAATTCACCTTCGAGAAAGAATTCCCCAGGTAAACGAAGTGTTGTGCCAAATAAAAATTCAGCTGGTGAAGCTTCGGTGTCAGAACGAACATGAGAACGTAAACCTAATAAAACTGTGGAAAGAGTTCGCGTCTAGTTTTTATCATTGTGGCAGTTTAAAGCTGCCTTTAAACATCTGTGCCAACGTTCGATTATCCCGTTGGCGGCAGGATGGTACGCTGTCGTATGAATATGTTGACAACCGATTAAACTTAAGAGAGATTGAAATAAAGTAGCTTCGAATTCGGATCCTTGGTCAGATGTAATTACTTTAGGGGCACCGTAACGTGATACCCAAGTATCGTAAAAGGCACGAGAGACGATTTCAGCAGTTTTGTCCGGAATCGGAACTGCTTCAACCCAACGAGAAAATCTGTCAATCATGGACAAGATATATTTGAAACCGTTACTAGAGGGTAAAGGTCCTACTAAATCTATATAAACATACTCAAAGCGACCGTCAGGAGCTACAAAATGCTCTGGTAAGGATTTGACATGCCTCGATACTTTGGATTGTTGACAATCTAAGCAAGATTTACACCATCGTGCAACATCACGATTCAAGCCAGGCCAGATGTACTTATTTCGAATTTGTCTATCAGTTGACTTGGCACCACAATTTGCAGTATTATGAAAACGATCAAACATCGTGCGACGTAATGACGCTGGAATGTATGGGCGGATTGAATTTCCGGAAACATCACAATACAGAGATGTATCAGAACCCCCTTGAAAAATTTTAAAAGAAAATTCTTTATTTGGCGTTTTGATGAGTTCAGCCAACTCTTCGTCCTTGCTTTGTAGATCAGCAATTTCTTTTAACGATATGTCTAACGGAAGTCTAAGAGAATCAGTTCGCGATAAACAATCAGCTACTACGTTATTAGTACCTTTAATATGTTCGATACGGGTAGTGAATTGAGAAATATAAGAAAGCTGACGAGATTGTCGTGGTGAAGCTTTATCAGGACGTTGAAGAAATGCATAAATCAAAGGTTTATGATCTGTAAGGATCTTGAAATCACGACCTTCAAGATAGTATTCAAAATATTTAATTGCTTCATAAATAGCAAGTAATTCTCTGTCATATGGACTGTATTTAGTCTGACGAGGAGAGAGTTTCTGGGAATGAAATGCGAAAGGCTCCCAGGTTTGCTCTTTACCTCCTTCACTGACAGATAACTGTTCTAGAGATGAACCTATTGCTTTATCGGAAGCGTCACATACGACACGAAGTTCAGCATCAGGCCGAGGGTGAACAAGTAACGTGGCATTAGCCAAATCGTTCTTGACTTTTTCGAAAGTGCGTTCTGCTTCACTTGTCCATTCGACAGGACGTTGGTCGTTTTTACGAGAATCCTTAAAATATGCATTTACAGGCCTTGAGTAGCAGCTGCATTCGGAATGTTTCGGTGGTAAAAATTTACCATGCCGAGAAATCGACGCAATTGAGAAACTGTAGTAGGTTTAGGAAAATTGAGAACGGCGTCTACTTTTTTTGGAATGGGTGACATGTCTTGAGCGTTGATGTGATAGCCTAAAAAGTCGAGTTCATCAACGGCAAAAATGCATTTAGCAGGATTTAAACGAAGGTTAAATTGCCTTAGTCTTTCAAAGAGTATCCGCAAATGCTTGTGATGTTCTTCGGTGGTATCAGAGAATAACAAAATGTCATCTTGATAGACATAAACAAAGTCGAGATCACCGAGAGCTTGATTAACATATCTTTGAAAAGTTTGGCTGGCATTGCGCAAGCCAAAAGTCATGTACATAAATTCAAAGAGGCCAAAGGGAGTTATCAAGGCAGTCTTTTCAATATCATCGAGATGAACTGGAATTTGGTTATAAGCTTTGATAAGGTCAAGTGTAGAGTAAACTTTTTTACCGTGTAAATTGCTGGAACAATCATACAGGTGGGGTATCGGATATTTATCCGGTTTAGTAACCGCGTTTAAGGGTCTATAATCCCCACATACGCGCCAATTATCGTCTTCTTTCCCAGCTAAATGAATAGGACTAGCCCACGAACTGGAAGAAGGTCGACAAATACCCGCTTTTAACCAAGCTTTAAATTCTTTCTTCGCAAATTTTTGCTTCTCTGGAGTGAGACGACGAGCACGACATGAGATCGGAGGACCGGTAGTCTCAATATGGTGAAAAACTCTAGGAGATTTAAGTGGAGAATTACTAGTAGATCCAGTAATTTCCGGAAACTCGGAAAGAATTTCCTCGCACTCGCATCTATTTCTGGCTGATACACGATGTACAGAGTGTACAGGGACCAATTTACCCATGCCAAGAGAATAGATTTTTGATGTAGTGTCGACTAAGCGACGTTTACGTAGATCTACTAAGAGATCATAATGATATAAAAGATCCGCGCCAATAATAGGATAAGGGACATCAGCAATACAAAAATTCCACGCTATATTACGAGATAAGCCTAAGTCTAACGTGCGCAATGATTCGC
>CM068321.1:1728461-1730961 GCA_034766995.1 Acanthacorydalis orientalis | reverse complement strand
TATATATATATATATATGTATATATATATATATATATATATATATATATCGAACCGCATCAAAAATCGCCCTTTTTGATTAGGATCACATGAATGCTAAGAGCACAAGAATAATAAAAACGCTTTTGTCGAATTTGTTTGTTTTAGATTTTTGAATTAATATATATATATATATATAAATATATATATATATATATATATATATATATATATATGTATATATATATATAAGTATTATATATATATATATAAAGAACCGCATCAAAAAAAGCCCTTTTTGATTAGGATCACATGAATGCTAAGAGCACAAGTATAATAAAAACGCTTTTGTCGAATTTGATTGTTTTAGATTTTTGAATTAATATATATATATATATATATATATATATATATATATATATATATATATATATATATATATCGAACCGCATCAAAAATCGCCCTTTTTGATTAGGATCACATGAATGCTAAGAGCACAAGAATAATAAAAACGCTTTTGTCGAATTTGGTTGTTTTAGATTTTTGAATTAATATATATATATATATATATATATATATATATATATATGTATATATGTATATGTATATATATATCGAACCGCATCAAAAATCGCCCATTTTGAATAGGATCGCATGAATGCTAAGAGCACAAGGATAATAAAAACGCTTTTGTCGAAATCGGTTGTTTTAGATTTTTGAATTAATATATATATATATATATATATATATATATATATATATATATATGTATATGTATATATATATATAGAACCGCATCAAAAATCGCCTTTTTTGATTAGGATCACATGAATGCTAAGAGCACAAGAATAATAAAAATGCATTTGTCGAATTTGGTTGTATTAGATTTTTGAATTAATATATATATATATATGTATATAATATATATATATATATATATATATATATATATATATAAATATATCGAACCGCATCAAAAATCGCCCTTTTTGATTAGGATCACATGAATGCTAAGAGCACAAGAATAATAAAGACGCTTTTGTCGAATTTGGTTGTTATAGATTTTTGAATTAATATATATATATATATATATATATATATACATATATATATATGTATATATATATATATATATATATATATATATATATATATATATATATATATATATATATATATAAAGAACCGCATCCAAAATCGCCCTTTTTAATCAGGATCACATGAATGCTAAGAGCACAAGAATAATAAAAACGCTTTTGTCGAATTTGGTTGGTTTAGATTTTTGAATTAATATATATATATATATATATATATATATATATATATATGTATATATATATATATATATATATATATATATATATATATCGAACCGCATCAAAAATCGCCCTTTTTGATTAGGATCACATGAATGCTAAGAGCACAAGAATAATAAAAACCATTTTGTCGAATTTGTTTGTTTTAGATTTTTGAATTAATATATATATATATATATATATATATATATATATATATATATATATATATATATATATATATGTATATATATATATAAGTATTATATATATATATATATAAAGAACCGCACCAAAAAAAGCCCTTTTTGATTAGGATCACATGAATGCTAAGAGCACAAGTATAATAAAAACGCTTTTGTGGAATTTGATTGTTTTAGATTTTTGAATTAATATATATATATATATATATATATATATATATATATATATATATATATATATATATATATATATATATATATATATATCGAACCGCATCAAAAATCGCCCTTTTTGATTAGGATCACATGAATGCTAAGAGCACAAGAATAATAAAGACGCTTTTGTCGAATTTGGTTGTTTTAGATTTTTGAATTAATATATATATATATATATATATATGTATATATATATATATATATATATATATATATATATATATATATATATCGAACCGCATCAAAAATCGCCCTTTTTGATTAGGATCACATGAATGCTAAGAGCACAAGAATAATAAAAACGCTTTTGTCGAATTTGGTTGGTTTAGATTTTTGAATTAATATATATATATATATATATATATATGTATATATATATATATACATATATATATATATATATAAAGAACCGCATCAAAAATCGCCCTTTTTGATTATGATCACATGAATGCTAAGAGCACAAGAATAATAAAAACGCTTTTGTCGAATTTGGTTGGTTTAGATTTTTGAATTAATATATATATATATATATATATATATATATATATATATATGTATATATATATATATATATATATATATATATATATATATCGAACCGCATCAAAAATCGCCCTTTTTGATTAGGATCACATGAATGCTAAGAGCACAAGAATAATAAAAACCATTTTGTCGAATTTGTTTGTATTAGATTTTTGAATTAATATATATATATATATATATATATATATATATATATATATATATATATGTATATATATATATATAAGTATTATATATATATATAAAGAACCGCATCAAAAAAAGC
>CM068321.1:1708461-1720961 GCA_034766995.1 Acanthacorydalis orientalis | reverse complement strand
ATATAGAACCGCATCAAAAATCGCCTTTTTTGATTAGGATCACATGAATACTAAGAGCACAAGAATAATAAAAACGCTTTTGTCGAATTTGTTTGTTTTAGATTTTTGAATTAATATATATATATATATATATATATATATATATATATATATATATATATATATATCGAACCGCATCAAAAATCGCCCTTTTTGATTAGGATCACATGAATGCTAAGGGCACAAGAATAATAAAGACGCTTTTGTCGAATTTGGTTGTTATAGATTTTTGAATTAATATATATATATATATATACATATATATATATGTATATATATATATATATATATATATACATATATATATATATATATATATCGAACCGCATCAAAAATCGCCCTTTTTGATTAGGATCACATGAATTCTAAGAGCACAAGAATAATAAAAACGCTTTTGTCGAATTTGATTGTTTTAGATTTTTGAATTAATATATATATATATATATCTATATATATATATATGTATATATATATATATATATATATATATCGAACCGCATCAAAAATCGCCCTTTTTGATTATGATCACATGAATGCTAAGAGCACAAGAATAATAAAAACGCTTTTGTCGAATTTGGTTGGTTTAGATTTTTGAATTAATATATATATATATATATCTATATATATATATATATATATATATATATATATATATCGAACCGCATCAAAAATCGCCCTTTTTGATTAGGATCACATGAATGCTAAGAGCACAAGAATAATAAAAACCATTTTGTCGAATTTGTTTGTATTAGATTTTTGAATTAATATATATATATATATATATATATATATATATATATATATGTATATATATATATATAAGTATTATATATATATATAAAGAACCGCATCAAAAAAAGCCCTTTTTGATTAGGATCACATGAATTCTAAGAGCACAAGAATAATAAAAACGCTTTTGTCGAATTTGATTGTTTTAGATTTTTGAATTAATATATATATATATATATATATATATATATATATATATATGTATATATATATATATATATATATATATATATATATCGAACCGCATCAAAAATCGCCCTTTTTGATTAGGATCACATGAATGCTAAGAGCACAAGAATAATAAAAACGCTTTTGTCGAATTTGGTTGTTTTAGATTTTTGAATTAATATATATATATATATGTATATATATATATATATATATATATATATATATATATATGTATATATGTATATGTATATATATATCGAACCGCATCAAAAATCGCCCATTTTGATTAGGATCGCATGAATGCTAAGAGCACAAGGATAATAAAAACGCTTTTGTCGAAATCGGTTGTTTTAGATTTTTGAATTAATATATATATATATATATATATATATATATATATATATATATATATATATATATATGTATATGTATATATATATATAGAACCGCATCAAAAATCGCCTTTTTTGATTAGGATCACATGAATGCTAAGAGCACAAGAATAATAAAAACGCATTTGTCGAATTTGGTTGTATTAGATTTTTGAATTAATATATATATATATGTATATAATATATATATATATATATATATATATATATATATATATATATATATATCGAACCGCATCAAAAATCGCCCTTTTTGATTAGGATCACATGAATGCTAAGAGCACAAGAATAATAAAGACGCTTTTGTCGAATTTGGTTGTTATAGATTTTTGAATTAATATATATATATATATATATATATATATACATATATATATATGTATATATATATATATATATATACATATATATATATATATATATATATATATATATATATATATATATATATATATATATAAAGAACCGCATCCAAAATCGCCCTTTTTAATCAGGATCACATGAATGCTAAGAGCACAAGAATAATAAAAACGCTTTTGTCGAATTTGATTGTTTTAGATTTTTGAATTAATATATATATATATATATATATATATATATATATATATATATATATATATATATATATATATATATATATATATATATCGAACCGCATCAAAAATCGCCCTTTTTGATTAGGATCACATGAATGCTAAGAGCACAAGAATAATAAAAACGCTTTTGTCGAATTTGGTTGTTTTAGATTTTTGAATTAATATATATATATATGTATATATATATATATATATATATATATGTATATATGTATATGTATATATATATCGAACCGCATCAAAAATCGCCCATTTTGATTAGGATCGCATGAATGCTAAGAGCACAAGGATAATAAAAACGCTTTTGTCGAAATCGGTTGTTTTAGATTTTTGAATATATATATATATATATATATATATATATATATATATATATATGTATATGTATATATATATATAGAACCGCATCAAAAATCGCCTTTTTTGATTAGGATCACATGAATGCTAAGAGCACAAGAATAATAAAAACGCTTTTGTCGAATTTGGTTGTTTTAGATTTTTTAATTAATATATATATATATATATATATATATATGTATATATATATGTATATATGTATATATATATATATATATATATATATATCGAACCGCATCAAAAATCGCCCTTTTTTATTAGGATCACATGAATGCTAAGAGCACAAGAATAATAAAAACGATTTTGTCGAGTTTGGTTGTTTTAGATTTTTGAATTAATATAATATATATATATATATATATATATATATATGTATATGTATATATATATATATATATATAGAACCGCATCAAAAATCGCCTTTTTTGATTAGGATCACATGAATACTAAGAGCACAAGAATAATAAAAACGCTTTTGTCGAATTTGTTTGTTTTAGATTTTTGAATTAATATATATATAAAAGTAATACGATTTATCGTATCCCTTTTAAAATCTATTTTCATGCTATATGAATACTGCGCATGCCTGTGTAGAACAAGACGACTGACCGCGACAGCTGATGAGAGATGGAAAGAGATAGAAAAGCCACGCGGAGCATGATAATTAATCAATAACAATCGTTTGACCAAATAGTAATTGTTTAAAATAAATCATTGTGAAATAATAGCTTTTAATGTCGTTTCTTGTTTTACAGGTGAGCATTTATTATAGATAAACTATAATTTCTATGTGTAAATATGTAAATAATAAAAATCTTGTTTTACAGTGAAACACAGTTTAGTTATTATTTCATCAACAATATAAGTAATATAATAAAAGATTAATAAACACATTATAAAACGACATTTATCAGTTATACAAAACCACAATGGATAAGCTATGTTTTAACTTTATGATAATTGCAAAACCAGACGATGTCAAGTCAAGCATATACGCCATAACCTCAATCTCTACTCCAACTAACCAGACTTATATATTACCTGAAGAGCTGCAACCTTTGAGTTTACATAAAGAGATTCTAAAGTGCGAAATTGTTCAAAAAGTAAAGACATCATTAAAAAGAAGACACGAGAGAAGAGAAGTCTGGATTACTTTAACAAATGAATTAAAAAAAATCTACATTGATGAGGGTAATATTCAATTTGAAGGATTTTTGTTGGAAAAAATTGAAGAGAGAAAAGAAAACACAACTACAGAAGAACATTTATTAAAATTAATTGAATCTCTAAAAATAAATGAGAACGAAGTCAGACAGCAAAATAAAAATAAGTTGAAATTACTAGATAAGTTCGTATTGGATAAATTTTCAGGAAAAATCACAAACGTTCATCAGTGGTTAAATAATTTTGAAAGTGAATGTACTAGACTAAATGTAACTACAGATACAGATAAAATTGAAATGTTAAGATTATTTATGGAAGAATCTGCTATGGATTGGTATAATTCTATGTTGATAAAAAACTCAATAAATTCTGAATGGAGTGTCTGGAAAAATAGCTTGTATGAAACATTTTCGAATAAAGGATGGTCATCAATCAGATATGCATTTAATTACAGATATAAACAAGGTTTAATATTGGAATATGACTTAAAGAAAGAACGGTTATTGCTAGAAATAAATAAATCAATAGACACACAAACACTCATTAACCTCATCGTAACAGGTTTACCAAATTATATAGCAGATAAAATAGATAGAGAAAAATTGAAAACAACAAATGATTTGTTTAACGACGTCAGAGGTTTAGAACATTTAATCAAGAAAACAAGCCCAAAAGGAAAATATGAAAATAATACAACTGTTAAAAATAATACCAGAGATAACAAATCACCATGTTCAATATGTAAAAAAGAAAACAAAGGTATTCGGTTCCATCCCGAATCGTCATGCTGGTTTCAAAATAAACAAGAAGATAAACAGAAACCTGCTCATGAAATATGTAATAATTTGATTGAGACAGAATTTCTGAATATAGATCCAAAAAACTAACGCTGCCACCATTGATCAAAATACCAATAACAATAAATGATGAATTGAAAATACAAGGAGTTTATGATCCTGGAGCAAACATATCAATAATAAATTCAAAATTGTTACACTGGGAGAATAGACCAATCAATCATCATGGAAATATAAAGACGATCAATGGTGTAAGAGAAACTTTAGGTATAGTATCATTAAAAATAAAAATTTTTGATGCAACAAAAATGATGCATGTATTTGTAATAGACAAGAAAAACTTTGATCACGATTTTTTAATCGGATTAGACTGCGTAGAACAATTTCGGTTAAAGCAGGATGAAAAATTAGAAATAAGTCAAGTAAAATCACACGATGATTATTTAAAAATTAAAAAAATTCCTGATTGTACAGGTAAAATGCTCCAAAGCGATAATAAAATTAAAAATAAAAATAAATAAAATGCTAAGGGAACATAATATAAGCAAAAACATTACACTAAGCAAAAAAATTGAGATAAATTTCAATGAACATGTGAGATCACAAGATTTTAATATCGAAGTGAATCACCTAAATTTAATACAAAAAAATAAAATTAATCTATTAATAGAAGAATATAAACACATTTTTGCAAAAGATAAGTATGATGTGGGTACTGTAAAAGATTATGAAGCTCGCATAGACCTAATAATTGATAAATATTGCTGCAAAAGGCCATATAGGTGCACAATCGAAGACAAAAAAGAAATAGAATTACAGATAGCAAAATTATTAGAGAAAAATTTAATTGAAGACTCCTACAGTGCCTTTGCTGCCCCAGTAACTTTAGCATACAAAAGAGATGATGGGAGAAGATCAAGATTGTGTGTAGATTTCCGTGATCTGAATAAAATAGTAATTCCACAATCACAACCATTTCCCTTGATTGAAGATCTCATGGTGAAAACAAGAGGATGTAGGTATTTTACCACGCTTGACATAAATTCAGCATTCTGGTCGATACCACTCCGGATTGAGGATAGACGCAAAACAGCCTTTGTGACGCAGGATGGACACTATCAATGGACATGCTTACCTTTTGGTTTGAAAACATCACCTGCAATCTTCCAAAGAATTTTAAGCAGTATTATAAAAAAATATAAACTAGACGGATTTGCAGTAAATTACATAGACGACATATTAATTTTTTCTAAATCATTTGAAGAACACATCAGTCATTTAAAGCAATTACTAGATGCAACATCACAGGAGGGATTCAGATTGAAATTATCAAAATGTAACTTTGCACAAAGCTCAGTTAAATACCTAGGCCATATTATAGAGCACGATTCTGTCACTCCTTTAAAGGATAATTTAATAGCAATTAAAGATTTCCCAACGCCAACAACTCAAAAACAGGTTAGACAATTTATTGGAAAAATTAACTTTTATAACAAATACATACCCAATTTCTCAGTAACACTGGACCCCTTATACAATTTACTTAGAAAAAATCAAAAATTTGTTTGGGATTATCAATGTCAGACGACCTTTGAAAAAATGAAAAATTTACTATGTTCAAGACCTATACTGGCGATTTTTGATCCTAATCTACCAATACAAATATATACTGATGCTAGTCTACAAGGGATTGGAGCCGTCCTCAAACAAACGCAAGAAAATGGAGAAGAAAAACCAGTGGCATATTTTTCCAGAAAATTAAATGAAAATCAAAAAAAGAAAAAGGCTATTTACTTGGAATGCTTAGCAATTAGAGAGACGGTAAAATATTGGCATCACTGGCTGGCTGACAAATCATTTACGGTTTTTTCAGATCACAAACCGTTAGAAAAATTAAATATAAAGGCTAGGACAGACGAAGAATTAGGCGATTTAACGTATGATTTATCACAATATGATTTTAAAATAATTTATTCACCTGGAAAACAGAATGTAGAAGCAGACGCATTGAGCAGAAACCCAGTGTTAGAACCAAGCATACACGAAGAAAATTATATTAAAACAGTAAATCTAATAAAATTAGAAGAAATAAAAATAGATCAATCTAATAATAAAAATATACAAAATAATAAAGAAAAAGTATTAAAGAAAATCGAGATATACTACAAAAAAATTCGAGGAAAAGACAAAATTTTATTATCTGAAGATTTTAGTATAAAACTTATCAAAGATGTTCATGACCACTATTGTCATTTAGGAATAAAACAAATGGAAAATAAGATCAAACCATATTATACAGCCAAAAATCTAACATACAATATTAAAAAAATATGTAACAGTTGTGAAATCTGTATTAAAAACAAATCAAGAAAAAAATTTAAAATCGGATTAATGTCACATCTGGGCCCAGCAACACGTCCTTTTGAAATCATATCAATAGACACAATTGGAGGTTTTGGAGGTATACGCTCTACAAAGAAATATCTTCACCTGTTAGTGGATCATTTCACAAGGTATGCATACATTGTCACATCAAAAACCCAATCTGCTAACGACATCATTAAGCTAATTAGACAACTACCGCAAGACGAAGTGATAGGGATGATTTTATCAGATCAATACCCTGGAATAAACTCGAAAGATTTTAAGCAATTTCTATGTCAACAAAATATACCAATCGTATTCACAGCAGTTAATGCACCTTTCTCAAACGGTCTAAATGAAAGACTAAACCAAACTCTTATAAATAAAATTCGTTGCAGAATAAATGAAGAAAATAATAAAAGAGCTTGGACTACTATAGCTCATGAATGCACAAAAATTTACAACGAAACTGAACATACAGTGACAACATTTACACCAAAATATTTGCTGGAAGGAAAAAATATCAACATACTACCAGAGGAATTACGACAGACAAAAACTAAAGAGGATTTACAAAAAGATAGACAAATAGCATTTGAAAATTCAGTAAAATCCCACAATTATAATAAAAAAATATTTGACAAAAATAGAAAAGAATATGATTTAAAAATAGGTGATCTTGTATATATAGAAAACGGTAATAAATTGAATAGAAGGAAGACAGAAGAATTAAAAATTGGCCCATTTAAAGTCTTAGATAGAATATCGAATGTGATTTTTAAAATAGATACAGGACATAAGAGGATAGAATCAAATTTATTTCATATGACTAAATTAATTCCATACAATGATTGTAATTGATCTTATACATCTATTTGTGTCCCGAGGGGGGGAGATATAAAAGTAATACGATTTATCGTATCCCTTTTAAAATCTATTTTCATGCTATATGAATACTGCGCATGCCTGTGTAGAACAAGACGACTGACCGCGACAGCTGATGAGAGATGGAAAGAGATAGAAAAGCCACGCGGAGCATGATAATTAATCAATAACAATCGTTTGACCAAATAGTAATTGTTTAAAATAAATCATTGTGAAATAATAGCTTTTAATGTCGTTTCTTGTTTTACAGGTGAGCATTTATTATAGATAAACTATAATTTCTATGTGTAAATATGTAAATAATAAAAATCTTGTTTTACAGTGAAACACAGTTTAGTTATTATTTCATCAACAATATAAGTAATATAATAAAAGATTAATAAACACATTATATATATATATATATATATATATATAATATATGTATATGTATATATATATATATATAGAACCGCATCAAAAATCGCCTTTTTTGATTAGGATCACATGAATACTAAGAGCACAAGAATAATAAAAACGCTTTTGTCGAATTTGTTTGTTTTAGATTTTTGAATTAATATATATATATATATATATATTTATATATATATATAATGAACCGCATCCAAAATCGCCCTTTTTAATCAGGATCACATGAATGCTAAAAGCACAAGAATAATAAAAACGCTTTTGTCGAATTTGGTTGGTTTAGATTTTTGAATTTATATATATATATATATATATATATATATATTTATATATATATATATATAAGTATATATATATATATATATATATATATCGAACCGCATCAAAAATCGCCCTTTTTGATTAGGATCACATGAATGCTAAGAGCACAAGAATAATAAAAACCATTTTGTCGAATTTGTTTGTTTTAGATTTTTGAATTAATATATATATATATATATATATATATATATATGTATATATATATATATATATAAGTATTATATATATATATATAAAAAGAACCGCATCAAAAATCGCCCTTTTTGATTAGGATCACATGAATGCTAAGAGCACAAGTATAATAAAAACGCTTTTGTCGAATTTGATTGTTTTAGATTTTTGAATTAATATATATATATATATATATATATATGTATATATATATATATATGTATATATATATATAAGTATTATATATATATATAAAGAACCGCATCAAAAAAAGCCCTTTTTGATTAGGATCACATGAATGCTAAGAGCACAAGTATAATACAAACGCTTTTGTCGAATTTGATTGTTTTAGATTTTTGAATTAATATATATATATATATATATATGTATATATATATATATATATATATATATATATATCGAACCGCATCAAAAATCGCCCTTTTTGATTAGGATCACATGAATGCTAAGAGCACAAGAATAATAAAAACGCTTTTGTCGAATTTGGTTGTTTTAGATTTTTGAATTAATATATATATATATATATGTATATATATATATATATATATATATATATATATATATATATATATGTATATATGTATATGTATATATATATCGAACCGCATCAAAAATCGCCCATTTTGATTAGGATCGCATGAATGCTAAGAGCACAAGGATAATAAAAACGCTTTTGTCGAAATCGGTTGTTTTAGATTTTTGAATTAATATATATATATATATATATATATATATATATATATATATGTATATGTATATATATATATATAGAACCGCATCAAAAATCGCCTTTTTGATTAGGATCACATGAATGCTAAGAGCACAAGAATAATAAAAACGCATTTGTCGAATTTGGTTGTATTAGATTTTTGAATTAATATATATATATATATGTATATAATATATATATATATATATATATATATATATATATATATCGAACCGCATCAAAAATCGCCCTTTTTGATTAGGATCACATGAATGCTAAGAGCACAAGAATAATAAAGACGCTTTTGTCGAATTTGGTTGTTATAGATTTTTGAATTAATATATATATATATATATATACATATATATATATGTATATATATATATATATACATATATATATATATATATATATATATATATATATATATATATATATATATATATAAAGAACCGCATCCAAAATCGCCCTTTTTAATCAGGATCACATGAATGCTAAGAGCGCAAGAATAATAAAAACGCTTTTGTCGAATTTGGTTGGTTTAGATTTTTGAATTAATATATATATATATATATATGTATATATATATATATATATATATATATATATATATATATATATATCGAACCGCATCAAAAATCGCCCTTTTTGATTAGGATCACATGAATGCTAAGAGCACAAGAATAATAAAAACCATTTTGTCGAATTTGTTTGTATTAGATTTTTGAATTAATATATATATATATATATATATATATATATATATATATATATATATATATGTATATATATATATATAAGTATTATATATATATATATAAAGAACCGCATCAAAAAAAGCCCTTTTTGATTAGGATCACATGAATGCTAAGAGCACAAGTATAATAAAAACGCTTTTGTCGAATTTGATTGTTTTAGATTTTTGAATTAATATATATATATATATATATATATATATATATATGTATATATATATATATATATATATATATATATATATATATATATCGATCCGCATCAAAAATCGCCCTTTTTGATTAGGATCACATGAATGCTAAGAGCACAAGAATAATAAAAACGCTTTTGTCGAATTTGGTTGTTTTAGATTTTTGAATTAATATATATATATATATGTATATATATATATATATATATATATATATATATATATATATGTATATATGTATATGTATATATATATCGAACCGCATCAAAAATCGCCCATTTTGATTAGGATCGCATGAATGCTAAGAGCACAAGGATAATAAAAACGCTTTTGTCGAAATCGGTTGTTTTAGATTTTTGAATTAATATATATATATATATATATATATATATATATATATATATATATATATATATGTATATGTATATATATATATATAGAACCGCATCAAAAATCGCCTTTTTTGATTAGGATCACATGAATGCTAAGAGCACAAGAATAATAAAAACGCATTTGTCGAATTTGGTTGTATTAGATTTTTGAATTAATATATATATATATATATGTATATAATATATATATATATATATATATATATATATATATATATATATATATATATATAAATATATCGAACCGCATCAAAAATCGCCCTTTTTGATTAGGATCACATGAATGCTAAGAGCACAAGAATAATAAAGACGCTTTTGTCGAATTTGGTTGTTATAGATTTTTGAATTAATATATATATATATATATATACATATATATATATGTATATATATATATATATACATATATATATATATATATATATATATATATATATAAAGAACCGCATCCAAAATCGCCCTTTTTAATCAGGATCACATGAATGCTAAGAGCACAAGAATAATAAAAACGCTTTTGTCGAATTTGGTTGGTTTAGATTTTTGAATTAATATATATATATATATATATATATATGTATATATATATATATATATATATATATATATATATATATATCGAACCGCATCAAAAATCGCCCTTTTTGATTAGGATCACATGAATGCTAAGAGCACAAGAATAATAAAAACCATTTTGTCGAATTTGTTTGTTTTAGATTTTTGAATTAATATATATATATATATATATATATATATATATATATATATATATATATGTATATATATATATATAAGTATTATATATATATATATAAAGAACCGCACCAAAAAAAGCCCTTTTTGATTAGGATCACATGAATGCTAAGAGCACAAGTATAATAAAAACGCTTTTGTGGAATTTGATTGTTTTAGATTTTTGAATTAATATATATATATATATATATATATATATATATATATATGTATATGTATATATATATATATATATATATATATATATATATATATATCGAACCGCATCAAAAATCGCCCTTTTTGATTAGGATCACATGAATGCTAAGAGCACAAGAATAATAAAGACGCTTTTGTCGAATTTGGTTGTTTTAGATTTTTGAATTAATATATATATATATATATATATATATGTATATATATATATATATATATATATATCGAACCGCATCAAAAATCGCCCTTTTTGATTAGGATCACATGAATGCTAAGAGCACAAGAATAATAAAAACGCTTTTGTCGAATTTGGTTGGTTTAGATTTTTGAATTAATATATATATATATATATATATATATATATATATATATATATATATATATATATATATATCGAACCGCATCAAAAATCGCCCTTTTTGATTAGGATCACATGAATGCTAAGAGCACAAGAATAATAAAAACGCTTTTGTCGAATTTGGTTGTTTTAGATTTTTGAATTAATATATATATATATATATGTATATATATATATATATATATATATATATATATATATATATATATATGTATATATGTATATGTATATATATATCGAACCGCATCAAAAATCGCCCATTTTGATTAGGATCGCATGAATGCTAAGAGCACAAGGATAATAAAAACGCTTTTGTCGAAATCGGTTGTTTTAGATTTTTGAATTAATATATATATATATATATATATATATATATATATATGTATATGTATATATATATATATAGAACCGCATCAAAAATCGCCTTTTTTGATTAGGATCACATGAATGCTAAGAGCACAAGAATAATAAAAACGCATTTGTCGAATTTGGTTGTATTAGATTTTTGAATTAATATATATATATATATGTATATAATATATATATATATATATATATATATATATATATAAATATATCGAACCGCATCAAAAATCGCCCTTTTTGATTAGGATCACATGAATGCTAAGAGCACAAGAATAATAAAGACGCTTTTGTCGAATTTGGTTGTTATAG
>CM068321.1:1685961-1703461 GCA_034766995.1 Acanthacorydalis orientalis | reverse complement strand
TCAAGAAAACAAGCCCAAAAGGAAAATATGAAAATAATACAACTGTTAAAAATAATACCAGAGATAACAAATCACCATGTTCAATATGTAAAAAAGAAAACAAAGGTATTCGGTTCCATCCCGAATCGTCATGCTGGTTTCAAAATAAACAAGAAGATAAACAGAAACCTGCTCATGAAATATGTAATAATTTGATTGAGACAGAATTTCTGAATATAGATCCAAAAAACTAACGCTGCCACCATTGATCAAAATACCAATAACAATAAATGATGAATTGAAAATACAAGGAGTTTATGATCCTGGAGCAAACATATCAATAATAAATTCAAAATTGTTACACTGGGAGAATAGACCAATCAATCATCATGGAAATATAAAGACGATCAATGGTGTAAGAGAAACTTTAGGTATAGTATCATTAAAAATAAAAATTTTTGATGCAACAAAAATGATGCATGTATTTGTAATAGACAAGAAAAACTTTGATCACGATTTTTTAATCGGATTAGACTGCGTAGAACAATTTCGGTTAAAGCAGGATGAAAAATTAGAAATAAGTCAAGTAAAATCACACGATGATTATTTAAAAATTAAAAAAATTCCTGATTGTACAGGTAAAATGCTCCAAAGCGATAATAAAATTAAAAATAATAAAATAAATAAAATGCTAAGGGAACATAATATAAGCAAAAACATTACACTAAGCAAAAAAATTGAGATAAATTTCAATGAACATGTGAGATCACAAGATTTTAATATCGAAGTGAATCACCTAAATTTAATACAAAAAAATAAAATTAATCTATTAATAGAAGAATATAAACACATTTTTGCAAAAGATAAGTATGATGTGGGTACTGTAAAAGATTATGAAGCTCGCATAGACCTAATAATTGATAAATATTGCTGCAAAAGGCCATATAGGTGCACAATCGAAGACAAAAAAGAAATAGAATTACAGATAGCAAAATTATTAGAGAAAAATTTAATTGAAGACTCCTACAGTGCCTTTGCTGCCCCAGTAACTTTAGCATACAAAAGAGATGATGGGAGAAGATCAAGATTGTGTGTAGATTTCCGTGATCTGAATAAAATAGTAATTCCACAATCACAACCATTTCCCTTGATTGAAGATCTCATGGTGAAAACAAGAGGATGTAGGTATTTTACCACGCTTGACATAAATTCAGCATTCTGGTCGATACCACTCCGGATTGAGGATAGACGCAAAACAGCCTTTGTGACGCAGGATGGACACTATCAATGGACATGCTTACCTTTTGGTTTGAAAACATCACCTGCAATCTTCCAAAGAATTTTAAGCAGTATTATAAAAAAATATAAACTAGACGGATTTGCAGTAAATTACATAGACGACATATTAATTTTTTCTAAATCATTTGAAGAACACATCAGTCATTTAAAGCAATTACTAGATGCAACATCACAGGAGGGATTCAGATTGAAATTATCAAAATGTAACTTTGCACAAAGCTCAGTTAAATACCTAGGCCATATTATAGAGCACGATTCTGTCACTCCTTTAAAGGATAATTTAATAGCAATTAAAGATTTCCCAACGCCAACAACTCAAAAACAGGTTAGACAATTTATTGGAAAAATTAACTTTTATAACAAATACATACCCAATTTCTCAGTAACACTGGACCCCTTATACAATTTACTTAGAAAAAATCAAAAATTTGTTTGGGATTATCAATGTCAGACGACCTTTGAAAAAATGAAAAATTTACTATGTTCAAGACCTATACTGGCGATTTTTGATCCTAATCTACCAATACAAATATATACTGATGCTAGTCTACAAGGGATTGGAGCCGTCCTCAAACAAACGCAAGAAAATGGAGAAGAAAAACCAGTGGCATATTTTTCCAGAAAATTAAATGAAAATCAAAAAAAGAAAAAGGCTATTTACTTGGAATGCTTAGCAATTAGAGAGACGGTAAAATATTGGCATCACTGGCTGGCTGACAAATCATTTACGGTTTTTTCAGATCACAAACCGTTAGAAAAATTAAATATAAAGGCTAGGACAGACGAAGAATTAGGCGATTTAACGTATGATTTATCACAATATGATTTTAAAATAATTTATTCACCTGGAAAACAGAATGTAGAAGCAGACGCATTGAGCAGAAACCCAGTGTTAGAACCAAGCATACACGAAGAAAATTATATTAAAACAGTAAATCTAATAAAATTAGAAGAAATAAAAATAGATCAATCTAATAATAAAAATATACAAAATAATAAAGAAAAAGTATTAAAGAAAATCGAGATATACTACAAAAAAATTCGAGGAAAAGACAAAATTTTATTATCTGAAGATTTTAGTATAAAACTTATCAAAGATGTTCATGACCACTATTGTCATTTAGGAATAAAACAAATGGAAAATAAGATCAAACCATATTATACAGCCAAAAATCTAACATACAATATTAAAAAAATATGTAACAGTTGTGAAATCTGTATTAAAAACAAATCAAGAAAAAAATTTAAAATCGGATTAATGTCACATCTGGGCCCAGCAACACGTCCTTTTGAAATCATATCAATAGACACAATTGGAGGTTTTGGAGGTATACGCTCTACAAAGAAATATCTTCACCTGTTAGTGGATCATTTCACAAGGTATGCATACATTGTCACATCAAAAACCCAATCTGCTAACGACATCATTAAGCTAATTAGACAACTACCGCAAGACGAAGTGATAGGGATGATTTTATCAGATCAATACCCTGGAATAAACTCGAAAGATTTTAAGCAATTTCTATGTCAACAAAATATACCAATCGTATTCACAGCAGTTAATGCACCTTTCTCAAACGGTCTAAATGAAAGACTAAACCAAACTCTTATAAATAAAATTCGTTGCAGAATAAATGAAGAAAATAATAAAAGAGCTTGGACTACTATAGCTCATGAATGCACAAAAATTTACAACGAAACTGAACATACAGTGACAACATTTACACCAAAATATTTGCTGGAAGGAAAAAATATCAACATACTACCAGAGGAATTACGACAGACAAAAACTAAAGAGGATTTACAAAAAGATAGACAAATAGCATTTGAAAATTCAGTAAAATCCCACAATTATAATAAAAAAATATTTGACAAAAATAGAAAAGAATATGATTTAAAAATAGGTGATCTTGTATATATAGAAAACGGTAATAAATTGAATAGAAGGAAGACAGAAGAATTAAAAATTGGCCCATTTAAAGTCTTAGATAGAATATCGAATGTGATTTTTAAAATAGATACAGGACATAAGAGGATAGAATCAAATTTATTTCATATGACTAAATTAATTCCATACAATGATTGTAATTGATCTTATACATCTATTTGTGTCCCGAGGGGGGGAGATATAAAAGTAATACGATTTATCGTATCCCTTTTAAAATCTATTTTCATGCTATATGAATACTGCGCATGCCTGTGTAGAACAAGACGACTGACCGCGACAGCTGATGAGAGATGGAAAGAGATAGAAAAGCCACGCGGAGCATGATAATTAATCAATAACAATCGTTTGACCAAATAGTAATTGTTTAAAATAAATCATTGTGAAATAATAGCTTTTAATGTCGTTTCTTGTTTTACAGGTGAGCATTTATTATAGATAAACTATAATTTCTATGTGTAAATATGTAAATAATAAAAATCTTGTTTTACAGTGAAACACAGTTTAGTTATTATTTCATCAACAATATAAGTAATATAATAAAAGATTAATAAACACATTATATATATATATATATATATATATAATATATGTATATGTATATATATATATATATAGAACCGCATCAAAAATCGCCTTTTTTGATTAGGATCACATGAATACTAAGAGCACAAGAATAATAAAAACGCTTTTGTCGAATTTGTTTGTTTTAGATTTTTGAATTAATATATATATATATATATATATTTATATATATATATAATGAACCGCATCCAAAATCGCCCTTTTTAATCAGGATCACATGAATGCTAAAAGCACAAGAATAATAAAAACGCTTTTGTCGAATTTGGTTGGTTTAGATTTTTGAATTTATATATATATATATATATATATATATATATTTATATATATATATATATAAGTATATATATATATATATATATATATCGAACCGCATCAAAAATCGCCCTTTTTGATTAGGATCACATGAATGCTAAGAGCACAAGAATAATAAAAACCATTTTGTCGAATTTGTTTGTTTTAGATTTTTGAATTAATATATATATATATATATATATATATATATATGTATATATATATATATATATAAGTATTATATATATATATATAAAAAGAACCGCATCAAAAATCGCCCTTTTTGATTAGGATCACATGAATGCTAAGAGCACAAGTATAATAAAAACGCTTTTGTCGAATTTGATTGTTTTAGATTTTTGAATTAATATATATATATATATATATATATATGTATATATATATATATATGTATATATATATATAAGTATTATATATATATATAAAGAACCGCATCAAAAAAAGCCCTTTTTGATTAGGATCACATGAATGCTAAGAGCACAAGTATAATAAAAACGCTTTTGTCGAATTTGATTGTTTTAGATTTTTGAATTAATATATATATATATATATATATGTATATATATATATATATATATATATATATATCGAACCGCATCAAAAATCGCCCTTTTTGATTAGGATCACATGAATGCTAAGAGCACAAGAATAATAAAAACGCTTTTGTCGAATTTGGTTGTTTTAGATTTTTGAATTAATATATATATATATATATGTATATATATATATATATATATATATATATATATATATATATATGTATATATGTATATGTATATATATATCGAACCGCATCAAAAATCGCCCATTTTGATTAGGATCGCATGAATGCTAAGAGCACAAGGATAATAAAAACGCTTTTGTCGAAATCGGTTGTTTTAGATTTTTGAATTAATATATATATATATATATATATATATATATATATATATATGTATATGTATATATATATATATAGAACCGCATCAAAAATCGCCTTTTTGATTAGGATCACATGAATGCTAAGAGCACAAGAATAATAAAAACGCATTTGTCGAATTTGGTTGTATTAGATTTTTGAATTAATATATATATATATATGTATATAATATATATATATATATATATATATATATATAAATATATCGAACCGCATCAAAAATCGCCCTTTTTGATTAGGATCACATGAATGCTAAGAGCACAAGAATAATAAAGACGCTTTTGTCGAATTTGGTTGTTATAGATTTTTGAATTAATATATATATATATATATATACATATATATATATGTATATATATATATATATATATATATATATATATATATATATATATATATATATATATATATATATATATATATATAAAGAACCGCATCCAAAATCGCCCTTTTTAATCAGGATCACATGAATGCTAAGAGCGCAAGAATAATAAAAACGCTTTTGTCGAATTTGGTTGGTTTAGATTTTTGAATTAATATATATATATATATATATGTATATATATATATATATATATATATATATATATATATATATATATCGAACCGCATCAAAAATCGCCCTTTTTGATTAGGATCACATGAATGCTAAGAGCACAAGAATAATAAAAACCATTTTGTCGAATTTGTTTGTTTTAGATTTTTGAATTAATATATATATATATATATATATATATATATATATATATATATGTATATGTATATATATATATATAAGTATTATATATATATATATAAAGAACCGCATCAAAAAAAGCCCTTTTTGATTAGGATCACATGAATGCTAAGAGCACAAGTATAATAAAAACGCTTTTGTCGAATTTGATTGTTTTAGATTTTTGAATTAATATATATATATATATATATATATATATATATGTATATATATATATATATATATATATATATATATATATATATATCGATCCGCATCAAAAATCGCCCTTTTTGATTAGGATCACATGAATGCTAAGAGCACAAGAATAATAAAAACGCTTTTGTCGAATTTGGTTGTTTTAGATTTTTGAATTAATATATATATATATATGTATATATATATATATATATATATATATATATATATATATATGTATATATGTATATGTATATATATATCGAACCGCATCAAAAATCGCCCATTTTGATTAGGATCGCATGAATGCTAAGAGCACAAGGATAATAAAAACGCTTTTGTCGAAATCGGTTGTTTTAGATTTTTGAATTAATATATATATATATATATATATATATATATATATATATATATATATATGTATATGTATATATATATATATAGAACCGCATCAAAAATCGCCTTTTTTGATTAGGATCACATGAATGCTAAGAGCACAAGAATAATAAAAACGCATTTGTCGAATTTGGTTGTATTAGATTTTTGAATTAATATATATATATATATATGTATATAATATATATATATATATATATATATATATATATATATATATATATATATATATATAAATATATCGAACCGCATCAAAAATCGCCCTTTTTGATTAGGATCACATGAATGCTAAGAGCACAAGAATAATAAAGACGCTTTTGTCGAATTTGGTTGTTATAGATTTTTGAATTAATATATATATATATATATATACATATATATATATGTATATATATATATATATACATATATATATATATATATATATATATATATATATAAAGAACCGCATCCAAAATCGCCCTTTTTAATCAGGATCACATGAATGCTAAGAGCACAAGAATAATAAAAACGCTTTTGTCGAATTTGGTTGGTTTAGATTTTTGAATTAATATATATATATATATATATATATATGTATATATATATATATATATATATATATATATATATATCGAACCGCATCAAAAATCGCCCTTTTTGATTAGGATCACATGAATGCTAAGAGCACAAGAATAATAAAAACCATTTTGTCGAATTTGTTTGTTTTAGATTTTTGAATTAATATATATATATATATATATATATATATATATATATATATATATATGTATATATATATATATAAGTATTATATATATATATATAAAGAACCGCACCAAAAAAAGCCCTTTTTGATTAGGATCACATGAATGCTAAGAGCACAAGTATAATAAAAACGCTTTTGTGGAATTTGATTGTTTTAGATTTTTGAATTAATATATATATATATATATATATATATATATATATATATATGTATATGTATATATATATATATATATATATATATATATATATCGAACCGCATCAAAAATCGCCCTTTTTGATTAGGATCACATGAATGCTAAGAGCACAAGAATAATAAAGACGCTTTTGTCGAATTTGGTTGTTTTAGATTTTTGAATTAATATATATATATATATATATATATATGTATATATATATATATATATATATATATCGAACCGCATCAAAAATCGCCCTTTTTGATTAGGATCACATGAATGCTAAGAGCACAAGAATAATAAAAACGCTTTTGTCGAATTTGGTTGGTTTAGATTTTTGAATTAATATATATATATATATATATATATATATATATATATATATATATATATATATATATATATCGAACCGCATCAAAAATCGCCCTTTTTGATTAGGATCACATGAATGCTAAGAGCACAAGAATAATAAAAACGCTTTTGTCGAATTTGGTTGTTTTAGATTTTTGAATTAATATATATATATATATATGTATATATATATATATATATATATATATATATATATATATATATATATATATGTATATATGTATATGTATATATATATCGAACCGCATCAAAAATCGCCCATTTTGATTAGGATCGCATGAATGCTAAGAGCACAAGGATAATAAAAACGCTTTTGTCGAAATCGGTTGTTTTAGATTTTTGAATTAATATATATATATATATATATATATATATATATATATGTATATGTATATATATATATATAGAACCGCATCAAAAATCGCCTTTTTTGATTAGGATCACATGAATGCTAAGAGCACAAGAATAATAAAAACGCATTTGTCGAATTTGGTTGTATTAGATTTTTGAATTAATATATATATATATATGTATATAATATATATATATATATATATATATATATATATATAAATATATCGAACCGCATCAAAAATCGCCCTTTTTGATTAGGATCACATGAATGCTAAGAGCACAAGAATAATAAAGACGCTTTTGTCGAATTTGGTTGTTATAGATTTTTGAATTAATATATATATATATATATACATATATATATATGTATATATATATATATATATATACATATATATATATATATATATATATATATATATATATATATATAAAGAACCGCATCCAAAATCGCCCTTTTTAATCAGGATCACATGAATGCTAAGAGCACAAGAATAATAAAAACGCTTTTGTCGAATTTGGTTGGTTTAGATTTTTGAATTAATATATATATATATATATATATATGTATATATATATATATATATATATATATATATATATATCGAACCGCATCAAAAATCGCCCTTTTTGATTAGGATCACATGAATGCTAAGAGCACAAGAATAATAAAAACCATTTTGTCGAATTTGTTTGTTTTAGATTTTTGAATTAATATATATATATATATATATATATATATATATATATATATATATATATATATATGTATATATATATATGTAAGTATTATATATATATATATATAAAGAACCGCACCAAAAAAAGCCCTTTTTGATTAGGATCACATGAATGCTAAGAGCACAAGTATAATAAAAACGCTTTTGTGGAATTTGATTGTTTTAGATTTTTGAATTAATATATATATATATATATATATATATATATATATATGTATATATATATATATTTTTTATATATATATATATATATATATCGAACCGCATCAAAAATCGCCCTTTTTGATTAGGATCACATGAATGCTAAGAGCACAAGAATAATAAAGACGCTTTTGTCGAATTTGGTTGTTTTAGATTTTTGAATTAATATATATATATATATATATATATATATGTATATATATATATATATATATATCGAACCGCATCAAAAATCGCCCTTTTTGATTAGGATCACATGAATGCTAAGAGCACAAGAATAATAAAAACGCTTTTGTCGAATTTGGTTGGTTTAGATTTTTGAATTAATATATATATATATATATATATATCTATATATATATATATGTATATATATATATATATATATATATATATATATATCGAACCGCATCAAAAATCGCCCTTTTTGATTAGGATCACATGAATGCTAAGAGCACAAGAATAATAAAAACCATTTTGTCGAATTTGTTTGTATTAGATTTTTGAATTAATATATATATATATATATATATATATATATATATATATATATATATGTATATATATATATATATATATATATAAATATATCGAACCGCATCAAAAATCGCCCTTTTTGATTAGGATCACATGAATTCTAAGAGCACAAGAATAATAAAAACGCTTTTGTCGAATTTGATTGTTTTAGATTTTTGAATTAATATATATATATATATATCTATATATATATATATGTATATATATATATATATATATATATATCGAACCGCATCAAAAATCGCCCTTTTTGATTATGATCACATGAATGCTAAGAGCACAAGAATAATAAAAACGCTTTTGTCGAATTTGGTTGGTTTAGATTTTTGAATTAATATATATATATATATATCTATATATATATATATATATATATATATATATATATATCGAACCGCATCAAAAATCGCCCTTTTTGATTAGGATCACATGAATGCTAAGAGCACAAGAATAATAAAAACCATTTTGTCGAATTTGTTTGTATTAGATTTTTGAATTAATATATATATATATATATATATATATATATATATATATATGTATATATATATATATAAGTATTATATATATATATAAAGAACCGCATCAAAAAAAGCCCTTTTTGATTAGGATCACATGAATTCTAAGAGCACAAGAATAATAAAAACGCTTTTGTCGAATTTGATTGTTTTAGATTTTTGAATTAATATATATATATATATATATATATATATATATATGTATATATATATATATATATATATATATATATATATCGAACCGCATCAAAAATCGCCCTTTTTGATTAGGATCACATGAATGCTAAGAGCACAAGAATAATAAAAACGCTTTTGTCGAATTTGGTTGTTTTAGATTTTTGAATTAATATATATATATATATGTATATATATATATATATATATATATATATATATATATATGTATATATGTATATGTATATATATATCGAACCGCATCAAAAATCGCCCATTTTGATTAGGATCGCATGAATGCTAAGAGCACAAGGATAATAAAAACGCTTTTGTCGAAATCGGTTGTTTTAGATTTTTGAATTAATATATATATATATATATATATATATATATATATATATATATATATATATATATGTATATGTATATATATATATAGAACCGCATCAAAAATCGCCTTTTTTGATTAGGATCACATGAATGCTAAGAGCACAAAAATAATAAAAACGCATTTGTCGAATTTGGTTGTATTAGATTTTTGAATTAATATATATATATATGTATAATATATATATATATATATATATATATATATATATATATATATATATATATATATCGAACCGCATCAAAAATCGCCCTTTTTGATTAGGATCACATGAATGCTAAGAGCACAAGAATAAAAAAGACGCTTTTGTCTAATTTGGTTGTTATAGATTTTTTAATTTATATATATATATATAGATATTTTAATATACATATATATATATGTATATATATATATATATATATACATATATATATATATATATATATATATATATATATATATATATATATATATATATATATATATAAAGAACCGCATCCAAAATCGCCCTTTTTAATCAGGATCACATGAATGCTAAGAGCACAAGAATAATAAAAACGCTTTTGTCGAATTTGATTCTTTTAGATTTTTGAATTAATATATATATATATATATATATATATATATATATGTATATATATATATATATATATATATATATATATATATATATCGAACCGCATCAAAAATCGCCCTTTTTGATTAGGATCACATG
Source organism: Acanthacorydalis orientalis (assembly GCA_034766995.1). Classification (NCBI taxonomy): domain Eukaryota; kingdom Metazoa; phylum Arthropoda; class Insecta; order Megaloptera; family Corydalidae; genus Acanthacorydalis; species Acanthacorydalis orientalis. Next base: position 1,692,206 of record CM068321.1, on the reverse strand, counting down.
AATGCTAAGAGCACAAGAATAATAAAAACGCTTTTGTCGAATTTGGTTGTTTTAGATTTTTGAATTAATATATATATATATGTATATATATATATATATATATATATATATGTATATATGTATATGTATATATATATCGAACCGCATCAAAAATCGCCCATTTTGATTAGGATCGCATGAATGCTAAGAGCACAAGGATAATAAAAACGCTTTTGTCGAAATCGGTTGTTTTAGATTTTTGAATATATATATATATATATATATATATATATATATATATATATATGTATATGTATATATATATATAGAACCGCATCAAAAATCGCCTTTTTTGATTAGGATCACATGAATGCTAAGAGCACAAGAATAATAAAAACGCTTTTGTCGAATTTGGTTGTTTTAGATTTTTTAATTAATATATATATATATATATATATATATATGTATATATATATGTATATATGTATATATATATATATATATATATATATATCGAACCGCATCAAAAATCGCCCTTTTTTATTAGGATCACATGAATGCTAAGAGCACAAGAATAATAAAAACGATTTTGTCGAGTTTGGTTGTTTTAGATTTTTGAATTAATATAATATATATATATATATATATATATATATATGTATATGTATATATATATATATATATATAGAACCGCATCAAAAATCGCCTTTTTTGATTAGGATCACATGAATACTAAGAGCACAAGAATAATAAAAACGCTTTTGTCGAATTTGTTTGTTTTAGATTTTTGAATTAATATATATATAAAAGTAATACGATTTATCGTATCCCTTTTAAAATCTATTTTCATGCTATATGAATACTGCGCATGCCTGTGTAGAACAAGACGACTGACCGCGACAGCTGATGAGAGATGGAAAGAGATAGAAAAGCCACGCGGAGCATGATAATTAATCAATAACAATCGTTTGACCAAATAGTAATTGTTTAAAATAAATCATTGTGAAATAATAGCTTTTAATGTCGTTTCTTGTTTTACAGGTGAGCATTTATTATAGATAAACTATAATTTCTATGTGTAAATATGTAAATAATAAAAATCTTGTTTTACAGTGAAACACAGTTTAGTTATTATTTCATCAACAATATAAGTAATATAATAAAAGATTAATAAACACATTATAAAACGACATTTATCAGTTATACAAAACCACAATGGATAAGCTATGTTTTAACTTTATGATAATTGCAAAACCAGACGATGTCAAGTCAAGCATATACGCCATAACCTCAATCTCTACTCCAACTAACCAGACTTATATATTACCTGAAGAGCTGCAACCTTTGAGTTTACATAAAGAGATTCTAAAGTGCGAAATTGTTCAAAAAGTAAAGACATCATTAAAAAGAAGACACGAGAGAAGAGAAGTCTGGATTACTTTAACAAATGAATTAAAAAAAATCTACATTGATGAGGGTAATATTCAATTTGAAGGATTTTTGTTGGAAAAAATTGAAGAGAGAAAAGAAAACACAACTACAGAAGAACATTTATTAAAATTAATTGAATCTCTAAAAATAAATGAGAACGAAGTCAGACAGCAAAATAAAAATAAGTTGAAATTACTAGATAAGTTCGTATTGGATAAATTTTCAGGAAAAATCACAAACGTTCATCAGTGGTTAAATAATTTTGAAAGTGAATGTACTAGACTAAATGTAACTACAGATACAGATAAAATTGAAATGTTAAGATTATTTATGGAAGAATCTGCTATGGATTGGTATAATTCTATGTTGATAAAAAACTCAATAAATTCTGAATGGAGTGTCTGGAAAAATAGCTTGTATGAAACATTTTCGAATAAAGGATGGTCATCAATCAGATATGCATTTAATTACAGATATAAACAAGGTTTAATATTGGAATATGACTTAAAGAAAGAACGGTTATTGCTAGAAATAAATAAATCAATAGACACACAAACACTCATTAACCTCATCGTAACAGGTTTACCAAATTATATAGCAGATAAAATAGATAGAGAAAAATTGAAAACAACAAATGATTTGTTTAACGACGTCAGAGGTTTAGAACATTTAATCAAGAAAACAAGCCCAAAAGGAAAATATGAAAATAATACAACTGTTAAAAATAATACCAGAGATAACAAATCACCATGTTCAATATGTAAAAAAGAAAACAAAGGTATTCGGTTCCATCCCGAATCGTCATGCTGGTTTCAAAATAAACAAGAAGATAAACAGAAACCTGCTCATGAAATATGTAATAATTTGATTGAGACAGAATTTCTGAATATAGATCCAAAAAACTAACGCTGCCACCATTGATCAAAATACCAATAACAATAAATGATGAATTGAAAATACAAGGAGTTTATGATCCTGGAGCAAACATATCAATAATAAATTCAAAATTGTTACACTGGGAGAATAGACCAATCAATCATCATGGAAATATAAAGACGATCAATGGTGTAAGAGAAACTTTAGGTATAGTATCATTAAAAATAAAAATTTTTGATGCAACAAAAATGATGCATGTATTTGTAATAGACAAGAAAAACTTTGATCACGATTTTTTAATCGGATTAGACTGCGTAGAACAATTTCGGTTAAAGCAGGATGAAAAATTAGAAATAAGTCAAGTAAAATCACACGATGATTATTTAAAAATTAAAAAAATTCCTGATTGTACAGGTAAAATGCTCCAAAGCGATAATAAAATTAAAAATAATAAAATAAATAAAATGCTAAGGGAACATAATATAAGCAAAAACATTACACTAAGCAAAAAAATTGAGATAAATTTCAATGAACATGTGAGATCACAAGATTTTAATATCGAAGTGAATCACCTAAATTTAATACAAAAAAATAAAATTAATCTATTAATAGAAGAATATAAACACATTTTTGCAAAAGATAAGTATGATGTGGGTACTGTAAAAGATTATGAAGCTCGCATAGACCTAATAATTGATAAATATTGCTGCAAAAGGCCATATAGGTGCACAATCGAAGACAAAAAAGAAATAGAATTACAGATAGCAAAATTATTAGAGAAAAATTTAATTGAAGACTCCTACAGTGCCTTTGCTGCCCCAGTAACTTTAGCATACAAAAGAGATGATGGGAGAAGATCAAGATTGTGTGTAGATTTCCGTGATCTGAATAAAATAGTAATTCCACAATCACAACCATTTCCCTTGATTGAAGATCTCATGGTGAAAACAAGAGGATGTAGGTATTTTACCACGCTTGACATAAATTCAGCATTCTGGTCGATACCACTCCGGATTGAGGATAGACGCAAAACAGCCTTTGTGACGCAGGATGGACACTATCAATGGACATGCTTACCTTTTGGTTTGAAAACATCACCTGCAATCTTCCAAAGAATTTTAAGCAGTATTATAAAAAAATATAAACTAGACGGATTTGCAGTAAATTACATAGACGACATATTAATTTTTTCTAAATCATTTGAAGAACACATCAGTCATTTAAAGCAATTACTAGATGCAACATCACAGGAGGGATTCAGATTGAAATTATCAAAATGTAACTTTGCACAAAGCTCAGTTAAATACCTAGGCCATATTATAGAGCACGATTCTGTCACTCCTTTAAAGGATAATTTAATAGCAATTAAAGATTTCCCAACGCCAACAACTCAAAAACAGGTTAGACAATTTATTGGAAAAATTAACTTTTATAACAAATACATACCCAATTTCTCAGTAACACTGGACCCCTTATACAATTTACTTAGAAAAAATCAAAAATTTGTTTGGGATTATCAATGTCAGACGACCTTTGAAAAAATGAAAAATTTACTATGTTCAAGACCTATACTGGCGATTTTTGATCCTAATCTACCAATACAAATATATACTGATGCTAGTCTACAAGGGATTGGAGCCGTCCTCAAACAAACGCAAGAAAATGGAGAAGAAAAACCAGTGGCATATTTTTCCAGAAAATTAAATGAAAATCAAAAAAAGAAAAAGGCTATTTACTTGGAATGCTTAGCAATTAGAGAGACGGTAAAATATTGGCATCACTGGCTGGCTGACAAATCATTTACGGTTTTTTCAGATCACAAACCGTTAGAAAAATTAAATATAAAGGCTAGGACAGACGAAGAATTAGGCGATTTAACGTATGATTTATCACAATATGATTTTAAAATAATTTATTCACCTGGAAAACAGAATGTAGAAGCAGACGCATTGAGCAGAAACCCAGTGTTAGAACCAAGCATACACGAAGAAAATTATATTAAAACAGTAAATCTAATAAAATTAGAAGAAATAAAAATAGATCAATCTAATAATAAAAATATACAAAATAATAAAGAAAAAGTATTAAAGAAAATCGAGATATACTACAAAAAAATTCGAGGAAAAGACAAAATTTTATTATCTGAAGATTTTAGTATAAAACTTATCAAAGATGTTCATGACCACTATTGTCATTTAGGAATAAAACAAATGGAAAATAAGATCAAACCATATTATACAGCCAAAAATCTAACATACAATATTAAAAAAATATGTAACAGTTGTGAAATCTGTATTAAAAACAAATCAAGAAAAAAATTTAAAATCGGATTAATGTCACATCTGGGCCCAGCAACACGTCCTTTTGAAATCATATCAATAGACACAATTGGAGGTTTTGGAGGTATACGCTCTACAAAGAAATATCTTCACCTGTTAGTGGATCATTTCACAAGGTATGCATACATTGTCACATCAAAAACCCAATCTGCTAACGACATCATTAAGCTAATTAGACAACTACCGCAAGACGAAGTGATAGGGATGATTTTATCAGATCAATACCCTGGAATAAACTCGAAAGATTTTAAGCAATTTCTATGTCAACAAAATATACCAATCGTATTCACAGCAGTTAATGCACCTTTCTCAAACGGTCTAAATGAAAGACTAAACCAAACTCTTATAAATAAAATTCGTTGCAGAATAAATGAAGAAAATAATAAAAGAGCTTGGACTACTATAGCTCATGAATGCACAAAAATTTACAACGAAACTGAACATACAGTGACAACATTTACACCAAAATATTTGCTGGAAGGAAAAAATATCAACATACTACCAGAGGAATTACGACAGACAAAAACTAAAGAGGATTTACAAAAAGATAGACAAATAGCATTTGAAAATTCAGTAAAATCCCACAATTATAATAAAAAAATATTTGACAAAAATAGAAAAGAATATGATTTAAAAATAGGTGATCTTGTATATATAGAAAACGGTAATAAATTGAATAGAAGGAAGACAGAAGAATTAAAAATTGGCCCATTTAAAGTCTTAGATAGAATATCGAATGTGATTTTTAAAATAGATACAGGACATAAGAGGATAGAATCAAATTTATTTCATATGACTAAATTAATTCCATACAATGATTGTAATTGATCTTATACATCTATTTGTGTCCCGAGGGGGGGAGATATAAAAGTAATACGATTTATCGTATCCCTTTTAAAATCTATTTTCATGCTATATGAATACTGCGCATGCCTGTGTAGAACAAGACGACTGACCGCGACAGCTGATGAGAGATGGAAAGAGATAGAAAAGCCACGCGGAGCATGATAATTAATCAATAACAATCGTTTGACCAAATAGTAATTGTTTAAAATAAATCATTGTGAAATAATAGCTTTTAATGTCGTTTCTTGTTTTACAGGTGAGCATTTATTATAGATAAACTATAATTTCTATGTGTAAATATGTAAATAATAAAAATCTTGTTTTACAGTGAAACACAGTTTAGTTATTATTTCATCAACAATATAAGTAATATAATAAAAGATTAATAAACACATTATATATATATATATATATATATATAATATATGTATATGTATATATATATATATATAGAACCGCATCAAAAATCGCCTTTTTTGATTAGGATCACATGAATACTAAGAGCACAAGAATAATAAAAACGCTTTTGTCGAATTTGTTTGTTTTAGATTTTTGAATTAATATATATATATATATATTTATATATATATATAATGAACCGCATCAAAATCGCCCTTTTTAATCAGGATCACATGAATGCTAAGAGCACAAGAATAATAAAAACGCTTTTGTCGAATTTGGTTGGTTTAGATTTTTGAATTAATATATATATATATATATATATATATATATTTATATATATATATATATAAGTATATATATATATATATATAT
>CM068321.1:1673461-1680961 GCA_034766995.1 Acanthacorydalis orientalis | reverse complement strand
GTATTATATATATATATATATATAAAGAACCGCATCAAAAAAAGCCCTTTTTGATTAGGATCACATGAATGCTAAGAGCACAAGTATAATAAAAACGCTTTTGTCGAATTTGATTGTTTTAGATTTTTGAATTAATATATATATATATATATATATATATATATATATATATATATATATATGTATATATATATATATATATATATATATATATATATATATATATATCGAACCGCATCAAAAATCGCCCTTTTTGATTAGGATCACATGAATGCTAAGAGCACAAGAATAATAAAAACGCTTTTGTCGAATTTGGTTGTTTTAGATTTTTGAATTAATATATATATATATATATATATATATATATATATATATATATATATATATATATATATATATATATATCGAACCGCATCAAAAATCGCCCTTTTTGAATAGGATCACATGAATGCTAAGAGCACAAGAATAATAAAAAAGCTTTTGTCGAATTTGGTTGTTTTAGATTTTTGAACCAAAATATATATATATATATATATATATATATATATATATATATATATATATATATATATATATGTATATATATATATATATGTATATATATATCGAACCGCATCAAAAATCGCCCTTTTTGATTAGGACCACGAGAATGCTAAGAGCACAAGAATAATAAAAACGCTTTTGTCGAATTTGGTTGTTTTAGATTTTTGAATTAATATATATATATATATATATATATATATATATATATATATATATATCGAACCGCATCAAAAATCGCCATTTTTGATTAGGATCACATGAATGCTAAGAGCACAAGAATAATAAAAACGCTTTTGTCGAATTTGGTTGTTTTAGATTTTTGAATTAATATATATATATATATATATATATATATATATATATATATATATATGTATATATGTATATGTATATATATATCGAACCGCATCAAAAATCGCCCATTTTGATTAGGATCGCATGAATGCTAAGAGCACAAGGATAATAAAAACGCTTTTGTCGAATTTGATTGTTTTAGATTTTTGAATTAATATATATATATATATATATATATGTATATATATATATATAAGTATTATATATATATATATAAAGAATCATCAAAAAAAGCCCTTTTTGATTAGGATCACATGAATGCTAAGAGCACAAGTATAATAAAAACGCTTTTGTCGAATTTGATTGTTTTAGATTTTTGAATTAATATATATATATATATATATATATATATATATATATATATATGTATATATATATATATATATATATCGAACCGCATCAAAAATCGCCCTTTTTGATTAGGATCACATGAATGCTAAGAGCACAAGAATAATAAAAACCATTTTGTCGAATTTGTTTGTTTTAGATTTTTGAATTAATATATATATATATATATATATATATATATATATATATATATATATATATATATATATATATATGTATATATATATATATATAAGTATTATATATATATATATATAAAAAGAACCGCATCAAAAAAAGACCTTTTTGATTAGGATCACATGAATGCTAAGAGCACAAGTATAATAAAAACGCTTTTGTCGAATTTGATTGTTTTAGATTTTTGAATTAATATATATATATATATATATATATATATATATATATATATATATATATATATATATATATATATATATATATCGAACCGCATCAAAAATCGCCCTTTTTGATTAGGATCACATGAATGCTAAGAGCACAAGAATAATAAAAACGCTTTTGTCGAATTTGTTTGTTTTAGATTTTTGAATATATATATATATATATATAAATATATATATATATATATATGTATATATATATATAAGTATTATATATATATATATAAAGAACCGCATCAAAAAAAGCCCTTTAGATTAGGATCACATGAATGCTAAGAGCACAAGTATAATAAAAACGCTTTTGTCGAATTTGATTGTTTTAGATTTTTGAATTAATATATATATATATATATATATATATATATATATATATATATATATATATATATATATATATATATATATATATATATATATAAATCGAACCGCATCAAAAATCGCCCTTTTTGATTAGGATCACGTGAATGCTAAGAGCACAAGAATAATAAAAACGTTTTTGTCGAATTTGTTTGTTTTAGATTCTTGAATTAATATATATATATATATAGATATGTATATATATCATCATCATCATCATCATCATCAGCCCCTGTTAATCCACTGCTGGATAAAGGCCTCTTCCATGACTTTCCATTTTGTTCGATTCAGTGCCTCTCTTTTCCACAGTTTTCCAATAAAGTTTTTAATATCCTTATCCCATCTGTTCATTGGTCTCTTTATCGGTCTTTTCATATTCCTTGGTTCCCAGTCAATAATTTCTCTTGTCCATCGGTTGTCTTCTCTTCTTGCGACATGTCCCGCCCATTTCCATTTCAGACTCTTTACTCTTCTTATTATATCTGTGACTCCTGTTTGTTTTCGTATCCATTCTATTCTCTTTCTATCTCTTCTTGTTATTCCCAACATGCATCTTTCCATACTTCGTTGTGTTGTTTGGAGTCTTTGAACTATTTTGGCGTTAAGCACCCATGTTTCGCTGCCGTAGGTAAGGACCGGTAGTATACACTGATCGAATACTTTTTTCTTTAAACAGAGTGGGATTGTTGATTTAAATATTGAGGCGTTTCGTCCGAAAGAGCTCCATCCCATTTTTATTCTCCTATTTACTTCTTCCGTGAATGATCCATCTCTGTTGATAAGCTGGCCTAGATAAACATATTTCGTGACTTCTTCTGTTTCCGTTCCTTTTATTTCAATTTTCTTCGGACATACAAACGCATTGAACAGTACTTTTGTCTTTGTATGATTCATGTTGAGGCCGATTTTTTGACTGGCATCGTTTAGTTCTTCTATTCTCTTTGCAACTCTTCCGGAGTATTTGCGAAAATAACTATATCATCGGCAAACCGGAGATGGCTTAATCTTTCGCCCTTTATCTCGATTCCTTATATATATATATATATATATATATATATATATATATATATATATATATATATATATATATATATGTATATATATATATATATATATATATATATATAAATATATATATATACATATATATATATATATATATATATATATATATATATATATGTATATATATATATATCGAACCGCATAAAAATCGCCCTTTTTGATTAGGATCACATGAATGCTAAGTTCACAAGAATAATAAAAACGCTTTTGTCGAATTTGGTTGTTTTAGATTTTTGAATTTATATATATATATATATATATATATGTATATACATATATATATATATATATATATATATATATATATATATGTATATATATATATATATATAGAACCGCATCAAAAATCGCCTTTTTTGATTAGGATCACATGAATGCTAAGAGCACAAGAATAATAAAAACTCTTTTGTCGAATTTGTTTGTTTTAGATTTTTGAATTAATATATATATATACATATATATATATATATATGTATATATATGTATATATATATAAAGAACCGCATCAAAAATCGCCCTTTTTGATTCGGAACACATTAATGCTAAGAACACAAGAATAATAAAAACGCTTTTGTCGAATTTGATTGTTTTAGATTCTTGAATTAATATATATATATATATATAGATATGTATATATATCATCATCATCATTATCATCATCAGCCCTTGTTAATCCACTGCTGGATAAAGGCCTCTTCCATGACTTTCCATTTTGTTCGATTCAGTGCCTCTCTTTTCCACAGTTTTCCAATAAAGTTTTTAATATCCTTATCCCATCTGTTCATTGGTCTCTTTATCGGTCTTTTCATATTCCTTGGTTCCCAGTCAATAATTTCTCTTGTCCATCGGTTGTCTTCTCTTCTTGCGACATGTCCCGCCCATTTCCATTTCAGACTCTTTACTCTTCTTATTATATCTGTGACTCCTGTTTGTTTTCGTATCCATTCTATTCTCTTTCTATCTCTTCTTGTTATTCCCAACATGCATCTTTCCATACTTCGTTGTGTTGTTTGGAGTCTTTGAACTATTTTGGCGTTAAGCACCCATGTTTCGCTGCCGTAGGTAAGGACCGGTAGTATACACTGATCGAATACTTTTTTCTTTAAACAGAGTGGGATTGTTGATTTAAATATTGAGGCGTTTCGTCCGAAAGAGCTCCATCCCATTTTTATTCTCCTATTTACTTCTTCCGTGAATGATCCATCTCTGTTGATAAGCTGGCCTAGATAAACATATTTCGTGACTTCTTCTATTTCCGTTCCTTTTATTTCAATTTTCTTCGGACAACAAACGCATTGAACAGTACTTTTGTCTTTGTATGATTCATGTTGAGGCCGATTTTTTGACTGGCATCGTTTAGTTCTTCTATTCTCTTTGCAACTCTTCCGGAGTATTTGCGAAAATAACTATATCATCGGCAAACCGGAGATGGCTTAATCTTTCGCCCTTTATCTCGATTCCTTTATATATATATATATATATATATATATATATATATATGTATATATATATATATATATATATATGTATACATATATATATATATATATATATATATATATATATATATATATATATATATATATATATGTATATATATATATATATATCGAACCGCATAAAAATCGCCCTTTTTGATTAGGATCACATGAATGCTAAGTTCACAAGAATAATAAAAACGCTTTTGTCGAATTTGGTTGTTTTAGATTTTTGAATTTATATTTATATATATATATATATGTATATACATATATATATATATATATATATATATATGTATATATATATATATATATATAGAACCGCATCAAAAATCGCCTTTTTTGATTAGGATCACATGAATGCTAAGAGCACAAGAATAATAAAAACTCTTTTGTCGAATTTGTTTGTTTTAGATTTTTGAATTAATATATATATATATATATATATATATATATATATATATATATATGTATATATATGTATATATATATAAAGAACCGCATCAAAAATCGCCCTTTTTGATTCGGAACACATGAATGCTAAGAGCACAAGAATAATAAAAACGCTTTTGTCGAATTTGATTGTTTTAGATTTTTGAATTAATATATATATATATATATGTATATATATATATATATATATATATATATATATATATATATGTATATATATCGAACCGCATCAAAAATCGCCCTTTTTGATTAGGATCACATGAATGCTAAGAGCACAAGAATAATAAAAAGGCTTTTGTCGAATTTGTTTGTTTTAGATTTTTGAATTAATATATATATATATATATATATTTATGTATATATATACATATACATATATAAAGAACCGCATCAAAAATCGCCCTTTTTGATTAGGATCACATGAATGCTAAGAGCACAAGAATAATAAAAACGCTTTTGTAGAATTAGGTTGTTTTATATTTTTAAATTAATATATATATATATATGTATGTATATATATATATATATATATATATATATATATATATATCGAACTGCATCAAAAATCGCCCTTTTTGATTAGGATCACATGAATGCTAAGAGCACAAGAATAATAAAAACGCTTTTGTCGAATTTGATTGTTTTAGATTTCTGATTTAATATATATATTTATATATATATATATATATATATATATATATATATATATATATATGTATATGTATATATATATATATATATATATATATATATATATATATATGTATATGTATATATATATCGAACCGCATCCAAAATCGCCCATTTTGATTAGGATCACATGAATGCTAAGAGCACAAGAATAATAAAAACGCATTTGTCGAATTTGGTTGGTTTAGATTTTTGAATTAATATATATATATATATATATATATATATATATGTATATGTATATATTATATATATATCGAACTGCATCAAAAATCGCCCTTTTTGATTAGGATCGCATGAATGCTAAGAGCACAAGGATAATAAAAACGCTTTTGTCTAATTTGGTTGTTTTAGATTTTTGAATTAATATATATATATATATATATATATATATATATATATATATATATATATATATATATATATATATATGTATATATATATATATAAAGAACCGCATCAAAAATCGCCCTTTTTGATTCGGATCACATTAATGCTAAGAACACAAGAATAATAAAAACGCTTTTGTCGAATTTGATTGTTTTAGATTTTTGAATTAATATATATATATATATATATATATGTATATATATATATATATATATATATATATGTATATATATCGAACCGCATCAAAAATCGCCCTTTTTGATTAGGATCACATGAATGCTAAGAGCACAAGAATAATAAAAAGGCTTTTGTCGAATTTGTTTGTTTTAGATTTTTGAATTAATATATATATATATATATATATATATATATATATATATATATATATTTATGTGTATATATACATATACATATGTAAAGAACCGCATCAAAAATCGACCTTTTTGATTAGGATCACATGAATGCTAAGAGCACAAGAATAATAAAAACGCTTTAGTCGAATTTGATTGTTTTAGATTTCTGATTTAATATATATATATATATATATATATATATATATATATGTATATATATATATATATATATGTATATGTATATATATATCGAACCGCTTCAAAAATTGCCCATTTTGATTAGGATCACATGAATGCTAGGAGCACAAGAATAATAAAAACGCATTTGTTGAATTTGGTTGGTATAGATTTTTGAATTAATATATATATATATATATATATATATATATATATATATATATATATATATATATGTATATATTATATATATATATATCGAACCGCATCAAAAATCGCCCTTTTTGATTAGGATCGCATGAATGCTAAGAGCACAAGGATAATAAAAACGCTTTTGTCTAATTTGGTTGTTTTAGATTTTTGAATTTATATATATATATATATATATATGTATATATATATATATATATATAGAACCGCATCAAAAATCGCCTTTTTTGATTAGGATCACATGAATACTAAGAGCACAAGAATAATAAAAACGCTTTTGTCGAATTTGATTGTTTTAGATTTTTGAATTAATATATATATATATATGTATATATATGTATATATATATAAAGAACCGCATCAAAAATCGCCCTTTTTGATTCGGATCACATGAATGCTAAGAGCACAAGAATAATAAAAACGCTTTTGTCGAATTTGATTGTTTTAGATTTCTGATTTAATATATATATTTATATATATATATATATATATATATATATATATATATATATATATATATATATATATATATATGTATATATATATATATATATATATATATATATATATATGTATATGTATATATATATCGAACCGCATCCAAAATCGCCCATTTTGATTAGGATCACATGAATGCTAAGAGCACAAGAATAATAAAAACGCATTTGTCGAATTTGGTTG
>CM068321.1:1663461-1668461 GCA_034766995.1 Acanthacorydalis orientalis | reverse complement strand
TTAGGATCAAATGAATACTAAGAGCACAAGAATAATAAAAACGCTTTTGTCGAATTTGTTTGTTTTAGATTTTTGAATTAATATATATATATATATATATATATATATATATATATATATATATATATATATGTATATATATATATAAAGAACCGCGTCAAAAATCGCCCTTTTTGATTCGGATCACATTAATGCTAAGAACACAAGAATAATAAAAACGCTTTTGTCGAATTTGGTTGTTTTAGATTTTTGAATTAATATATATATACATATAAATATATAAAGAACCGCATCAAAAATCGCCCTTTTTGATTAGGATCACATGAATGCTAAGAGCACAAGAATAATAAAAACGCTTTTGTAGAATTAGGTTGTTTTAGATTTTTGAATTAATATGTATATATATATATATATATTATATGTATGTATATATATATATATCGAACCGCATCAAAACTCGCCCTTTTTGATTAGGATCACATGAATGCTAAGAGCACAAGAATAATAAAAACGCTTTTGTTGAATTTGGTTGTTTTAGATTTTTGAATTAATATATATATATATATATATATATATATATATATATATATATATAAATGTATATATATATATATATATATCGAACCGCATCAAAAATCGCCCGTTTTGATTAGGACCACATGAATGCTAAGAGCACAAGAATAATAAAAACGCTTTTGTCGAATTTGGTTGTTTTAGATTTTTGAATTAATATATATATATATATATATATATATATATATATATATATATATATATATATATATATATATATATATATATATATATATATATATATATGTATATGTATATATATATATATATCGAACCGCATCAAAAATCGCCCTTTTTTGTTAGGATCACATGAATGCTAAGAGCACAAGAATAATAAAAACGCTTTTGTCGAATTTGGTTGTTTTAGATTTTTGAATTAATATATATATATATATATATATATATATATATATGTATATATATACATATATATATATATATATATATATATGTATATGTATATGTATATATATATATATCGAACCGCATCAAAAATCGACCATTTTGATTAGGATCGCATGAATGCTAAGTGCACAAGAATAATAAAAACGCTTTTGTCGAATTTGGTTGTTTTAGATTTTTGAATTAATATATATGTGGGGGCTTCGCCGCCACCTGCGAGCGTCGCTAGAGGGCGGCGTAAACAGACACTGGTACCGCGCGCCATCTTCGCGATAGGAAGCGGGGGTGTCGAGAAGACCAGTTCCGTCTAGCCCGCTTAACGAGCAGCACGCGCCTCGCTCTCGGCTCGCCAGATTGGAATCCGCCACACGTGTGGTCTTTAGCTTCTTGTGTGCATTTTAGCAATAAACCATTTTTTATTATCAACGTTTTCGTTCATTAAGACCCTGCCCTCACACGATCCTCGTCCTCGCGCGAATAACAATTAGGGGACTGATCGCCCGTGCGATAAGTCTCCAAAGTGGTGACCCCGACGTGATCACCCCATAGTGGTGATCCCAAATCGCGAGTGATCTAGTGCAGTGGTGTGTGTGTAGCATTAAAAACTCGAAAAACTGTGTTAACGAGTGGGCACGATCAGACTTTTAGAGCATCGTGTGTTACTTCGACACGTGGCGTCCAGATCGGCCATCTTGCCGGCCGGCAACAAGTAACAGCCCGCAGCTATCCGACTTGTCGAGCGTACCGTTTCTCCCCCACCGACATTCCGTACAGCAAGCGAGCAGTACAAACAGATCCGTGCGGCGCGAACCACACGGCACCATCTCTTTCTCTCTTCCTCTCGCACACAGTGCGAGCAACGCACGCAACTGTACAATTTTTTTCTTTTATTCCCTCTCTCGAGCACGCCAAGACACAGGGGTTCTAAACATTTTCACCTCGTTTCTCGTTTTCGGCCAACGAGAACAGCCGTGGCCCCGGGCTCACCGGCCGACTAAACATGGCACGCTCGGGAGACGACCTGTCAGAAAATGAATTCGACGCTACAATGCAGGAGCGCGAGGAGAGGAGAGTACCCAGGGCAGCAACGAGAGGAGCAGTAAACGCAATCAGCAGCTGCAAACTACCTCCGTTCTGGCGCGCACAGCCGGAGTTGTGGTTCGTTCAGATCGAAAGCGCTTTCCACATCAATAGGATTAGCAGCGACACGTCGAAATACCACTTGGTGGTAGCGGCACTCGACGTCGACACCATCGCCGAGGTAGCGGACGTCCTCCGCGCACCCCCGGCAGCGGAGAAGTTCGTTGCTTTGAAGGCGGCCATCCTCAGCAGGATGACAGACTCGGCGGACCTCCAGCTGCACAAGCTCCTCACGGGCTTAGAATTGGGGGATAAAAAACCCTCTCAATTGCTCCGGCAGATGAGGGTACTAGCAGGGGAGCGAGTATGCGACGACGTAGTCCGGGTCAAGTGGCTCGACCTCCTACCACCCACGACCAGACGCATCCTCAACGTGTTGAAGATGGCCAACCTGGAGGACCTGGCCGCGGCAGCAGACGAGATGCACGATACAAGCGGGGACGCCGTCATGGCCACGGCATTCAGGGGGTCCCGTGCTTCCGCGTCAACATCTGGTACCGTTTCGTCTACGAGCCCGACCGACTCGATCGCCGAAGAGCTCGCTGCCCTGCGCCAAGCGGTCACGCAACTCGTCGCTCTGCAGACCAACGCCATCGAGCAGAGTAGTCGAGGCCGCTCCACATTTAGGTCTGCGACACAGCAGAACCGGCCACGCTCGGGAACGCCGGCTACGGATCCGAACACCGGCATCTGCTGGTACCATTCGAAGCACGGGATGAATGCTAAACGATGCAGATCACCGTGTAAATTCGCGGGAGCTGTGGCGAGCGTAGCGCCACAGGAAAACTAGAGGAACCGGCGCTGAATCCAGCGGTCGCCGCCGGTTCTTCTACATTGGAAAACCGCCTATACGTACGTGACAAAACGTCACAACTCCTCTTCCTGGTGGACTCAGGCTCGGTGGTCTCCCTCATTCCGAGGAAGGCTTTGAAAAGGCAGCCCTGCCGACAAGAGCTGACACTTCTGGCAGCAAACGCGTCGTCGATCGCAACGTACGGCACGCACAGAACCGTGCTCAACCTCGGTCTACGCAGACCGATTCCATGGGATTTTATCGTTGCGGACGTCCAATCTGCGATCATTGGGGCCAACATCATCTCACATTTCGGCATTATGATCGACCTCAAACGGCGCAGAATTTACGACATCCTGACGAACGTCAGCGCAATCGGTCTACTGGGGCCAACCGAGGTGCACAGTGTCACGCTCGCACCATCTTACAAGATCACCGACAGCCCGTTCGCAGATAAGTTCGCCAGCCTTATCAGTCGCTACGCCGAGCTTGCCGTTCCGCCGAGTGACATAGCAACGCTGCCAGACTTGCCGGTGCACCATCGTATCGTGACGCACGGACCGGCCGCGTTTGCACGCCCTCGACGTCTCTCAGGAGAGCGCCTGGCTGCGGCCAAAGCAGAGTTCGGGGCGATGCTAGACAGCGGAGTCATTCGCCCGTCCTCCAGCCAGTGGGCATCGCCGCTCCACCTGGTGCCGAAGCAGGGAGGCACGTATCGTCCTACGGGTGACTACCGGCAGCTCAACCGAATCACAGAACCGGACCGGTATTCAATCCCGGTCATAGAAGATCTCTTGCAGGAGAGTCGGGGTCGGGTGTTCTCTGTGGTAGACCTCCACAAGGCGTTCTACCAGGTACCCATGGCGGAGGAAGACATCCCGAAGACGGCAGTTACAACGCCATTTGGGCTTTTCGAGTTCGTCCGCATGCCTATGGGCCTCCGCAACGCTCCGCAAACCCTGCAACGGTTGATGGACCACCTGCTGCGGAAGTTGCCGTTCGTGCGCACCTACATCGATGATATCCTGGTATCCTCCAGCTCATACGAGTAACATTATGATCATCTCGAACAGCTTCTCTCGACGCTTAGAGAGGCTCGGCTGCGCATAAACTGGAGCAAATGCGTCCTTGCTGCTCCCCAGGTGATTTTCGCAGGGTATCAGGTCTCCGAAGCAGGGTTTCAACCACCGCCATCGAAAGTGGAAGCGATCCAGGAGTACCCAAAACCCGACGACACGACGCAGCTAAGGCGTTTCTTGGGCATGGTCAACTTTTATCGGCGATGCCTGCCCCACGCCGCGGATCTGCAAGCGCCTCTGAGCGAGATGCTGAAGGGTAACACCACCAAGAAACAGAAACTTCAGTGGTCCCCGGAAGCAAACGACGCATTCGACCGCTGCAAAGGTAGCCTCGCCGACGCAGCAACGGCTGCTTTTCTCTCGTCATCCGCGCCGCTAGCACTTCGCACGGACGCCTCCAGCACGGCCATAGGGGCAGCACTGGACCAACAGCTCCAGGAATGTTCCTGGACCCCGCTAGCGTTCTTCTCGCGGAAACTGTCGCCAACTGAGCAGCGCTACAGCACGTACGACAGGGAGCTCCTCGCCGTTTACTCTGCAGTAAAGTATTTTTTTCGAATTCTCGAAGGCAGGGAATTCGTCGTCTATACAGACCACAAACCCCTGACGTACGCGCTGGACCAACGTTCAACGCAAGCCTCGCCCAGGCAAGAGCGTCAGTTGGATTTTATAGCCCAGTGCAACACAACCATCGCTTACACGCCGGGTGCGGAGAACCACGTGGCCGATGCACTCTCAAGGGTGGAAACAGTATCCATGCCACAAGCCTTGGACTCGACCACCATCAGCACTGCACAGCAGACCGACGCTCAGCTACCACACCTCTTGAAAAACCCAAAACTCGCATTCCACTATCTCAGGGTGGACGACAACGACCTGCATTGCGTCATCGTCAACGAGCGCGTCAAGTCGTACCTACCGGAATCGCTTCGTCGCCGAGCCTTCGAGCTGGTGCATGGGCTCGCCCACCCGAGCGGCAGAGCCACCGCCAATCGCCTTGCTAGAACTTACTT
>CM068321.1:1615961-1645961 GCA_034766995.1 Acanthacorydalis orientalis | reverse complement strand
CGCGATATTTTTCATATAAACGTGATTTTCAACGACCAGAATCTCGATTTGCCGAAAAATGTTGCAACTTCTATATAGAACCAACTTATTTTTACTGAAATAACACGAAACATGTATATATTTGTGGTAAATTTTGTGATATTATTACTGAAATAGCGTTTTTGTCCCTTGAAATAGCGATATTTTTCATATAAACGTGATTTTCAACGACCAGACTCGAGATTTGCCGAAAAATGTTGCAAATTTAATATATAACTAACTTATTTTGACTGAAATAACACGAAACATGTATATATTTTTGGTAAATTTTGTGATATTAATTACTGAAATATCGTTTTTGTCGCTTGAAATAGCGATATTTTTCGTATAAACGTGATTTTCAACGACCAGAATCGAGATTTTCCGAAAAATGTTACAACTTTTATATAGAACTAACTTATTTTTACTGAAATAACACGAAACATGTATACATTTGTGGTAAATTTTGTGATATTATCACTGAAATACCGTTTTTGTCGCTTGAAATATCGATGTTTATCGAATATTCTGAAATAAATGATTGAGAATTCTATAATAGCACAGTTAACATAATAATCAAAATTTAGCAACAATCAGTTATTGAATATTCTTAAAAATTCTTAAATAATAAACAGTCAATACAAGCGGAAATCAAAAATTAACAATAAGCAGTTATCGAATATTCTTGAATAAATGACTGAGAATTCTAAAACAGCACAGTCAATATAAATAACAATCAAAAAATATATCAACAATCAGTTAGAGTAATCTTGAATACCAATTGTTTTAACAGCTACTCGATTGTAGAAACTTTGAAAAAAACGAACAACAGTCGAGTGTTTTGATTCGACGTTTTTTAATAACCGAATACTGATTGTTTCAAGATCTGCTCGATTATAGGAATTATGAAAAAAATGAACGACAATCGTGTGTTTAATAACAGAATTACCGACTGTTTCCACAGCTGTTCGATTATTGAAACTATGAAAAAATGAACAACAATCGATTGTTCTGATAAAAACAACAATCGACGATTTGAAAAAGTTTCAAATTACGCTGTACACAAAGATGCCAGACGCTCGCACGATAAATACTTAACATTGTATGAAGATCTAGGCGAGGCGATGATGTCTAGGTCAGACGACAACGAGAAAGCTGCAATGCCGACGAGAGCAGGTACCCTGGAGAAGCTGCTGGCTGTCGATGGTTGCTGTGACGTCGTGCCGTGGAGACGAATCTGCACGTACGTATCCACACGCACCGGTGAACGATAAGCGATTTATATGTTGAAAAAGGCGGGCGCCTAAACAAGGCTGCTCGCTGTTGATCTGTGATGGCGATCATGTGCTTCGAGGTCGAAGACACAAAGTGCTTATCCAAGAGCACTGAGAAAATGATGCACCACGATGAAACGGAGAAGGCGAGCGTTTTTCACAAAGGTTGCTCGCAGAGAGAACGAAAGCCGTGCATTTTGTGTTTGCACGCTGCGTTAAAATTCACTCTCTTTTTTGATGCACATAAAGCGATGAAAAACTCTCCGTTGACACGATGTGTTGAAGTCTCTTTTGAACCGAGCGTCGGGGTCACCAATGTAGGTACTTTTGCCATCAATATGGTAATGAGAGTCCTACGTTCTCAAATGAATAATAGACTCGGTTCATTATTACAAATATAATATTTATTTAATATAACCAGAGACTAGAGGTTAGATGCGTATCGGTCAAGCATCTCTACATTACTGACTTGCACGTAGGCAAGCTGTGTGAGTGGGAGAGTTACCCCCACTCTTGGGTTGGAGAGAGACGGAGATATGATATCCCTTCACTGTTGCATGTATCTATTACAACTACCACAAGGCCTTCGTTCGTAGAGTTGTGCCAGCGTTAGTTCGCTTGGGGTTTGAGTGTTAGGTACGGGGACCTGTTACTCAGATATGACAGACATCGCTCTCAACAGCGACAACGAATCAATCGCGTCGAGGAGAGCGAACGGCATTGGTTCGAGCTTGCAGTTTGTTGCAGTTTACACAGCAGTGATCCGGGGGGGTCGGGTCGGGGCGCGAGAAAAGCTCGCTGCCCTCGACCCACGGCCGGGCCGTGACCAGTTCTCGTCAATGAAGGTGGAGGTGTACCCATCACAACGCCAGTAGTCTCAGCCGCCTATAGCGGAACCACGGGTTGGACGGATCGTATGCGCCGAGGGTGTTAATAAGGGCGTTCTGGTTGGATTCGGACCGGCCGTACAGTGTGCGAGTTTGACAATGCACAAACTCGCAGAGTGTAGGGATCCGGAAATCATTATGCAGAGTATTGTTCCGAACGAAGAAGTGCGCGTCGGCGATGACGCGCAGTATCCTGCTCTGAAGTATCTGCAACCGTTTGAGTGAGCCGGGCCTAGCAAAAGCCCAGGCTGGAGCCGCGTACGTCATCAGCGGCTAAATCAGGCTAGTGTGGCTGGTTTACACCAGCCACAAGGCCTTGTGTGGCCGGTTTGTTTATATAGGTTTTGCGGTGCCCTTATCGTTGCTGGTAGTTATCCGCGATTAAAAATTGTGTTTTGTGGGGTGTTGTGGAATTTTTTAAATTGTCTCTGCATGTTTTTTCCTGGAAAACATTGTTGAATATTTATTTGGTTGAAACACAAATAAAACAACAGAGTTTAATTTGCTTCAAAATAAAAATGAGTTTATTGATAGAAAAATGTAGGCAAGTTGTGAGTTACATTGTGATTTGCTCGACAACTGCTCTCTAGTACGTTCGACTTGCGACTTCCATTATGCGACTACAATATTTTCGCCGTCGTCTGTAGCGCGGGCCTGAAGGGCCCATGCTTTCTTGAGCACCAAGCGATGTACGCTCATGGCTCGCGTTTCACGTATTTCCTGGAGTGTAGCTTGGTACGGAAACTCTCTTTGTTTGGAGCATTTCTACCCCCTCCAGGGGGTCGTCTCTTGCTGTATCTCCAGGTCGACCAGTGAAGGCCGACCTCTTACTGGCCATTGGGGGGGGGGAGAGCTGACGCCAGGTCACTGACCGTCGTCCACCTCTCGCTGCTCCATCAGCAGGCTAGGCCGCTGGTATCTGCAGTGCTTGGCGACGAGGTCGTTGTTTCCCAGTCCTCGGACTAGGGCGTTGTCGCTGGACCTCGCCCGCCCGTACAACCGGCTAGCCTGTCGGCGGACAAACTCGTCGATGGTAGGGAGGCGGAGGTCCCGGTGAAGAGTGGGACAATATTTTTGGTGGTAGCGACGCTTTTATATCGTGTCGCTGCAAAAACTACTAATTGCTTGGCCTTTGGAAAGGGAAAAGGGGATTATGACAAACAGTTCTGACCGGCTTACCTGACATAACCATTAGTCTGACCGGCTTATTAATGATTAAGGAAAAACCCGAAATAACCATTAGCTTTATTATTCTATTGTGGTACAGGACAGGTATGCACGCCCTTATACCTGACTTGAACGGTACCGCAATTTACTTAGATACTAACATTCAAATTACACTGCGTTATTTTGCTAAAATTCAACACTCCTACTTAATTTGAAATGGCTAGTATATTTAAACGTTCACGCAGAAAACAAAACTGAGCCTTTTGTAACGGTTTTGTAAATATATCTGCTAATTGCTGTTTTGATTCTACATAGTAAATATCTATTTCTTTACGGCTTACAATATTACGTACAAAATGAAATCTTACATCTATATGTTTAGAACGCTTATGAAATTCTACATTGCTTGCAAGTTTTATTGCCGATTGATTATCTACGTAAATAGGAACAGTTTTGATCGGAATTTCTAATTCATTAAAAATACGACGCAGCCAAATAGCTCCTTTCGTACCGTGAGCTAATGCAACATACTCTGCTTCTGTTGTTGATAATGCTACTATACTTTGCCGTTGACTAGACCAGCAGATTGGCCCGCCATTCAAAATAAAAACGAAACCGCTTCTCGATTTTCGCGTTTCTACGCTTCCGGCAAAATCCGCGTCAGTGTAGCCACTAAGACTGAAAGTGCTCCCACTGTTTCCTAAAATTATGCCATAATCGCGGGTCCCTATCAAATAGCGAATAATTCGCTTAACAGCTTGCCAATGCTCTTCATTATATGATGTTAAAAATTGACTCGCGTAGTTAACCGCGTATTCAATGTCTGGACGACAGACACTAGCCGCGAATAAAAGAGAGCCAACTGCTTCGCGATAAGGAATGTTTACAATATTTTCACATACATTTACATTATTTTGCAAGTAGAGCCCGGGTTCCGCAGGAACACTTACACTGTTTGCATTTATCATTCCAAACTTAAATGCAATTTTATCGATGTAATTACGTTGGCTAAATTTTATTGTACGGTTTATGCGATCGCGTTTAATCTCCATGCCGACGAATTCATGAGCTTGATCTACGGTTATTTTAAAATTAGATTTTAAATGGGACAAGACTTTATCAATTGAATTTTTGCTTTTACTAATAACTAAACCGTCGTCGACATAAAGCGCTAAATGAACTTTATTATGGTCAATTTTTCCTACGAAGACGCACTTATCACTATCAATGTTTATGAAGTTAAACTCGCGCAAGAAAAGAACAAACTTTTTATTCCAACAACGCGGCGACTGCTTCAGTCCATATAAACTTCGCTGCAACTTGTAGACGATGTTATCTTCCTCGATGTAACCTTCTGGTGGACGTAGGTAGATCTCTTCTTCAAGTACGCCGTTGAGAAACGCTGTTTTCACGTCGAACTTGATGATTTCTAGATCTTCTGTGGCCGCGATTGATAGTAATATCCTTATCGACTCGTAACGAACTACTGGCGCAAAGGTTTCGAAGAAATCAATTCCTTCTCGCTGAGAGAAACCTTTGGCTACGAGTCGTGCTTTATACCTGCTGCTATTATAGTGCGAATTTTTCTTAATCGCAAACACCCATTTTGAGCCAATTACACGCTTACCTTTGGGCAAAACGATAGCAGTCCAAGTGTGATTTTCGTGCAAGGCTTGCTTTTCTTCTTGCACGGCTTCCTTTCACTGTTCTGCATCTGGGCCTGAGACTGCTTCGCTGTAACTCATTGGTACAGTCTCAGCTATGTAGGCAACAGGCACTCCGTAGCGATCGATAGGGTTGAGCTGTTCTCTGTCGCGTAAGCGTCGACCTTGCTGCTCTGGTGGATCGATGATTTCCGCATTTTCTTGATTTTCGCTGATTTCTTGTTGTTGATTATTCTCTTCTTCTTCAACAACTTGTTGATTGAGAACCGCTATATCATCAGCTTGTTGATGATTAAGAATCTCATCGGCGGCTTCCTCGTTTGCGTTCTTCGTCAAGGCCAAAATCAAGCGTGTGACGAAAAACATTTGCTTCTTTTTGTTCTTCGCTGATTGGGCTTTTTTCGTTAAAATCCACATCGCTGCTTACGTAGATTTTTCGTTCACTTTTGTCCCAAAGCCTGTACTTTTTCGATTCACCTTCGTAGCCAACAAAGATGAGCTTTTTACTCTTGGGATCGAGCTTGTGACGTTTTTCCTTAGATGTGTTTAGGTATGCATCTATACCAAACACGCGCAGATGCTTAATTTCCGGCTTGCGACCGAAAAACTTTTCAAATGGAGTTGATTTTTCTTCTTGCTTGGTTACAACTCTGTTCAATAAATAACACGCTGTGTTAATTGCTTCTGGCCAAAGTTGAACATCAACTTCATTATCAATTAGCATCGTTCGCGCACTTTCTACGATGGTCCGCATATCTCGCTCGACGCGGCCATTCTGCTGGTGTATATACGGTGACGAAAACTCGTGAATAATTCCTCGATCTTTTACATACTTTTCGAACTGTTCAGATACGTATTCGCGACCGTTATCAGACTTCAAAACCTTGACTTTGTTGCCTGTTTGCGTGTTTATAAAGTTTTCGAAATCTTTAAATTTTTCTAACACTTCAGACTTGTGTCTCAAAAAATAAACCTTACGAAAACTTGTGCACTCATCTTTGAACAGTAAAAAATAGCGCGAGCCTCGCGGAGATTCGACGTTAATCGGTCCGCACACATCCGTGTGTATCTTTTCTCCACGCTTGTAATTGTTCACAGTTTTCACAGACGGGTGCGGCTTGCGGGTTTGCTTACCCATCACGCAAGTTTCACAAAAAAAATCTCCATCTTTTTCAATACTTAAATCACGATCTTCAAGTAGTTGGCTGGTTTTGATAACCGCGCGAATATTCACATGTCCGAGTCTCTCATGCCACAGCTTCAGCATGTTTTTCTTTGATTCGGCCACATTACAGTTCACTGACACATCCACTACAAAGTTCATTTTAAACAGTCCGCCGTGTCTCACGCCTCGCGACGTCAGATTGCCGTTTTTATCGCGCACTTCACAATGATGCTCATACGAGTGAAATGAGAACTTTTTGTCGTTGATTCTACCAACAGAAAATAAATTTCTTCTTAGTTCGGGCACCAACAAAACATTTTGCAACTCTCTTAAAACAGACTTTCCATTGACTTCTTCGCGAATTATCACTGTCCCTATGCCGGTAGCAGGTAGAATTTTATCATCTGCTATTTTCACGGATCGATTTTCACTCAAAGAGTTAAGTACAGTGAAAAATTCTCGCCTATACGTCATGTGCATGCTAGCACCGGAATCTGCTAACCAGAAATCTTCGTCGCTATCGGTTGTTTTTGAATAAAAAACGCTAACGTCGCTGACGTATGCCTCGGCTACATATGACGATTCTGTTTTGTGTATGCTTTCACTTTTGCCGTTTTTATTTGGACACTCTCGCGCCCAATGGCCTTTTTGGTTGCAATTCATGCACTTTGTTCGTTTCTTCAAATTCGCGATTTTTTGCTTTTTATTGAACTTTTCTTTCTTGCTCGGCCGATGTTCACTGCTTGCTACACTAAGTGCTTGTGTCTGTAGTGCAAGAGACTCTACCTCTTTTTCAGTATCACACAGACGCTTGTCTTCACGAATTAGGCGGCTTATCAAAACGTTTGTTTTTCTTTTAGATGCCGGAGTATTCTCCCACGACATTCTAAAACAGAGAACTTAACCGGCAAACTGCACAAAATCTTGCTCTGCATTGCTGTTTCAGATGGCTTGTCACCTGAATCAGCGAGCTGTTTGCAGATCAACTCGAACACTTCGAGTTGATCTGCAACGATTTGATCGCTGAGCACGCGAAAATCGTAGAACTTCTGCCACGCACTTTGTTTCTCGTCTTCAGTGACGTCGCCGTATCTTTCTTTTAGCTTTTCCCAAGCCGCTTTTGGAGTGGAACAATTAATTAAGCACCGCTGAAGACGCATTTCAACTGCACTTGCTATAATGTGTAACGCTTTTACTTGTAGACTTTTCCACTTTTTCCACTCGTTAGCTTTGGTCGCTTTGTCTGGCTCTTCTTCAGTCTCGTCCAAGTAACCCATGAGACCAGCTGATCCCAAAGCAAGGGTTACGCCAAACTTCCACATAGTGTAGTTGGTTTCGTTAAGCTTAACGAAATTCGCCTATTTATCTGCCATGATAAATTCACTATTTCACTGGAAGGTATATACGAGACTTTTAAACCAACTCCACACAACTTTTCTAATCCCTGCTTTTTTCTTAAAACACAATAAAATCACTTAAATTCACTGGCGCAGTGGAAGCGTGCTGGGCCCATAACCTGTTGAATATTTATTTGGTTGAAACACAAATAAAACAACAGAGTTTAATTTGCTTCAAAATATAAATGACATTATTGATAGAAAAATGTAAGCAAGTTGTGAGTTACAGAGTGATTTGCTCGACAACTGCTCTCTAGAATGTTCGACCCGCGACTTCTTTTATTTTTGGCGGTAGCGACGCTTTTATATCGTGTCGCTGCAAAAACAATTAATTGCTTGACCTTTGGAAAGGGAAAAAGGGATTATGACAAACAGTTCTGACCGGCTTACCTGAAATAACCATTAGTCTGACCGGCTTATTAATGATTAAGGGAAAAACTCGAAATAACCATTAGCTTTATTATTCTATTGTGGTACAGGGAAGGTATGCGCGACCTTATAACTGACTTGAAAGGTACCGCAATTTACTTTTATACTATCATTCAAATTACACTGCGTTATTTTGCTAAAATTCAACAATATATATATATATATATATATATATATATATACAAGGTCAGACAATTAAGTAATGCGACCGATTTTTTTTTTTGGCCTGTGGTAACACTGCGAACCTGTAACTCCGCCACCGTAATAGCAGATCCCCACTCTCTCGATTGAGACCTTGACCACCCTCGTACGATTATTTCTTCGCCAGCTGTTTAGTGTTTTGTAACAACGCGCGAGTAGTGCATGTCACGAAATGAGCAAAAAGCCCACCGAATGAACATCGCTCAAGATTGTCTCGAGCAGGTTGAAAGTGATCCTACTCTTCTCGATCGAGTTATTACTGGTGATGAAAGTTGGTTCTTTCAATATGACCCCGAAACTAAACGACAAAGCCAACAGTGGCTGTCCCCTGGAGCACCAAGGCCAAAGAAGACGAGAATGAGCAAGTCCAAAGTGAAAACCATGTTGATTTGCTTCTTCGACAGCAAAGGGGTGGTTCACAAAGAGTTCGTACCACCTGGACAAACCGTAAATCAAGTATTCTACCGCAATGTGCTCGAAAAATTACGAAAAAGGGTGCTCAGAGTGCGTCCAGAGATCGCGAAGACTTGGGTTCTGCATCACGACAATGCTCCCTGTCACAGTGCGTTCAGTGTCTCTCAGTTTTTGGCGTCTAAAGGCATCGCAACGTTACCACAACCGCCCTATTCACCGGACATGTCACCCTGCGACTTTTTCCTATTCCCCCATATGAAAAAATTCGTCAAAGGTCGACATTTTGACTCCGTTGAAGATATCCAAGAATCTGTGACGAGGGTACTCGGAGAGGTCCCACAAGAAGTGTTCCAGAATTGTTACGAAAACTGGAAAACTCGCTGGAATTAGTGTATAGATGCGGGAGGGGACTACTTTGAAGGGGATCGCAGCGATGTACCTTAATTTTTAAATATACTCGATTTTTGAATTTTGTCGCATTACTTAATTGTCTGACCTCGTATATACATATATATATATATATATATATATATATATCATCATCATCATCATCTTCAGCCCCTGTTAATCCACTGCTGGATAAAGGCCTCTTCCATGATTTTCCATTTTGTTCGATTCAGTGCCTCTCTTTTCCACAGTTTTCCAAGAAAGTTTTTAATATCCTTATCCCATCTGTTCATTGGTCTCTTTCTCGGTCTTTTCATATTCCTTGGTTCCCAATCAATAATTTCTCTTGTCCATCGGTTGTCTTCTCTTCTTGCGATATGTCCTACCCATTTCCATTTCAGACTCTTTACTCTTCTTATTATATCTGTGACTCCTGTTTGTTTTCGTATCCATTCTATTCTCTTTCTATCTCTTCTTGTTATTCCCAACATGCATCGTTCCATACTTCGTTGTGTTGTTTGGAGTCTTTGAACTATTTTGGCGTTAAGCACCCATGTTTCGCTGCCGTAGGTAAGGACCGGTAGTATACATGTATATATATATATATATATATATATATATATATATATATGTGTATATATATATATATATATATGTATGTATATATATATATATGTATGTATATATATATGTGTATATATGTATGTATATATATATATATATATATATATATGTATATATATGTATGTATATATATATATATATATGTGTGTATATATATATATATATATATGTGTATGTATATATATATATATATATATACATATATATATATATATATATATACACACACATATTGTACACATGGTCGTATTTCGAGACAGGCACTGACGTCACACGGCCGGTCTCGATGTCTCGACCAATTGACGTTCAATTGTTTTAAATCACCATTGTTGTTAGTGCGAGCGGTCGCCCTCGCGTCTCCGTCGTCGTCCAAAATTTGTGTGTTCGCATGAAAAATCTTTTCGACGCGAGTGCAGATTGTTCGCATAAGCCGCACGGACGTGCGAATGTTCGACACGCACGGAGAACGGACGCCTCGTTGCATCCTCTTCGAAGTGCTCCGTTCTGAAATCCGAGGTGACGTGCGAGATCGTCCCGTCGCCATAAATGGCGCACCGGTCCCATCCGTGTGTTTATGATTTTCCTGTACATGTACGCACGCACGCACGCAGACATATTTCTATATATGTGTATTTATATTTGATGATGTCACGTGCGTAAAATGGCCCCGAGAGGGGAGCGGGGATGTTGTGTTCCGCTGAAATCGTTCGAATTCTCGGTCGAATTCCGAGTCTGTGCGCGCGTGCGTGTCTGCGGGTATTGATCTTTCGATAATCAATCGAGGAATAATTGTGGATTCCAATGCATTTTTATGTAACGGACATGTGATCTGTCCACAGATTCTGGCCATTGCGGAAATCGCCGCACGTCGTCGTCGCCTGCGACTTCCGGGACAGTGGCGTTGGGTCAACTGAACGGACGTGGAAAGTTTGTCGATCACGTCGCCACGTTGTGTTGAGGACTTGCGTGCGTTTCGACGCTGGTAAAATGTCCGCGAAGAGTATTATTGCGGCGATGCGGAACGACGTGCGGATGCCGCCGGCGAACGCAAGTGGGTCACGTTTTTCTTTCTCTATTTCTCTTTCGCTCTCAATGTATACGATCGGTGGATGCACGCGTGCCAATACTGCGCCGATCGTGCCTTGTGTTCTTCGCGTAAATCAAGACCTGGAGTCGATGCCGCATCTCGGCGCGACGACGGATCTCGAACGACGGACGCGCGCGGTCGAACGGATTTTCCACTCTCGATTCTGCACCGCCGTTCGTATCGCCGAGGCGTAGGCGTCGGCGCCGCGCACGATTTTTCCTGCGAAACCGTTCGATGTTCGTGGCGTACGGACGCGCGTTTGGTTGCATATCGTGTAGGAAAAATTGTGTTTGTTTTTTTGGGTCATCATGTTGGCGTTTCTACTTTCAAATAACACTTACGAACGAGAAAAGTGCACAGATACGTCGACCGGTCTCCTGTAAAGTTCTTTATTCGAACGATCCGTCTCGTGTTTCAGATTATCGTCGGCGTCCACTAAGATCGATGTACAGGACGTGATTCTTGCCCGTGGAAGGTCTCGCCGTTCGGACGTGGGGCGGAACCGTCGACGGGGCGACTTCGAAGATGCCTCCCTGCGGCCGGGGATCAGAATTCGGCCGCAGTATTTCCTGCTTGTCGTACGAGGCGACTAAAACAGGTGGTGTGTGGATGAGACGATATGTGTGTGTGTGTGTGCGATGGCTTATCGTATATCCACGTCGCGTTTCCGGTCAATTCCGCGTTTTTTTTGTTATTGTTTTCCGCCCTGTCAGTGGATGTTGGTTCGTTGCTTCGTCCTGAAACAACAAAGATCTGGATTCCGTGTTCAAATCTCGGTTCCGGATCATCGAGGGAACGACGGACGCTGCTGCTTCTGTAGCTGTGAGCACGCGGTATATTCTTCAGAGTACAAAGAGTAGAGATGAGTTCGAGATGGTTGAATGATCCTTTTTTGATCGTTAAATTCTCAGATTGAATTTGCAATAAAGTCATGCTTGTTATGAATTTTGAGTTGTAAATTTGATAGATATTTAACGTACTTACGTCGAAGTCGAATCGGTTGTTTGTTTTTTAATAATTCAATAATTAATTAATATTTTTTTTAAAGTAAACAAGTACCTTTTATGGATATTGTGTTTCAATGTCTTTGATTAAAACAGGATCTTCAGCGAAGAGCTTTAGGTATTGTTGTGTTTTATTTTATATGATTTTCAACTTGATCGAAACACAAAAGTCCTCCCCGTCGTACCATTCCACAAATCACTGATTAGTTCTGTAGATTTCATTTAATTTTCTATGTTTTATTATTTATTGTTTTTGTTATAACTTTAGAGTCTTCTGTCAGAATTAATCTCTTTGCATATAACCTTAAAAATTGTTAATTCTGTTTTGCATTTTGTAGAATTAAATCCGTTGAAATTTTAACAGACATCTTGCAGCAGTGTATGATTTTTTGCTGATTGGTTTCGAGTCTTTGTCTGAAATTAAATA
Organism: Acanthacorydalis orientalis; assembly: GCA_034766995.1. Classification (NCBI taxonomy): domain Eukaryota; kingdom Metazoa; phylum Arthropoda; class Insecta; order Megaloptera; family Corydalidae; genus Acanthacorydalis; species Acanthacorydalis orientalis. The sequence goes on along the minus strand of CM068321.1, from coordinate 1,633,816 downwards.
AGTTTTGTATAGATTTAAAGTGCATTAATTTATCTATGATTTTACTAAATGTTAATCGTTTCTGAAAGTGATTACGACCCTTGTAGAGTTTTTTTAACTTTGTTTTGCTATCATTTAGGTTAACAGATGTAGATTTTCCTTACTCCTTTAAATCTTTGATATGTTTTGTTGATTTCATTTAGTTTTCTATGTTTGATTTTATATTTCTTGTAAATCACTTTAGAGTCTTTGTTCATAATTATTTTCTTTGCATATAACCTTAAAACTTATTTATTATACTTTGAATTTTGCGGATTTAAATCCGTAGAAATTTTAACAGACACCTTGCACTAGTATTTGATTTCATTGGTGATTGGTTTCGAGTTTTTTTCTGGTATTTAATTATTTGTGTATAGAATTAAAGAGCATTAATATATCTTTGATTTTTCTAAACTTCAATCGTTTCTGAAATTAAATTCGCCCCATGTAGAGTCTTTTGTAACTTTGTTTTGCTATCATTTTAGAGTGATAGATATAGAGTTTCCTTACTCCTCTCTGTACAGGATTACTAGCAGTACCTGCAACCGAATGGGGCACCGTGTTATTCGACCTGGAAAAATAATTGATTTTTATATAATTTATATGATTTTCAGCTCCTCATACCCCCTCGTACCGTTTATCTTGTTGTCGAAATTAATTCTATTTTTTTTGTGTAAATCTTTTCTAGAGTCCTTGATCAGAAATTAAATGCTAGGGTCTAGCTTCAAGTAATTGTAAATTAATTGTTCTCTTGTTGAATTTCACTTTGTAACACAATCGAGTGAGATAGTTCTGTTTATTTTTTTAAATTCAATTAATTTTTGCATAATAATTTTTTTTAAGTCTTTGTTAATCGGTTTCAAGTATTTGTTCAGATTGAGATTGCTTGCATTTACTTTAAAGATTTGTTGCGTCACCCGGTTCGATGGGTCGGCGGGGTGTTGTCTAGCATTGTGCGGACGATCGTCGGTTCGCCGTCGACACCGCACTTGTGCCTGTACTCACACTTTGTGTGGTGCTAGCGCCGACAGTAATTTATAGTCGTTGATGCTCAAAAAGCTGTTTTATAAAACTTTTTACAAAACAGGTGGACATAGTTCATAATAATTAAGAAAATTTGCATCATTTCTTTACATCTGATTGGCATCGTTGTCATGTATCATCATTAAAATATTGTTTATAATGTGACAGTGAAATTTATCATTGTTGACGATATTAACAATAGATTTTTGATTGGGAACATCAGCTGAATAGCTATGCTCAGTTATTATTAATTAGTTAAATATGCATCAATTCATTGGGTTCGATTAACGTTGCATTATCTTCTTGGGTTAGAATTCGAATACTATTCATAATTTGACTCAGATATTTTTGTTTGTTAAAAATATAATTCATTGAAACTTCGTTATTGGGAACAACAGTTGACTAGCTAGGTTCAGTTATTTTTGACACACGTTGAATCATTTCATCATTCTGAGCAGAATGGTGGCTTTTGATTTTGAATTTTGTAGATTTAAAAATATAATAAATTATTTGTACTAGACATGATTCCCTTTTTAATTATTATTAATACAGATATATGTTGATGATTTTTTTGCCTAAAAAATTGTTTTCTGCGTATATCATCGCCATCTTCAATTAAGAAAAAAATAGATTATTAACAAATTGTCGTCAGGTTTTGTATCCGATTATGAATGGATTCGTCATTTTTCTCGGCTATTCCTTGAATGCGAATTGTATAAGCAAATCGTTAGTAATGACATTTTGGAATAATTTGTAGCTTAATTTGCAGTTTGTGTGTGTGAATATGTGTTCATCTCTATTTAAAATCTGTTACAATTACCTACGAGTCATCAAGTTTCTCCTGCATACGTTGAAAAATTTCATCATTTCGAGCAGAATGGTGTCTTTCGGCTTGAGAAAAGTCAATCACAGAACCTCACCGTTAAAAATATTTCATTAAGCGATGAATCATCCTTCTTGATTAGTTAAGCGCTGTTGTCGAAATAACGACGACAGTTACAATAATCGATCAGCTGTTTTCGAAATAATATTTTATAACATAGTACGTGGCTCAGTTGTAAATTTTTCCATCGGAAATTTTTCATATTTTCTCAATAGAAATTAAAAAATAAAAAATTGACTAACTATTCAAAGTGTTGCGTCTCTTTTGCGCTACTCTGTATTCATTCCATGTAAAATATACAGGGTATAAACAAATGTACACACACATATATGTATATATATATATATATATATATATATATATGTATATATATATATATATATATATATATATATACATACATATATATGTATATATATATTTATATATATATATATATATATATATATGTATAATTTTAATTAACAGAAAGGAACACTACGAATAAATCGATTGATGAATCACAATAATCACATTAATTACAATAGCATTCTTAAATTTACTCCATTTCTGATAATTCCAACTGCATTCCACGTTAATTCATCGTCGATTCTATACCGTGTTGATTTTATTAGGCCCTTCATTTTTGTCCCAGGCCAGTGGCGTAGCCTGAAATTCCAATCATATATATATATATATATATATATATATATATATATATGTATGTATATATATATATATATATATATATATATATGTATGTATGTGTGTTTAAGAATTGTTTTGATTAATATAAGGCATGATTAACTATTTCCGTACGTGTATTTCCTGTTTCTAAATATTGCAAATAAAATAACGATGTCGTATACAACTCAATAGCACAGAAATTCACTATCCGTGGGGCTGATTTCGTATAGATAGGCTTGTCGATTAAGTTTTATAAATATTATGAAGAACACACATAATGCATTCAATTAATCTCATTCGCTTTTGATTTGTTTTTTATACCAGTATAATATATTTACTTGATTTGATCATAAAATATGTATGCGGCGTAAATATACCTTAAATCCAAAAGATTTCCAACATTGTCTGTTACATACAACCCATTAAAAGTATAAAATTGAAGATAAGCACAAAAATGTTAGACACTCACTATTAAATTATTATTTAACTGAAATAAAACAAAAACTTATAATCTTGCTTACTCATATTTAAATGACAAATTTTCTAAAACGAAATAAAATAACAATGGATCCACAGTGAATTACTGTACGCGCCCACACATTTTACTTGACTAATAAACGTGTTGTTGAATTAAGATAGTGGCATTATTTCGTTTATTTGAATAATATCCTATCAGTGACCAGGGTTGCATTAGAGGATTTGTACCTAAATCCTGATCGAAACGTATATTCCCAACGTGTAAACAAAAACACAGAGTGGTCGTCGTGTGATCAGTTCTAAATATTGACATAGTCGAATGTGATCGATGCAAAAAATTACACCTCCGTTACTAAATATAAACGGATTTAAGCTTACAAGTTTAGTCGCTTGTCGAGCATTTATGAAAAATGTATTTCAAATAAATTAGACAATCTCGATAGATCTCACCTCGTCATAATTAGTCAGTTTATCGATTGGAACGCATTGAAACAACTCGTCCAATTGTTTGTATTAAGAAGGTAGGCGAATAGGCAGTTGTCGGAACAAGAGTCAAACTTACAGAACCAACTGGCACTCCGTTCAATATTTATTTCAGATGATCGCTATTATTGATTGCTCTGTTTGCAGTATTCGCTTTCAGTGATTCAAATGAGTTTGGGAACTATGGCTAAATTCATTTTCAACCACGACTTTCCCTCGTCGTACAAGTCTTAAGAATTCTATCATATAAAATGGTCCGCTGTCAATTATTCAACTTTATTATCGCAATTTTTCTGAACCTTCCCAAGCAACAAACAAAGTGTTTTAATCGAAAATGTTCAATAAATAATTAACGGCAACTTTCGATTGTTACTTATGTGCATTGCAACGGTGACGCCACTGGCTTCACAGCGCTTATTTACAAGATTTTTGGTGATCGCTCTAAGAACGATGGCATCGTTATTGCAATAATAATCGATTATTGAACATTTCTGTTTAAAAAAATTGTATGGTTCGTGGAGCAAGAGAAAAATGCATTTCCGAAATGAATGAAAAATGCACTTTGGATAAAATTCAAACAATCTTGTCATTCGTTGCCACGTTATTATTAGTGAGTTTATTTGATTTTCTGCATTAAATCTCTATGATTTGAAAAGCGATTGTACCTTGTAGATACACAAATCTGTTTCTAATTAAAACACAAACTGTTCGATGTTGATTTGAAAATTATTCTGACACAGAAACTACTGTATCGTATATTCACATTGTCGAATTTCACACAAAAACAGCTTCGAATTTGATTTACACGAACATTTTCATTAACCTTCTCCCTGAAAGTCTAACGATTGAATTCAAATAAATATTTTATTTTATTCGCATGACATTTAATCATTTTACAAATAGTCTGTGGTAATAATTCTTCATTGAATATAAATAATAATAAAATAATCTGCTTTTTATATCTACTTTGTTAAATATAAGCAGAGTTATGTTGAGATAAAATACGTATTCTATTAACACTTTGTATCCTATGTTACACTGAAAATAATTAACCATAGATAAAGTATATCTAGATGACAAGGTACTGGTTAAAAATCTATGGCATGAAAACGATGGACTGGGGGGTGCGGGGTATTAATTTTGCGGACTTAATTAGATGGCACCGTCCGCGCGATATTTGTGCGGGAGATTTGAATATTTCAAATTTGAATATTAGCGCTAGTGTACATTCCCATTCAGAAATGTTTAATTTTAACACAATTTTATAATAATTCTAAAGTAATAAATTCGATATAAAATACAAAATTCATTACTTTAAAATTATTATAGAATTTTGTTAAAATAAAACATTTCTGAATGGATGTGAATATATTATAAATTTCAATTTTCTTGCAATCATACTATTGTATGATGCTGTTTACAATTAACAAAAAAGACAGTTATCTATGTAACTTATTTATTTTAAAAATATACTTAATACTAACAATACACAGTTAAACACTAACATTAAATAATTAAACGCTAATAAATAATAAACAACACTTAATAACTAAACAGCACGGTCTGGAAAAGATTTTCAAAAGTCTAGAAGTATCGAAATAGCTAAAAACAACCTGAGAATTATTAATTAGAATCTGCAATATCATAATATAGGAGTGGACGAACTGTGAAGATTAATTTAATTTGGAAATCTTTCTTTTTTTATTTCTTATATCTATCAGTTTTCGATTTTCACTTTTGCAGTACCACGGAATTGAGATAAAGAAAACACCTTTAATTATGCACAACTTCACGGTTTGATTATGAGTTGAACATAGAAAGGAAAAATCTACAGCAGTGTTGATTACATCTGACAATTGTTTAAATATGTTCGCTGTATTTGAAATACGTGGTAGCATTTTTTCAACAATAGTAACAACATTACCGACAGCAGTCACAACAACCTCAGTTGGATATGTGAGGCTCGTATTGCCGTTCTTATATTCTTTCATCTCAATAAATCGATTGCACAATAGATCTGTACAATCAGATATTAATGATTTGATACAAGACCCACAATTTTGTTTTTTTTTTAAAAAAATTCGTTCAACCTCAAAATAGTCCTTAAAGTATTGATCGATGGTAAATCAATTAATTTCCGTAATAAACGATAAACTTTTGGGCTTCTTTTCCAGAAAGACAAACACAACAACTTTTCTCCTTCTGTCCACCGTCTACCTGACTAGGCCACATCCCTGACACGAAGCTATGAAAAATATACATATGTTTATTAATTTATAAACGACATTGTAAACATTTATTAATTTGAAAAATTAATACCTGTTTGGCCAACAACATTCGGTCTGTAGCAGGAAGATCTTTGAAAATTAAATTCAAGTGATCTGCACTGCTTCGGAACAACGCCTTTATATTTTTCTTATTTTTTGCACAAACACGTTTCAGGGTACAGATATATTTTTGTTTCCTTTTTAAAAGTTTCATAAATTTATCTGTATTCGACGTGTTTGCCATTTCTTTCCTAACATCTTTAAGAGATATTAGTGTTGGTTTCTAAAATATAAATAAAATTATTAGATTTTGAACGCCAGATGTATAAATCATGCTAAAGAATAACAACTACGTACACGAGATTTTTTGGAAGGAACAGCTACTAAAGGCGTCGCTTCGTCGTTGTCACTCGTTTCAATCGAGTTTGTATGGAGTGTGGCACTTTTTAACGGCTCCCCCAAAGTTGCGATCTAAAATATACGTATATTATATCATATAACACTGTATTATTTTGAATTACTAAATTAACTTACACCATCAGTGTTTCTATTCAAAATAATAACAGAAACATTGCAGATGCTGGCTACAATTTGAATGATTATAATAGATTTTTTATAAATAATATTATTTTTTATAAATAATTATTATAAATAATATAAAAAGTTGTGAACACTTACATTTACTGGCAGATCGACCTCATCTGCAATGGTAGGAGCGATCGGTGTTTAAATCGTGCTGGTTGATGGAAACACTGCAGGCAGTGGCTAAAATTCAAATAGCACTTATTATACAAATGTTTACCGCTACCCAAAAACAAATTGGGTACTTTCGATCATTGTGTCTCGCATAGCATAATTTTGAAAAATTGTTATTTTTCAAAACCATATCTAATAAACCACTTTATTTATTTTTAACAAATGTAGATTATATCAACAAATAAAAAACATTCTGTACCTGTCTCTCCAAGCACAAAGAAGGGACGGCTGATCTATTTAAGCGGTTTTGTGGAGAACTGGTAAAATCACATGTTTTAAAATGATGTTTGCACAATCTCATCATTTTAGATGCTGCATCAGCATGTTCTTCACCAATTTCCATTGCTCAAAGCCATAGTCATGCTGTACAATACAAATATAATTACACATAAATAACTTTTAACAATGAAAGTCAATAAAATTAAAATATAACCCAACCTGTTTTCGACCTGTGGCAATAAAATAATCATATAATCGTATGTAACTTTGATCGGCCTGGTCAGAAGTATCCATTAATCGAAACTAAAAATAAACCAACGTTGAAAAAATTGTGTCCGTGGAAAACCGCACGGTAGAAGTGAAACTTCTGTGCGATCGGTATATGAATATAATAGGGTATAAGAGAAAGATATTATTTTTAATTTTTATCAAGAACTATTTTCCGTTTAATGAAAATATTATTTTTTTCCTTTCGCGACGTCTCCTCACTAGACGTGCATCGGGCGTTATAATACCATTCGCCGGTGCAGTACTCGTTGATTGCACAGAAATCTCAACTTTTACCCACCACTTACTTCAGTAGCTACCATGCCACGACTAAGATTTCGTGTCGCGTTGAGGCAATGCAGATTTTGTGACGTGGGCAAACGAGTTCACCCTCGATATAAAAGTGGCATTTAAAAAAATGTTGGAATAGACCAGACGGATTATGCAGTAGCTAGAACGACTTATTTAAATTTAATTCAATATGATATGCTAAATATTACAGAGAGCGATGCATAAATACAAAAGCTGTTATCGATACAGATTTGATACCGTGGGATATAAATAATACGGTTCACAAGGAGAAAAATTATTTACACGGATTGATACTACGTTAATAACAGTTCGTTTCCTGTCAACAGTGTCCATTTGTTCATACTACTGGTTTGTAATAAGTGAAATATGGCATAAATTATTGATTTTAAGTCTTTGAACAGGTTAAGCTCCGTGTCAATCGCCAGGTGAATGACGATGAACTTTCCGTTCAGGCCGAGTCAACCAGTGATACAGAGTTGATACAGAATGACGATACAGAATTTAATAAATAATAACCTTACGAGGTCAGACAATTAAGTAATGCGACAAAATTCAAAAATCGAGTATATTTAAAAATTAAGGTACATCGCTGCGATCCCCTTCAAAGTAGTCCCCTCCCGCATCTATACACTTATTCCAGAGAGTTTTCCAGTTTTCGTAACAATTCTGGAACACTTCTTGTGGGACCTCTCCGAGTACCCTCGTCACAGATTCTTGGATATCTTCAACGGAGTCAAAATGTCGACCTTTGACGAATTTTTTCATATGGGCGAATAGGAAAAAGTCGCAGGGAGACATGTCCGGTGAATAGGGCGGTTGTGGTAACGTTGCGATGCCTTTAGACGCGAAAAACTGAGAGACACTGAACGCACTGTGACAGGGAGCATTGTCGTGATGCAGAACCCAAGTCTTCGCGATCTCTGGACGCACTCTGAGCACCCTTTTTCGTAATTTTTCGAGCACATTGCGGTAGAATACTTGATTTACGGTTTGTCTAGGTGGTACGAACTCTTTGTGAACCACCCCTTTGCTGTCGAAGAAGCAAATCAACATGGTTTTCACTTTGGACTTGCTCATTCTCGTCTTCTTTGGCCTTGGTGCTCCAGGGGACAGCCACTGTTGGCTTTGTCGTTTAGTTTCGGGGTCATATTGAAAGAACCAACTTTCATCACCAGTAATAACTCGATCGAGAAGAGTAGGATCACTTTCAACCTGCTCGAGACAAATTTCTCTGTTCCATTTTCGTGACATGCACTACTCGCGCGTTGTTACAAAACACTAAACAGCTGGCGAAGAAATGATCGTACGAGGGTGGTCAAGGTCTCAATCGAGAGAGTAGGGATCTGCTATTACGGTGGCGGAGTTACAGATTCGCAGTGTTACCACAGGCCGAGAAAAAAAATCGGTCGCATTACTTAATTGTCGGACCTCGTATATTAAGAATCAAAAAAAGATATCTGCTACGGTATCATACGTACTAGAGAGAGACAACAGAATCGATGTAGTGGCTATTAATATCAACAGACATTGATAGTCACTGAAAAAATAAAATAAAATAAAAGTAAACTTTATTGATAAATAAGTTTATACAAGGTCTGTGTGGCCGGCGTGCTTATAAACTACTGCGGTGCCCTTACCGTTGCCGGTATTTATCCGCTCTAAAAAATTATGAATTTTGTGTTGTGTTTTTGATTTTTTAATTATTGTCGATGCGAGTTTTTTCTGGAAATATAGTCACTGCAATTTATTATTATTTATGTATTTATTGAATGCCCGTTAATGTCTGTGGTTAGCCACGACACTTAACCCTCTCGCTGCTGTACTTTCCTAGGCCCGTCTGTCCCCTAACTCCCTCAACACAACCAGCAATCCATTTAGACTGTTGTCTCTCCGTCTCTCTCTAGTACGTACGACACCGTAACACAATATCCTTACATTAAGAATCAAAAAAAGGTTTCAGACGATAAAAAAAGAGAAATGTGTCTAAATATTACTTTTATTAATATTCATTGTGTACATTACAATACGATACAATTAAAATTAATATAACGGATTCTGTTAAATCCCTGTAGAGGCAGAGAAATAATTTTTCATTACAGTCATCACTGAATGTTATTTGTTTTTTTATCGAATGTCTGGCAATATTTCTTCCATGTCGTGCTGCATCATCTGCGTGGCGTCTCATACAACATTTTCTAACTTTAGACGCTCTACCATGTTTCACTTTCGTATCCGTCTTGCGCTGACATTATGTTGATATCATTGATAAAAATACAATAACGTCTTCCTTACTGTAACGGAAAACGGAACAGAACTAACTTGTTGAAGAATTTAAAGCGTTTCCAACGAAACGAACGGAGTATACGCGAAATAATATACAAAGTGTCCATACGAGGGTGAGTACCCGACCCAACAAAGAAAACACAAAAATTTTGGAAAAAAATATATTTATTTTTCAAAATAATCTCCTTTCAGCTCTATACACTTTTTCCAGCGATGTTCAATAAGTTCGATACCCTTTTTATAATAAGAACTGTCTTGCTCCTCAAAATACCCATTAACTGCCGACATCACTTCTTCATCGTTGAATCATTGACCACTGAGCCAATTTTTCAAGTTTGGGAACAGAAAATAATACGAGGGGGTTAAATCTGGCGAATAGGGTGCATGAGGTAGCAATTCAAACTTTAATTCATTAATTTTGGCCATTGCAATAACGGATTTGTGAGCTGGTGCATTGTCTTGATGAAACAACACTTTCTTCTTAGCCAAATGCGGCCGTTTTTGCTTGATATCTTCGCTCAAACGTTGCAATAAGTTCGCATAATACTCGCCGTTGATAGTTTTTCCTTTTTCAAGATAATCAATGAAAATTATCCCACGCGCATCCCAAAAAACCGACGCCATGACCTTGCCTGCAGATGAAACAGTCTTCGCCTTCTTTGGAGCCTGTTCTCCCTTTTCAGTCCATTGTTTTGATTGTTCTTTTGTCTCGGGTGTGAAGTGATGGACCCATGTTTCATCCATGGTTATGAAACGGCGCAAAAATTCTGCTTTGTTGTTGTGAAACTTCGCTAAACACTCAATTGAAACATCTTCACAACACTGTTTTTGCTCGAGTGTGATCAAACGCGGCACCCATCTTGCACACAGCTCTCTCATGTCCAAATTTTCAGATAATATGCGATGTACCGCACTTTTTGAAATGCCTACTATGTCTGCTAGCTCGCGCACTTTCAGTCGACGATCATCCATACCGCTTTGTGGATTTTCTTCACCATTTCTGGAGTCGTCACGTCATTTGGTCGACCACTGCGATGCTCGTCTTGGCAGCTCGTACGGCCTCGTTTAAACTCTGCTACCCAATATTTCACTGTTGTAAACGATGGAGCAGACTCACTCAGAGTAGAATCCAGTTCAGCTTTTATGTTGGTTGGGCTGAGGCCTTTCAAATAAAAGTATTGTGTCACGTAACGATGACCGATTTTCTCCATTTTCACAAATTCACTGAAAACGTTCACTATTGATGGCTTCCAAACAAATACTAAACAACGTGGCGTCCTCAAACTTGTAACATATGCTTTATAGATTGTGTAGTTTCTAATACAGTGATATTTTTCAAACAACTACAGCCATCTCTAGGTCAGGCCGGGTACTTCTGGGACTACCCTCGTAGACAGTCTTCAATATTCTGTAACTGCATTATAAACACTGGTGTTTACATTGAAATTACATAAAAGCAATCATATAGATAATAAAAAACTACATATGAAAAATTTGGCAATTTTCAGGGTATTTATTAATTTATAAAAGTGAATTTAACACCAATTATTATAATTGTAAATTCAGACAATACTTATAAAAATCCCTCCTAGAAAATACATGATCTTAAACATTTCTCTTACCAAATAAGGTTAACATTTTACGAACACATTGAGAAACACTATGAAATGGCATATTACATGGGCGGTTTGAAGAGTAACTTAGCTCGTTAATTGGCTGTGGGAGAGGGTAACAAGCTGTGTATGTTTACATATGGTTCCGTCCCGTAATGCATGTGAAGTTGTGAGTCATAAATTTGCAAATTATTCCGCAAATTCTTCATTTAGGTTATTTCAACACAAGCATTTCGTGCGAAAGTGGATAACGGATAAAATTCGAAATATGATTGTTTTTTTTTTGTTTTGGAAGGAAAACAGCTAGCTAAGATAATCCATTCTGGGACCACCCTCGTATATACGAAGATACGCGTGTAATCTAATCGCATTCTGGCGCTACTCTCCGGGCGGCGATGGCGCGCGGCGTAACCGGAAACATACACAATATAGTCTCGGTGCTCGACGTGTTAAATATCTAGTAAATGCCGTGTCAATCGCAGTCTCAGACTTCGTAATTGTTACTACTGATTTGTTCATTTTCTAATCGATGTTTATTTTGTTTATATTCATAGAATATGCTATGGCGGAACCAAACTTATCGTGGAACCGCAAGTATTTACGTGTTCTTTGTAATCTGTTTAGAAACTTATACTATTGCTCTCTTCGATGGTCGTTTTCAGTCGCTCGGCCGATTCTTCTCTAACGGAATATCCTCGAGTCGTCAGCAGGTTCATATTCATGTCGTGAAACGCTGCTAACCTCGTCATGGAGCATCTGCTCGCTTCTTCGAGCCAACCCGCCATTTGTTTGTCCGTCAGTACCTTGACCTTCGGATCACTGTGAAATGTATAAACTCTGTTGTACAAAAGCGTGTGAACAACAGCGGACTGATTTGAATTCCTCACACCATTATTCATCAAATATCTGTTTATCTCCTCTTTAATCGAGTTTGCCAGCTCGTCTTTACTTGGTTGTTTCACGTGAAATTTCAATTTTTTCAAAAAATGTCGATCCACTTTTCTCTCTCGTTCGATTCTAGGTTTTGAAAATACCGCATGTAATTGTTTTCTTCATTGTTTGGGCTATCTCGTTGGCTCGTCGCCGTTTTTCGATTTCGTTTAGTGTCTGTTGTTTTCTTTTTTCTTCTCTCTTTGTGATTTCGTCACGAATGAATTTTAATAATTTTTCGATTAAAGTTGTTTTGATTTCAGATTGTACGTTTTTAAAGCGATAACACGTTTCTGATTCGTGTAGTCCGTCCTTGTACATCTCCAAATTTTTTTTTAACTCCTCGCCGATGTTCGTGTATAGAATAAGATCTTCGATTTCACAATTGGATTTCTCCTTAAATTTATGTTTGATCCTGATCTCTAGGTACGATAGAAAGTACATGATCAAATCGAAGGGTTTGTTTTTTTCGAAGAGCATTTTCTTCGTTAATGGCTTAGAGCTGTCGTTCTTACATTTCACCTGAACCATTCTGCACAAAATGCGATCGTCTTGCTCGTAGAAGATCACAATATCGTCGAATTTCCCCGCTTCGTCCACTTCGCACGTGAGATTGAATTTGAAGTTCTCCTTCGTAATAAACTTACATAGGTACAGCATTATCACGTGATCGCGATAAGTGACACCGTGCGACTTTTTTTCGCCCGATGCTGTGTAGTTGTTCTCGTTTCGGATCTTGTCGTTCCTCTCCAATAGACTTATTTGATCCGACGATGACGACGGCGATGTTGCTTGTGTGGAATTCATGTTTTAAACACTTTTTATCCACCTGTTAGAATAATGCTTTCAAATTCACAATCGTAAAAATCGATACATGATTAAAAATGTAGACACTATTTTCCATGATTAAAAAAGAACATATTTTTTTACATAGTTATTAACTAATTTACTATTAATTATTCGATTAATAATTAGTATCACACTCAAGAAACGTATTTAAATTTCATTTTTTTGTTTGATCTCATTGTCAAATATTATTAGAAAAGATACGACTCAGTGCGTCCTGTTCATTTTCAATGTTTCATTTATCAAATAAACATTTTTAATGATGATGAAAGTAGGGAAATATGGATGTACACATAATAGAAATATAAATTAGAATATTCAGTATGAGAACAAACATGTATTTTATCACATACTGTTAATTAATTGAAACAATAGTTCTGTTATTATAAATATTTTGAATTTTATCATTTTTAGCCAACATTTTGTCTATTAGTTTCAATTAGTTGATCTGAATCGAATATGTTAGATAAAGTTTATTCTAGTTCTGATCATTCCTCAAAGTATATGTGTTACTGAACTTATTAGTTTACCAGTCATTATTCTTCTAATTGTTAGGTTGGTAGAGAAATAATTGCGGTTTATGACCCTTAAATTCGTATGCATTTTTCTCACCTGGCTGTTTTAAGTGACCCAGAAATGTCGGATGATTAGCGTCTAACTTTTTTGCAATCTCTCGAATCGTTGTGCGTGGTTCAGATTCAACTAACGCCTTCGGTCGGTCGTTATAAACTGAAGAAGGACGCATCTATACCAGCGCTAATACTCAATATGATAGACACTAGAATAATAGAAACAATAATAAAATTAGCATTTAAGTTTTGTGGTAAACGGATTTCTTTCTCTAATTTCATTTATATTAAGCTCATTTTAATGAGAATAAAATAAACGTCACAATTTAAACGTTATTAATGTACTTGATTTTTCAAATTCTTTTTATTGTATGCGAACTTGAAAAAAATGTATGAAGCATATATCATATATATATATATATATATATATATATATATATATATATATTTGTATATATATATATATATATATATATATATATATATATATATATATATATGTGTGTGTGTGTGTGTGTGTGTGTGTGTGTGTGTGTTTGTGCGTTTGGATATCCATTCAAGTCTTTCAAAACTGAATAGCATAGATAATGACTCTCTAGATCAGCGTTTCTCAAACTATGTTCCGCGGAACACTGGTGTTCTGAGGAAAGTGAATATGTGTTCCGTGAAAAATTGTCATAATGAATATGAGCGTGGAATGGTTTTAAATGCTGTGTCTACCTTATGAATCTGGCAGGTATTTTTACAAAGTGCACTGAAATTAACTTATCATTACAAGGAAAGGATATTACAATTTTAATACAAGAGATACAATCACATCTTTTGATAGAATACTGTGGTTTTACTATCTACGATGTGTATATTGGTAACCAAATTCCAGAAGTAAAAAAAAACAACAAATATAATTCTTTTTTACACCAAAACCAAAGGTGGAGTGATACGATGGATAGAATGGTCCATTAATATACAACAAAAAGGAAAACCAATCGTTTGCTGTTGCCACTTTTTTTATAATTTGCTAGATATAACGCGTCTTGCATCTTATATTGTATACTCTGAAAATAATCCATCACACAAAACATCAAAATACAGACGACGTCTAGAGTTCTTGTAAGAATTCACGGAACATTTGAACACTCTGTTAATAATGAGGTTGGCTCAAAATCAAAGAGTTACATTATTTTTCCGGAGCAAGATTGTCGTTGAATGTATGTTAGGAGTGAGTATTGACTCGTATAAACGGTTCAGTACCGACTATTTTCGATCAGATAAAGATGATCGTGTAAATTCTAGACTAAAAGGAAGCCGTTTTACTTGTTACCATTATAGCGAAAAAAGAAAACATCCAACCAGAGAAATCTGCGTTCAGTCTAAAATAAGGAAAAAACAGTTTGCGTCGAACACGGCTGTACGAAGACCAAATACCAAAGCTGCCATTGGAAACAAACATTTTTTTTTAAAAAAAAAATATAAAACAAAGAAAATTTGTAATTTTTTAAAAAATAAAAGAAATAAAATTTGAATTACTTGTACGTTTAATTGTTTTCTAAATATATTGAATTTCATTTTTTTATAATAAATATTACATAGGCATAAATACATTTATTTTTATGTTTTGTGAAAATTGCGTAAAAAATACATGTTTTCGTATGAAATGTATGAAAAACACAAAATATATATAAATAAATATACCGCCCACGTAGTAAAAAAAATGTCAAAATACTGAAAAGAAGGGAAAAGCACATTTTTTGCGAAATTGTTACTGCATTTTCGGAAAAAGATTAAAAAGTAGGTCACTGAATAGAAAACGCATCAAAATCGACCGAAAAACGTTGATGCTGTTCCGAAATGAAAATTGAAATATATATATATATATATATATATATATATATACATATATACATATATATATATATATATATATATATATATATATATATATATATATATATATATATATATATATATATATATATATATATATATGTGCATATGATGCCTATGTGAAGGATAATGAAAGTATTATCTGGAGGAAGAAATACGAATATATACTTCTGTGAAACTTCTTACAGAAAACCATTCCTAAATATTGGAGAATTTTTTAAAAAATATCACACATTAAAAACATGTAAATGATCGATCAAAGCTGGCGCATTTAAATAAATGTAAACATTTAGAGAGTGGTCGATATTTTTAAAATAAATGTGTTTTTTAAAAACGTCTCACGTCGTATGAAATAATCTTACTGAACACCTTTCACATAACCACCGAATAAAACTCAGACCTAGCGACAAGTTATGTACAAAACGTTGACTCCCGATAAGCCGTTAATAATCTTCACAGTTCGTCCATTCCTTTATTATAACATTGCAGATTCAAATTAATAGCTCGGAGGCTGTTTTCATCTGCTTCGATATTCCTAGACTTTTGGAATTATTTCCCAGACCGTGTTCATTGTTGTTAAATGTTTTTTTTGTTTGTTATTAGTAACTATTAATTTTTGTTAGTGTTGAATATTTTTTAGAAATAAATAAGTGACATAGACAAATGTTTCTTTTGTGAATTGTAAACAGCATCATACACAACGGTGTGATTGCAGAAAAGTTTAAATAATTTAAAATATATTCATTTCCACTCAAATATGTTTAATCTTAACACAGTTCTAAAATAGTTTTAAAGTGATTAATAGTATTAAATTCTGCGTGGAATTCATTACTTTAGAACTTTTATAAAATTTTGTTAAAATTAAACATTCCTGAATAGGAATGTACACCAGGGTTAATATTTAAATTTCAAGTAATTAAACTTCCCGCACAAATATCGCGCAACAATACCATCTGGCCCTGTCGGGCGGAGTTAACACAGCGCACGCGCTAGTCTATATTTTTATGCCGGTGATTTTTACCCGTACCTTGTTATTTAAAGCAGAGTTTCTCAACCGGGGTCCATGTGGCCCGCTTGGGGCCACAGAATATTTTAAAGAAGCCACAGGCCAGAATTAGCTTTTGGAGAGCCAGAGTAAACTCTAGATGGGTTACAGGCAGAATAAAATATTAAAATAGTATGAAAACGATTTAAATTCAATAACGGAATTATTACATAAATATAAAATCATTAAAATTATAAATATTATATTTAAATGAAACACAATAGTCAATTTGATAGGGAATTGTTCGATGGAAATTTTGAAATTTGACAAAAATCTTAAGAGCGACATTAAAGGTAAAAAGATTTATTAAGAAGTCGAGATTTTTTTTATAGATCAAGATACTATCTCACTTGAAAATATATTAGCTTGTGCAACTGGTGACTCTCCTTCCCAAATATTTTTTGCATATACTGCGTAATCTATTGTCAACATTTGGTTGCAAAAAAAGTAGGACGTCTGCACGACAATCTGAATTTTGTAATAAAAACAGCTAATTTCGCCAAATCAAATGTACTTCAAAATCGACTTTTCCAACAACTTTGTACGAGAAACGAAGAAGATTTGAGCGCCTATTATTACACACAGAAGTCCGTTGCTTATCAGGGGGTAACTGTCTTCTTCGTGTCGTTGCACTTCGGGACAGAATTGTATCATTGACGAGTGACAAACAGTTTGGGGAAGAGAGAGCTGGTGTTGAGTGTGATATGTTTTATCTATTGGATATTTTTGAAAAGCTTAATTTATTGAACGAATAAATTTCATGGGAAAAATTGTAACCCGTGACGTGTAAAGGAGCCATTCTCGCTTGTTTCGGAGAGCTCGATCTTTACTAGATTAATATTGGACATCGCGAGTTAACGGAATTTCCATCATTGGTCACTATTGACAATCGAACTAAAGGACGATGATCTTTTTCTATATAAGCGAACATTTGAAACAGAATCATGTGGATATCCAAGTTCGATTCAATGATAGGATAGATATAAACTGATTCGGTGTTAGAACATTTTGCTGTGAATGCATCTGATGCCGAAATTAAACTACAAGAAAGTCTCATAGAGCTGCACAGTGATACGAGAGCTCGAATCAGATATATAGAAAAAAAGTAAATTTTTGTTTAAGTAGTGAAATGGCGAGTATATTTCCACAGCAGTGGGAGAGAGAAGATTTAAATTTAATCGCATTTCCACCCCTTATCTTGTTGAATCTGGATTCAGTCGAGTTATTCATCTGTTCTCAAAAGTTCGTAACCGTCTTGGTGTCTTGAATAGAAGCGATCTTCGTTTGTCGCCGACAACATTGTAATCAGACATT
>CM068321.1:1608461-1610961 GCA_034766995.1 Acanthacorydalis orientalis | reverse complement strand
TATATATATACATACATATACATATACACATATGTGTGTGTGTGTGAAAGAGATAGAGTTTATTTTTTAATTTATTTACATAAACTTGACACGTTTCGCGCGATCCGATTATCGAAAAGCAAGAATTCCCGAAAACAATACGTTCTTATCGGCACGAGGGCCGCGCAATTTCGTCATCGTTCTTTTTTATCGGTCAAGTTTACGTGCGCGCGAGGACGGAACGCACGGCGTGTCTGCGGATCGAAGCGAGAGAGAGCGAGCGATAAGAAAGTAACGAACTTGTGCGTATCGTCGAGGTTGCGTTTCGAGCGGTGCCGTGTAAATATTGACACGCGGATCGTTCCGTCGCAGCGCCTTGAATGAAACACCGTCGGGCGCGGTGTTTCGAAACGGACGGTCCCGTGCGTTGAATTCCTCGCGGTCTGGTTCGCTGTCCTCGTCGGCGGCCGGAACGGCGCACCGCACAGCGATGATCGCCGGGTGACGAAGGATTGAATCGACGATTCCAGAGATGGTTTACAGGAATCAGACGTTTATGACGTAGGACTACGTCGCTCAAGACGTCTGTGTCAGCGGGTGTGTGACCAAAAAGTGCAAAATTTGAAAAGCTCACTGCACAAAACCCATAAGAGCTACGTTAATGATTTCAGTACCGTTGGATAGAGGACAGGCGTCGCTTCCTAAAAATATGTGTGCAGGATCGGCAAGATGCGTGGTGGGGTGGTGTCGCGGCGTAAACCGCCATCTTTATCGATCTTGGCGCGGTGTGCGGTATGAGTCCAGTGCCGTGCACTTCAAAGCGCCCTGTGGTACGGAAGCGAGCGGTAACTCGTTCTGTAGATTAAGGACAACATCATCGGCGGATCATTATATTATTTGTCTGGGTGTTAGATTACAGAAGATACGAGACCTAGTTTGCGAGAGTGGCAGTGAAAAATTCAAACATGCCCGTGAAATTCGTAACAAAGTAGCATCGCGACCGACGAAACACATCAAGAAGAATGGTCGAGAATTCAAAGATTCAAAAAAGAGCACATACTCTTAAAAGAGAGTGCAGGGTTCGGTTGGAAATTTGCCAAGCCCGACCTCGCCATCACAGCCATCGACTAGCTATCTTTCTATATATATATTTGTATATATATATATATATATATATATATATATATATATATATATATATATATATATATATATATATATATATATATATATATATCATAATCAATCTATGTCTAAAACAAGGCAGTTAATTTTTCAATCTTTAATCTTGTACTGTAATAGTGTCTCTGATAATGAATTTGTTGATGAGAGCTTTCACACTTACCTATCAATGATATGTATGAGAGAAACGTTTTGAGTGACGATTTTAATATAAAAATTTTGCTTCAGAGGCGGCACAACTTTTAATTGACTTTAAGATCATAAATTCAATTTTAAAATGAATATTTACCACTGAATCGTCAAGTACAATCGACGCTGTATTTTTTATATATTTAGATAAACTACAATCAAAACTATTCAGTTCACAGATCAGTTATCACAAGCCTTCATAACACAGAGAAGAGACCGTCTATTTTAAATCATACACCACAGAAGCGAAACTTACTGACTCACAATCCACACACACACATAAACGCACACACCTGGTAGGAATAGGTTAGGACTGTCTCTTTCCTGGAACATGAATCTATGGAATCTTCGTAGTAACAAATCAAAATATTCAATAAATTGTGTGTAATCATTGAGAAACGGACCTAACCTGTTTCCTACCAGGTGTGTGTGGATTTTGAGTCAGTTTCACTTCTGTCGTGTGCGGTGTAATATACACGGCCTCTTTTTGTATTATGAAGGATTGAACATCTCACTCGCTCGTGTGACAATGCGAGGTCTGCGGACGTGAAATCCTCTGAATCGCCGGATATCATTCTTGAAAGAACATCCTCGTCGGCACGATTCAAATGCAAACGACGGACGCACAGAAACCTTCCGACTAATATACGAAGCATTCAGTGTACGGTGCTCGGTCGGATCGTATCAGCGGATCGTCAGATAAAGCGCGCGCATATAAATCATCCGGAAAAGAGGAAACGAAAACAGACAGACGAGTCGATTCCGAAGCGCTTCGCACGTCTGAACGAACGACCGCGTCGAGACGAACCACCGCTCGTGATGTTTCCGTCCGCTCTGTACACCCTGGTCGCTCTGTGCGCGTCGAGTGCATCGTCGCCGATCTACATCCAGGAGGACGTCGGTTCGGACCGCGGCCTGTACAACGACGGCTTCGTACAGGGCGATATTTATCCGACAGTGAACGTAAGTGATCGATCCGACCGATCGGCGTCGACGCGACGAAATCGTCGATTCTGTCATCCCTGAACGTCCTGTCGAACAACCTGTCGTCCGGCGTCGTTACCGCGACGGTCAGTCGCTCCGTACGGATCTCATACAAGATTCTTCGACGCTTCAGCGCGCGCTGCGTTCTTCAGCGGATCGCTCGTCG
>CM068321.1:1478461-1603461 GCA_034766995.1 Acanthacorydalis orientalis | reverse complement strand
TGTAGTTGGAAAATTTGGCTTTGGAACAAGGAATGAAGGAGGAAATCGACTAATTGATTTTGCAGAGAGCACAAGTTTATATGTAATGAACTCCTTCTTCAAGAAAAATATCAAATGGAAATGGACATGGAAAGGTCCCAATAACATCAAAAACAAAATAGACTACATCCTGGTAAATAAAAAATCAATAGTGGAAGATTGTTCCGTATTAAATAGATTTAATGCCGGGAGCGATCATCGGATGGTAAGAAACAGAATACACATAAATGCAAGACTGGAAAGAGGAAAACTTTTCAAGACTCCGAGGAAAACAATATTCAAACTCTAGAAGAGAGAAAAGTAGAATTTGAAACAGAATTAAAAAACCGTTTTGACATACTGGAGAACGCAGATGCGAATGTAGAAGAAAAAGTGGTTGAAATTATCAAAGAGTCCGCACAAGAAATAGGAGGAACCCTTAAAATAAAATCAAATAGGAAAATATCACAAAAAACTAAATGTCTAATGAAGAAGAGAAGAGAAATAAAACTAACAGATAATGTGAAACACCGAATCGAATATGTCGAACTTGGCAAAACAGTGAGGAAGTGTATTAGAGAAGACGTTCGAAAGTACAACAATGAACTAGTTAAGAAGACTATTGAAGAAAATAAAAGCTACCGAAAAATGACACAGAGCTTAACATATAACTGCCTTGAAATTAGATGATGGGAGCAGAATTTTCAACAAAAAGTAAATCATTAAAAGAGTAGAAGAATTCTACACAGACCTATACAAAAATACATGTGACAAAGAAAACGAGAATAGAAAACATACAAACCATGGTGTCCCACCCGTGCTACCGGAAGAGGTTGCATATGCAATAAAGAATATGAAAAATGGAAGAGCAGCTGCAAATTATGGGTTAATAGCAGAAATTTTCAAGTTAATAGGAGAAAAAAACAGAAAAAGTTCTCGTTGATATATTCACTGCTTGTATACGAAAAAGAACTATCCCAGATAAATGGAACGAAGCCACCGTAATTCTTCTACACAAGAAAGGAGATGAAGAAGATTTGAAGAATTATCGGCCGATTAGTTTACTACCTACGATATATGAGATCTTTACAAAAATAATTTCGAAACGTCTACAAGTGCAACTAGATTTCGCCCAACCAAGGAAACAAGCAGGATTTAGAACCGGATTTAGTACAATGGATCATATTCAAGTAGTGAGAGAAGTAATAAGCCGGTCAAATGAATACCAAATACCAGTGTGTCTTGGACTTATAGACTACGAGAAGGCTTTCGACTCAATCATCACCCTGTCAGTAATATCTGCATTGAAGAACCAGGGCATAGAGGGCGCATATATCGAGCTGCTAGATAACATCTATAAAAAAGCAACGATGTCGGTGAAGCTACATGAAGAAACAAGAAAGATAAAAATCGAGAAAGGTGTAAGACAGGGAGATGCAATTTCTCCGAAATTGTTTACTGCGGCCTTGGAAGAAGTATTCAAATCGCTCGAATGGGAGGACAAAGGAATCGAAATAAAGGGAGAAAAATTAAGCCATCTCCGGTTTGCCAATGATATAGTTATTTTCGCAAATACCCCGGAAGAGTTGCAAAAGAGGATAGAAGAACTAAACGATGCCAGTCAAAAAATCGGCCTCAACATGAATCATACAAAGACAAAAGTACTGTTCAATGCGTTTGTATGTCCGAAGAAAATTGAAATAAGAGGAACAGAAATAGAAGTCACGAAATATGTTTATCTAGGCCAGCTTATCAACAGAGATGGATCATTCAATGAAGAATAGGAGAATAAAAATGGGATGGAGCTCTTTCGGACGAAACGCCTCAATATTTAAATCAACAATCCCACTCTGTTTAAAGAAAAAAGTATTCGATCAGTGTATACTACCGGTCCTTACCTACGGCAGCGAAACATGGGTGCTTAACGCCAAAATAGTTCAGACTCCAAACAACACAACGAAGTATGGAACGATGCATGTTGGGAATAACAAGAAGAGATAGAAAGAGAATAGAATGGATACGAAAACAAACAGGAGTCACAGATATAATAAGAAGAGTAAAGAGTCTGAAGTGGAAATGGGCAGGACATATCGCAAGAGGAGAAGACAACCGATGGACAAGAGAAATTATTGATTGGGAACCAAGGAATATGAAAAGACCGAGAAAGAGACCAATGAACAGATGGGATAAGGATATTAAAAACTTTCTTGGAAAACTGTGGAAAAGAGAGGCACTGAATCGAACAAAATGGAAAATCATGGAAGAGGCCTTTATCCAGCAGTGGATTGACAGGGGCTGAAGATGATGATGATATACGTATATATATGTATATATACACATACATACACACGCACGACAGTCACTCTCGATATGTTCGGTTGTGTAAATGCTGGATATTCAATAAAATAGTTTTCATGTTAATGAATTACTTTAGTTCATATATACGCCTGCAATTCATCAAGAGTCTGCGAAAGTAGATGGCTTAGGTTAAAGATTTTCTGCAGCTGTTGTGCTGGAGGCAGGGACTGATGACTGGGCACCAAGTGCAAACAGGGCAGTCGAATCAAATAACAATTTTATTACTTAGCAATTTCTATACAATAAAGTTTCAAATTCGAGCCTAGACTTATTTTATTCCTTACTGATTAACCTATGACTAACTTACAACTAAACTTAAACCTAGTCTGCTGTCGCCCGTCGTGTTTGTTTTCACTGTTTTTTGCGTTTGTGCCCCGTCGTCGCTTCACATTCACCGATCACTATTGTTTACAGGTTGCGTTCCTCCGAGAGCTGCTTCTTCTCGGCCGCCCTGCTCCAGGACGGCCATTGGAGTAAGTTCTTTCTTTTTAATATATGCAGGTCGTGGTGGTGTCGTGTTCCGTTGCGATAACCTTTGATGATTTCTCTTGCGTTCTGCTTCGATGTCGGGATGCTGCGTTTCCGGCGTGGTTCCTCTATGAGGGTTTCCCTCAGGACTCGCGTAATCATTCTCGGTGACTTGTTTTAAAAGACCTGCGGCATATACCGGTTTATTTTCGTTGTGGTGAACCGCACCGGGAGCGCGTCCGTCGGAACTGAGCGGACGCACGCAGGTTTTCTACACCGGCAGCGTCACGTTCAGTCGTGCGTTCCGGTCGATCAGGAGGAGCGCAAGCCAGAAGTGAGCTGCTCTCACCTTCTGGATCCGGACTGCGATCGCTGTAGTGTAGACCAGTCCTGCGTCCAAGTTCAAATCCAGGTATCTCGTGACGTTCCTTGTCAAGATCGTGGCGCCGTTGAATCTGAAGCTATATTTCTCATCCTGTCTGAGACAGAGAGAGATGAATTTCATGTAATTTACGATGGTGTCAAGTCTTTTGTAGCCGTTCGATGACCCGATGCACGAGTGGATAGAAGGACGACGTGCATAACGCAATGTCATCGGCGTAGTAAGCAGACTTGATGCCAGTAAGGAGAGTTGGAAAATTGTACATGTAGAGGAGTGGATCCAGGTACACTGCCCTGGGGTACACCCGCCAGGATGTGTCTGGAAGAGGATTTGGTCTGTTTCACATGCACGAAGAAGTGGCGGTCGACCAAATGATTTTGGATGATTCTAGATGATAGAGCGATGTTTGGATTTTGTGTAGTTTGGTCATGAGGTTTTCATGCCAGATTGTGTCGAAGGTTTCTTCGATATCGAGTGCGATTAGTATCGTAGTCCTCTTCGTCTTAATCTGTAGAATCGCGTCTCCGATGATCCCGTCCAGCTGGTGAATGGCGGTGAGTTTTCTTCAGAAACCGAACAGTTCCTCAAGGATGATGTGGTGTTCGTCCAGGTGTGAAAGTAGTCAGTGATAGATGGTCGGTAGTAGATGATGCGCTCTGTGCCTGTCGGTCGGTTATGGGGTCGGAGAGGTTTCTTGCCAGCGTGTGAATGTTGCCGAAGGCATCGGTCACCCGCTTCTGTTCGCTCTTTCGCAGATGTTGCGAGTCCTCTATTCGTTGAGAGCACTCTGGATGTTGTTTTCTTTTCAGCTATCGCATCGTTATCCACGGTGTTCCTTGTCCACTCCGGCAGAACCGGCTGTTTACGCGGCCTCTCCACAACTCGTTTCGGTATTCTGACGTTATCTTTGAAATGTAGGCGGTGTCTGTTCTTCTCTAACCTGTATCTGTGGTCCTGTGTACGTTGCCAGGCTCTTCTGACAGGATTTCGTTCCTCGATATTTTGCAGGATTTCTTTGGTAGAAACATATCCTGTCGACCAGTGCAGCTTTTTCATCGGGATCCAGAGTCAGGTCGTGTCTTCGATGACAGCTTCCGGTTCGGTTACGTTGGCCTTTAGGTTTGCGGGGCTATTCGGTTCAACGAACTGGATCGCTTTGGAGATGCAGAATTTGTATCCCTTCCGGTCTGCCTCGCCCAAATCAGGTACAGAGCGTTATCCGAATCCGCAGTGCAGCGTGTTTACGACGGTCGCCGTAACCGGGAGGCGGTCCGATGATAAGCCTTCGATTGTACGAGTGTGGATGTGTTTTGCCGGTAGGGATTTTTGCTAGGAACAGGTCGATGGTTGTGAGATTTCAGGAGGCGTTGTCCGGGATGTGGGTATGGGTGACTGGGTATTTCAGTGTTACTCGGTTACCGGCATATTCCAGGAAGTCATGCGGCCAGGTTCCGTTGCTGTTCGTCGTGGTGTCTCGAACTGAAGTCTCTGGCAATGAGGACGCAAACGGATGATCTCATAAGGGCTTCGAGTGTTTCTGGGAGGATCTTCCTGAGGTATACTTCTGTGATCCGCATTTTTGTTCGGGCTTTCAACTGAAGTGACATGTTCGGCATCGACGTTAAGGTCGGAGAGTCGGGCACGGGATAGGTCTCTTTTTACCAGGACCGCGACACTGCTGCCGGTGGTGGCAGCTAGAGATCGTGAAATTTCGGCCTGGATGTAGCCGAGTGTCGATAATGACAGCTATGTCTACATTGTGCTAGGTAAGGTTTGTTAGTTGGGGCTTCTTGCGAAGTAAATCACACTGAATATTAAAATTCAGGACTTTCAGCGCTAGAGAGTGAATGCGAAAAACAGATCTCGAAGTCCGATATTACGTTTACTTTCTCAATCATGCTTTACAGGCCTCCGCTGTCACAGAGCTCGTGGATGGCACGGATCAGTCTTTTAACATCGACTAGGCGGTTCAGTCTGTGAATCTTCGCTCGAAACGAATCGAAGTCGGCGGTCTCTTTTCTGTCGGCGATAGTTTGCAGTTATGTTGCGGGTGCCTGGGTTTTTGACCGTTCCTCGTGGTTGTAGTCATCTGAGCGATGGGTATTCAGATCTTGTTATTACTACCATTATTGCCGTCGTAGGTCTGGAGTAGTGCTGTCCTGTTCTCTTCGACCATTCAGGCGTTTATTTCCGGTGCCGATGCCGGAATATATGTGGCTTTTCAATTTCCTTGTATTTTGGTGGCATATCTTGCATATACTGAACACTACCGGCGATTCATGGTGTGTGGTCCACCACAGTTTATGCATATTGCCGGTGTAGTGACCGGCTTGGAGTATTACCTGGACATGTGTTCTCCCACGCATTTTAAACTTTTGCTTCTGATGAAGCAGTTGGACATGGCGTATTCGAATGCTTGGCATTGAAAGCATTGCGTGATGCTGCTCGAATTCCGTGTCGTCCCGGTCGAGGTCGTGGTCTTTGTCAACGTTGCTACCGGAGCCGTCCTCTTCGGGGCAGTCGTCACGGTCGGTTATGTTCGTGTCGTCGTCTTCTTCATCGATGTCTTCATGTCAGCGTTTGAATTGGTATTTATACCTATAACTAAATGGGAATTCTTGATCGCTTTCATCTAGTTTAGAGATTCAGCCATGGGATGAGAAATCTTGAAGCTTATTTTTCCCGGTTTTTCAACACGGGTGATTGTCTTTCGCCTCAGGGCAGATGCTGCCTTTTCTTCTCTGCGCACAGAGTGCGAAACTAATCTCACTAAAATCGATGATCGGTTTGTCTTTGTTGGCCATGTTCTCAACTACTATACTGCTTCTGCGCTTACTCGTGTCTTGTTCCGGCGTGTCGCTCTCACCAACGGTAGAGTCGAACGGTAGAGATAAAGTCGATTTTATTGTTATGAATTTCTGTACGACACCACGGAGCTGTGCGTCGAATGGTATTGAATATGGATTTCGGAATCTTAGCCAGTAGCTTTTAAGCCAGTTTTAAAAGGAATATAGGTTAAAGGTATGGAGTGTTGAATAAGCTTGAGTCGGAGTTCTGAATTTTTTTTAAAAACCAGAAAAGGGATGCACAGATAACAAACAGAAACGGCACACACATTATTACAGGATGGTTACAAACATGTACTTAACTTAACTATCTTAATCTA
This sequence comes from Acanthacorydalis orientalis, assembly GCA_034766995.1. Lineage (NCBI taxonomy): Eukaryota > Metazoa > Arthropoda > Insecta > Megaloptera > Corydalidae > Acanthacorydalis > Acanthacorydalis orientalis. The sequence continues at coordinate 1,597,069 of CM068321.1, read as the reverse complement.
ACTTTACTAACTTATTTCTAGTTCCCAGACTATAATCTGGGGGAAATTCGAGTCCTTGCACAGTATGAGTTTTGGTCTCGGTTAGTGTGACAACACGTTTGGAGGGATGTCTACTAGGCGTACCCTTTGGTGCACATACGGTTCGCGGCAGTAGTAGGCTGCGTCTCGACGACTGTCTTTTCATACTCGCTACCGTGCTCTGTTTAGGTCGTGCCGGGATGCTCAGTGTCTTCAGAGAACCCACACTCTTCGGTACCGATGGATCAGTGGTGTTTGGCTCGTTTGCGAAGGGCCCACACTCTCTTTCACTTAGCCCTGTTATTCCCTTCACCTGGAGTGCAACGTTGTCACCTTGAATCAGACATATGGGTGCAGCTACAACATCGGAATAGAGGTCTGTCAACTCGCGACTGATACTTGCCTTTCCTTTTACCTTCTGCTTAGCCTTAGTGAAAGAGGGGCATTGAGATGCACTCGCTTCTTTCACTTTCAGCTTCGGCCGAGTTTTAATACATTGTACAGAGGTCGGCTAGGCATGGCTGGAGCTGCTGATACGGGCAGTCGAAATGGGGTCTACCTGTGCGTCAACGATTTCTCCTAGTTGGCGTAGCCTGCCACCAGCCTCATGCGGCAGCTAATGAATGACATCCTGGAATTTGATGGTCCACTTCTCCGTCGTCCTCGTTGAGGAGATCACGGCTTTGGTCTTCACACGATCAACTTTGATCATACTCTTTGCAAAGTACGCACGAGTTTTGGCGAGATCTAGCTTCATGGTGTCGATGATGGCCGTGACAGAACGTTGCAGAATGTATACAGCGGCGCATTGACTGCGTAGAATGCCCTGTTGACTGAGGAGTGTAGCTTGGGAAAGTCACGGATGTAGGTGAACAGGAGTGGGCCCAAGTCACCACATCGGGGTACTCCCGCAGGAATAGGTTGAACGTCTATGCGTGCACCGTAGACCTCAATGTAAAATTTACGAAGGGTTAGATAGGATCGGATCGTCTTCACAAGGTAAAGAAAGATGAGTCGGATACAAACGGATTTGCATTTATGTTTATATTCAATTTCCTCTTTCACAACCTGAGCTCAACTTGAGCTCGAAAGGGATCATGGTCCCCGGGCTTGCTAAGCAATATAAAGTGAAACGGGGCCATCTTTTTACGCTGCACATTGTTCTGCGACTGTAATGTGGCTTCTGCTCAGCCTTAATGAAAGAGGGGCATTGAGATGCACTCGCTTCTTTCATTTTCGGCTTTGGTCGAGCTTTAATGTGTTTGTCATACAGCGGTCGGCTGGGCACAGTTGTAGCTGCCGGTGTGGGCAGCTGAAGTTGGGTCTGCCACCAGACTAGCTCGGCAGCCAGTCACATCCATGAACGATACTCACGTAGCAAGAAGCACCCACCATGTATAACAGTTTAGACACAGTTACCGGTACCTTTACCGGCGGCTTGTTGCCTCAAGACATAGGCTTCGATCGTCACATGCAGAGTATTGCGTTGTCCTCATCTCAAGAAATCCTTGTAGGATGCACACCGTCATGCAGTTGCAACACGACAGTGTCGTTCCCATTTTCACAGACTATCCAACAGGGTGCTGCTTTGCAAAATGTGGACGGGTGACCCCACTGCCAGGAGCGGAAGCAGTTTTGGAACATCAGGACCGCGAAACGGCTCCACTTTGACGACGTGCCCTCGGAGGTACACGATATCGATGACCCTTCTAGATTCACCCCCCTGTGCTAGATACACCAGGTGAAGTTGAGCTAAACGTCTTCATATACAAAGCTGGATGGCGTGCCGGGGGTTGAATCCCAGCCGGCACGCAGCGTCACGAACATAATCGGGCGGCTCTCAAGAGCTCTGGCCCTGCATAACAAACTTTTTTTCGCACTCCTTCTCCAAAGGATAGAAGTTCCATTCCGAGCTCATCTCGTCCGGTGCGAGCTGAGCTGGTCGGAACATCTATAACGGTGAACCACCGTCCGGTAGCACAAATAACCCATAAATGCGGAACGCAAGATCGTGAGCGCCCGAGCTAGTTACTTAAGTAACTGTACCGAGTTGTCACAGCAAAAATTTGACAGCTGGTTACTATCGTAACCTCGGCGCAAATTTTTTAGCTTCTTATTGGTTTTCCTGTGCTCGGAAGCAGCAGAGAAGAACGCAGAAAACTTGTGCACAGCGCGATAATCGACACTAGGACAATTGAATGTTTACGCTATCACAAAGAACAGGCAACCGGACTGCTACAAATAGTGAACAGCGAGCACAGCAACAAATTTTCCTAATGATAAAAATCAAGATATGACACAAAAACAGTAAGATTGCTACAAATATACGGCAAAGTCTAGATAAAAGGGATCGAATCCCAAGGCTCAACAAACACATCATGATTACAGAGATTAATAGCCAATATTTTCGTCGCCTTCGATCTAAAGGTAATTTGTGAGAACGTTCCACTGATTAGAAAGGGAGTGTTCCCACCTCTGCATTAGCAAAGGCAGAACAAACCACCCGTGGTGTGCAGCTGCGTATCTAGACCGACGCATGCACTGTATAGTACATGCCAGACTCTTACTTTGCCATACTCACCATCAACGCCATCATCCACAGATCGCCGACTTATCGATGATTGTGATGCAGTCGAAATTTGCACAAGCAACAATCAAAAACGACCAATGATTTGTTGAATATTTTTAACAATCTGCACAAGTTAACACCCTTCGTGAAATGAAATGTTGGCAAATATTTAGTCATAGATAAATGTTACATTCACTGTAGCTATGTTCTGACTGGTGACTTACAAAATTAATAATGTGTTAATTTACGAGTCTTTTTTCACCAAGCGTAATAAATCTCGTAGCTAACTAGCACTCCGCTAAATTTTAACTGATCGTCGAGGTCAATTACTTTACATCATTTATAATACATCCGCAGTCAATTAACTATGGCTAAACACAGTTGCCGACCAACTTCGCGTCGGTCAAACTGTAAACATTTTTTTACTTTGACGTTTGATGGTTGTCAAAAGTCTGACAGAACCTTTTTAACCCTATAAAGGACGGTTCGGTGAAGTGGTCGATATATTTGCCACCGTCCGTACATATTCACATATTTTCTTAAGTGTTAGGTGGCATTATAATCAACGACCTGTTGGGGCTCATTACAAAATACATTTTTTTTTATGATTTAACCTAGCTCCATACACACGCTAATTAAATTAATCAAGATTTCATTAAAAAAGGTAAAACAAAATATATTGGCTTATAAAAGGTTAACCAACAAACATGTATAGACAAAGTCAAACCAGCAACTTTTCTGATGAGGATGTGCAAATATCGATAGAAGGAATAATAAAAAAATGTATGCAACGGTCGTAGCTAATAAGAGAACGGACAGGACGACGATACCGTAATAAATGAAATCACCGCCGAATATGACCCGTATCAGTAGAGCGGTAGCCCGAATTGAAAAAAATTTCATTAAATTCGACCTGCAAATCATCTCGAAAACATTCGGCCGCCGATGATGTAAGAGTCCACCGTTTTAACTTTAAAATTTTCTCACGAGTGCATTTATAAACAACACGTTTACATACTAAAAAAACGTTCAGATTGAATCGTACAGAACGGGATGTCAGCGAACGACGATTCACGAGGACGAGTCATAACGATGCTTAAAAAACGGTTCGAGCCGTTCTACGATTCAGGTCGAAAGAACCGGTTTATAGGTTTTGGATTGAACGGAGATCGTTTATCGTCAGCGTCGGTGCACGATACACTCTCTCTGAAGATGTTCGGCGATATAGCCTAGTGAAGCGGTCGCATCGACTCGATCGAATTTAAATTAACAAAAAAGTCCATGTTTCAATCGTTTCTTGCGTTTCGTGCTTAGGTTTGAAATTACATTAATGCTCTTTAAGTAATTTCCATAAAACGGTCACTTTCGATGATTTTCGAATTTTATAACGGGAATCGTACGTGTATTTATAAATAAAGTATATAGAAATTAATACAGAAGTTAGAAAATTTGTTCGTCTCTCGCATGTAATAATTAAGTTTCTAATCAGGGATAAAAAAGTAATTAAATAATTCTAAACCGTGTACGTAATCAGGTGAAGCCGATGAAAAATGATATAATTTCAAGTGAAATTACCGACAGTATGCCATTGACTCTAGAAGACAGTCCTAGAGAATTTCCACAAATTCACTATTTGGCCAGCAATTTATTGATGAAGCCTCTAATTCAAGAATTAAATGAAATCAGAAAATTTAATAATTATAAATTATGTTCAAGAACCTACCGACAATGGAACTTGGTAATCACTTAAAAATATGCAGCGGTCAATAGTAAAGTGTCTTGATCGTATTTGACATTTCACTTATCAGGTTGAAATAAACACCTTAACGATCTAATTAAATGCAATCCTGTGGCTCGCTTTCCATGACAGTTTTATATATTGTAGAGAATTATTCACTGTTCACTTCTACGCACACACACGTAGGAGTGTGTGTGTCCATCGACGAGCCTATTTGTAACTCTTTTACTCTACGGAGTCACGCTTATTATTTAGATTTTAATTACGGAGGGGATACGAACTAAACGATGTGGTGCTCGGTTAACTCGACGAATGCCATTCTTTATTTTTCCAAATGTCTCCATACCAGTTACCAGCTATTAGATATTACAATCTCTTCCTTCTTTCGTACTTAAAGAAATGTCATCGTTAACATTGACAATAGCGATCAGAAACAAGTATCACTGGCTTTGGTTACAGAATATAAAATGAATGCACAAATAAAATCTTCACTTTTCTAAACCCGACTTAGTTCATTCACACGACATAGTCCTCCATCCGCACAGGTTTCGACGTTCTCGTCTGGAATGTTGTTCTCAGCTGCGTCGGTCTCTGCCCGATAACGTTCGGGCTCCCTCGTGGCGAAAGGCTCGAAGAACGACGTACCGGCGTTCGAACCGGTTCCCCTCCGAAGTCTTCCGATCTGCTCGACGACTCTCGCATGCGTAGAGTTAAACGGTGTCGATGGCTCGACGTGTTTCGTTTGCGTCACGTGTACCTTCTTCCTTCTTTTCTCGATCTCCGTAGCGCATTTACTCATCGAGGTATACTTTTCGCTCACTGTTAATCTCTGTGAGTTTTGAGTGAATTTCCCAGTCAAACACGAGCTGAGCCGGGGCTATCCCCGTAGTTGTATGTAGTGTTTCACAATAGGCCAGCAAATATTCGTATGATTCTTCTTTCCAGGGTCGACCCCCGGCTCTGGGCGATGCGAAGTCTCTTCAGAACAGACTTGTTCTGTCTTTCTACTTCTCCATTAGCTCGATTCCAGACCGGTGTCGTATATTCTTGTAAAAACTTCTTGAAATCTTCATCCCGAAACGTCCCTCTGTCGTCACTGACCAATATCTCGGGAATTACAAACCGAGCGAACGTCACGCGAGGTGCTCGACTACCGTGGTTCTCGTAGTGACGGCTGTAACAATCTACGATAACCGACAAATGTCCCGATGGCAGCGGGCGTAAGTAATCGATCGAAATCTGTTCCCGTGGTCCTTCTGGAAACTCACTTCTCGTCATTGACTTCGGAGTATCCGGAAACGCAGTGATCTAGCACCCGTGGCATGTTTTCGTCCACTGCTCGACATCCTTGTCCATCGTTTTCCACCGAACCTTTACTCAAAGCCGTTGTTTTGTACAGACAATGCCCGGGCGTCCTTCGTGCGTCGACTCGAGCATCTTATGCCCGTCGGCACGTCGATCCGAGTACCTCGCACGACGAGTCCGTCGACGATGCAAAGTTCCTCCTTTATCAGCTCGTGTTTTTTCATATCCGGTGTCCAAACCGTTGTCTCGATACACTTTCGCACCTCTCGAAGTTCCTCGTCGTCAGTCCCTGTAGCTCGTTCAATGTCTCTCGTCGAACAACCCGACGAATCTGCTCCTTGAATTCGCTCCCCTGAGTAACTTTTCTTATGTCTAACAATCGAGAAAGTCGATCTGCGATGTTCGATTTCCCACTCATATAAATGACTCGATATTTGTATGACTGCAGTCTCGAAATCGATCTCTCGATCCTCGCATAGGGCTTTGATTTCGGGCTGAAAATCGCCTCGAGAGGGTTACAATCCGTGTATAATACAAAATCTGTTAAACGACTGGTGGCAATAGAAAATATGTTACCAGATTTCATCCACAGCAAGAGACGATTGTCAATTTCTTCTTTAAATTGTCAAAGTCTTCGCGCTCACTCGGCCGGTCATCTCACTGACATATTTATTCAGTAATCAATCCCATTATTTCTTTCTGAGACTTGGCTAGAAAATGAGGATCGAATCGATCGATATCCCTAACTTCAATTGTGTTGTTCAATATAAACGTCCAACCGTTCGATCTGGAGGAGTGACTATTTATCACAAATCTAGTGACACAACTAATGCTGTTACTCCCCCTCCCCACATGGATTGCAATTTTCAACAAACACAATCGATAGAAGTAATAACAACAACAGCTGTTAGATATACATGTCCTGCCCAATGTGTTTTGGAAAATGGAATGGTCGTCTTGATGGTCGCCATCTACACTTCACCAAGTCAGAAAATCGAAGACATCATTAAATTCATACACAGTACTTTATTAATCTGTACCGTCGAGGGAAAGAATCTAGTCGATGTCAATTATGATAAAATACCGATTATTTTAACTTTTTTCTGACACTTATCTACCATTAATTTAATTTCTCCGTGCAAAATTGAATTTTAATATTTTAAATAACCCTAATGAAGCGACTACGAAATCAGGAATTACAATCGATGCAGTATTCTCGAGATTTCTCGATAAATTGGAGTCAAAACTTTTTATATCATATTTTAGTTATCATAAGCCGATTTTCTCTCATTTTAGAATACGAACAAATCGAATCGGAATAAAATTATGTTTTTCACTATAACACGTCTTCTTTATATTATTAACCATGTAATTTATAGACTTGCACTCTTCCTTATTTAATTATAGAATGTCTCATTTATATTATCGAACCTGTAATTAACAACAATCCTCCATTCCTTATATCTACATAAAAATACTGAAGTTTCACTTCCGTCATGTGTGCAGGAGCACACACACCTGTTTTTTTTTTAAAAAAAAAGAAAACATCCGGAAACAAAAACGAAACTTACGTGCATTATTCAGCCTGATCTTGAACCTTTGCTTCATAATGCGATTCGGTGTTGTTTCAGATTTTTCGCAGTTTGACGCGATCTCTCAGCCCGGGGCCACACTAGATTGTTTTCTGGCCGCCCCTGTTAGGCCGTGTCCACCATCATTTGTACGGACTACGCCACTAAACTGCATTATCACATTGCACGTTCATTGACACGTTCGCGACGGGGCCTGAATTTACTATCCTCACCGTGGGCCGGCTTTGTTTTTCAAGCGCGTCGCTACGTTTTACTCTCTTTGCAACAATTAGCCCCCTTTGTGCTTACAATGTTTTAAAGAAATTCACAAAGATAAATAGTTCTCTTATGTATATAAAGATATAAATAAATTTGTTAATTACAGTAATCATTTTTTTAATTCCTATGACGCGGCAATAGTTCATGTACCATCGGTGGCGCATCCCGTCCCTTGGGATAAATATGAATGTACCACCGGTGGTTCAGCACGTCGTGAATGTGTTAAGGGACCCGGTGGTCTAGAATTTTCGAAAAATCGATTTTTTTTTTCGAAAGTATAGTATCTTAAAAATATACTGTTAAAACTTGATGAACTTGATTGTTAAAATTTGATGACGAAATTCAGAGTATTTCAGGATCTACAGCCCATTAGAAGGTCAGAACTACTTGGTCAGAATATACTTGCTTGAAACTTTAAACGCGTTTATCTCGAAACTACTTTTTTTCGTCTTGCGGGGGCCAGAAAAAAAAAACTACTTGACCAATTTGTCTGAAATTTTAATATGTTATTCTGAATAGTTCTAGCTCTCGCTGGAAGTAAAACTAATAGTTTCCGTAAAATATTTATATTTTTTTTATTAACAAAACATTCAAAAATACTGGTCGTTTTCAAACTTGTACTTTTGACTACGCGCCATTTTGTCAATTTTTTTTTATTCTACTTCCTGCGATAGCTATACTTATACTAATTAAAAATTCGTCAATTGTTTTATTTCAGATTAGAGGGAGAGATAAATCATCATTCACCACGCAATTCCATTTTTTTAGAGAGGGAGATTTCAGCATCATTTTTCTAATTTAAAAAAAAATTTTTTTTTGTCTTTATTTTCATTTTTGTATAGTTTATTAGTAATAAAATAAGTGTAAAAAAATTTGAAAGCATTCTTCATTACCCTCATATAGAAAAAATTTTTTTAAAATAGCTTAAATTTTAGGCCGCTAGACCACCGGGTCCCCTTAAACCGGTCACTAATTCACTATCACTCACTGCACAGTGTTCATTACACTGCACTGAGATGTTCACTGCTTGCTGGTTGCTGTGCGACTGTGTAACGAACGATGATAAAATATTACAGTAAGTTAAGATTCAATACGGAGTAACCGCTTTTTTAAAAATGAGTTTTTATTTCGAACAAAATTATGAGAGTCGTAGCTACGACCCTATTACAAACAATTGTACAATAATAATGTCAATGTCATTTAGTCATCTTAAGTTTATATAGACTCTGGTTTTCTGTATCAACGGATGTTATTCTGCGGTGTTACGACGATTCCAGCATCTGGCGTAGATAGGACTAATAGCTTTGTGTTGCGTCGGCTTGATCAGGTATATAACAAGTACAATACAAAGTCAGTTTATTGATATCGATTGTATTAATTATACATAAAGCTTGATAACTTGCTGATTATGCGACAATATGCATTGCTTGTAGCATTGCCTGTGCCACGTATGGCAGTATAATGCGTTAGAATAATTTAGTTTACTGTTATGTGGTATGAATTTTGTTTTTGTGTTCATAGTTCGTGTAGCTGGACAAAATTTTCAAAAACCAGCTGAGCAAGATTTTAAAATTAGGTTGAAACTAACTTAAAACTAACACTTAACACTAAAAATCGTGAATGATCTCAATGTTGTTCACTTTGTGTATAAGTTGAAATGACACGATGTGCACTTTTCACATTCACAAGGTGTTTATTACACTGTTTATCACTTTTTGTTAACACAGGGCACTCACGATGTGTGTTTGTCACTTTGATTGGGTTGTTTATTATGCATTTTCTCTGTTCACCGCTTCAGGGGAAACAGCTACGGAACTGGAACAGGGCGTTCGCCTTATCTAGAGGATCACTGAGGCGATTCAATTTCGCAATTAGATCACGGGGACCAGCCTTGATTTTTCTGATGTCGATTCGTCGGTGCAGGACATCGAGATCGTCCATGAGGGCGACAGTGTCATTCGCTGCAATTTGTTGTTATTGCTCCGGTTGCACGTGGCGGCGTTGGTACGCAGGTCTAGGTGGCTGGTAGTTGGTAGGTGGTGCGTTCACCGTGGGAAATGGTGGCGAAATCCATTTGTTTGTGGCTGATGGAGAGCCGGTATGAGTCTCGTGTTGCCTTTCTTGGCGTCGCGGATTTCCTCGGCCTATCTGGTATAGGACGGACACTGACGGTGGTTTGCGGTTTGGACTCCACCGCAGTTGATGCAGGTAGCCGGTGCAATCACCAACCTGGGGAACTCCTTGGAAGGGTGTTCAACTGTACATTTGACGTATTTACTGCATCTGTTACAGTTTGTTGTTGCATGACCATATGCTTGACGCCGGAAGCACAGTGTGATCCCGGAGGTCTTGTATTTGGTCCAGTACGCCATGTTGTTAAACGGGTGTCTCACCTCATTTATGGACCTGGTGGACCTGTCGCTGGCGTAGTCCACCTTGAAGAGAGGCAGGTTGTCCTCTCCTTTGGTACGCATGTGATTTCTTTTTTTAATATTTAGTCAGTTTTTTATAATGGCCTCGGCTACCCGAGCCGGCTGATAGTGCAATATCCCACGGAGAATCATGTCAACTGGTCTATCTTTAGGCAGAGTGTATGAGTAGAACTCGACACCCTCACATTAAAAGGTCAGCTGCCTTTTTAGTTCAGCGCGATCCTCTTGGTTGTCACAGAAGATGCATACCCTACGATCGAGATACTTATAAGTTATGGACCCTGTAGTTATGCTGTTGATAAAGTGTTCGAAGGCATCGTGGTCCCGGGGGCGGCGCATGAGCACGATAAGCGTTGGTTGTTTCGATCTAGTGCGGGTGGATGCTGTGTTTGTGTTTCCGCTCCGGATTCTTGGGTGTGCTTGCGTTGTCGCCACACCTGATGGCTGTGACTGTTGTTCTTCAATTTGTATGTATGCGGGTATCGGTCCACGTTCTACTTCAGGAGTTTCCTTCAGGAGACTGGAGAATCTGTTGGTGGTAAAGAAGTTGGAAGTAATAATTTTCTCTGACTTCTTTATGTTCTGCATATCGATGAGCGCGGGGTAAGCCAGGGATAGTTTTTCTGCTTTTCTTGTGCTAGTAAAGTACGCCAGTGAGGCTACCCTTTGCGTTGCAGACAGATCAGTGTTGGTTTGTTCATCGGAGTTTTCTCTGAAAGTAGTTGGTTGCGTCGCGGCCCTCCTGCGTTTCTTATTGGTAGGCCGTGGTGCTTTCATTTTTTGTTGTTCCATAGACAGTTAATTGAGAACACTGGTAATCAGATTTCGTGTCGGCAGTACGCCATTCGACAGTTGTTGCTTATAAATACTTCTGCATGTTTCGGCTGTAGCAGCGCAGGCCTGAATGGCCCTTGCTTTTCATGAGTACCGAGCATGTATTCTCACGACTCGGGAAGCTCATAACACTTGGATGTTGCTTGGTACGGATTACTCTTACTAATGATGGAGCATTTTCCATAACCCCCTCCGGGAGGTCGCCTCTTGGTGAAAGTCAGCGGAGCTCCAGGTCGACCAATAAAGGCAGACCTCTTAGTGACTTTTTGGGTGGCGAATGCCGGGTCAGAGACCATCAGTCGCCTCACACTAATCCATCAGTATGCTAGGCCACCGATGGGAGCAGTGTTCAGCAACGAGGTCGTTTAAGCCTAATCGACGGACCAGGGCGTTATCGCTGGACCTCGCACGCCTATACAAACGACGAGCCTGTCGACGGACAAACCCATCAATCGTACGGATGCGCAGGTCCCGGTGATCTGCATGTTTCAACCAGAGAGCGACGTTTAATACGTTGATCTGCTAATATAAGTACTGGAGGCGTGACCGATGTAATATTCACTGCGGGGCGGCCTGTCTCGTTAGGTCGGGTTTTACCAGCGTTGGATGTTTAGCGTTGTTGTGTTCTTGCTCTACACCAGATTTATTCGGCCAGTCATGACGTACGCGGCATCATCTGCGCTTTCGCACCCGGTACATTGAAACGATTGCAGATTCTTCAGAATAAAATACTGCGCGTCATTACGGACACGCCGTATTTTGTCCGGAACGTCACTCTGCATAATGATCTCCGGATCCTTACACTCCACGAGTTTTTGCGTTGTCAAGCTCGTGCTTTGTATTGCCTGTCCACATTCAGCCTGAGTAATGCCCTGATTAATACTCTCGGCGCACAGGATCTGGAGTAATGATTTTCTCCGCGTTTTGCGCATCTTGAGATTATATTGCAGTTTCGGGCAGCATGCCCGAAACGCTGGAAGCGGTAACACTGCATAATAATTGTCCTGGGCTTAAAACACTCAAAATAGACTTTCGTGTGAGAGGTGTAGTATTTTCTGCACCTCTGAAAATATAGTATCGGTCTTGAACCCTAGTAGATATACTGGGGTGGTGTCGCTATATTTAAACTTGATCTCCCTAGTGCGGCTGATCGGAACCTTGTAGCTCGCTATTTATTCTTTGATATCTTGTAGTTCTATTCTCGGGGGAGCCCTTTCAGTATTGTTCTCTTCGCAAGTCAAAGTATTTCTAAAGCTAAATGAGCTAGAAAATGTTGTCAGACGTAAAAATATAAATTTAGTGGATTCTATATCGTAAATTAGCTCTAGGGCAGAGTTGTGGACTATCTGATGCAATTATAATAGATTTAATAATTAACACAGTTAAAGATCCATTCATCAAGTGCATAGTAAAGCCGTTACTTCCGATACCACATTCGATCTACTGAAGTTCTTGATGAATAACGTAGAACAATTGCATGACAGTGAACGTCATCAACGCATTTCATATTGGAATAAGAAATTAAACGAAAACTTCAAACCAAGATTTATGGGGAGGAGAAGTTACATGTTTTTCGAGTGGTTCGTACGACCGTAAGAAGACAATTTGCTCAAAATTAAGAACAGATAAAACATGCAACTTTTGTAAGTTAAGAGGTCATCTTGAAGAAAATTGTTATCGTAAACAAAGAAGAGGTGAGATAACGACTTCAAGACAATCAAATTGATGTGTAATTTGACGGTCACAAACAATGGAAAATTGCATAAAAATGCGAAAATATTTGGCGAAATTAAAATGTGATCTTGCTGCTATGATAATAAAGAAACAAAACGATTAATCAAAAACGATTGAAGACGAAACGACTTCTTGTGGGAGACGAAGCGATTGTCGAGTGAGCATTACTTATACGTTGTATTATATTAGAAACGGAAATTTGTTTCTGAAATATATTGGAACAATAAAGATCGTGGATGTATTGGGACATAATCGTTACCGAATTGTGTCGTTTTCGAAAGACAGAAGACGATTCAAAGGAGTTGTAACGGGCGAGGGCTTAAAGCCTTTTAAACTTTGTTTGTCAATGGATTCCTAAACTGGTTTAGTTGTTGTATTTGAATGATTTAATTTTTAAATTTTACTGTTCCAGAACTAAATGCAAAGTTGATGATACGATCCAGTGTATCGTGAGTCATTACTCTAATCCAGGGTCATTGATTGAATTTCGATGGTCATGTGTACTATATGTTATTCATTATCCTCTCCTTGGATATATGACAGAATTTTGATGGTCGGATATACCATCTCGTGTTTGGTAGTCGTATAAACTGCCATATAATCTATCGTACTACGTTTTGTATCATAATGGTTTAGTGTGCTATTCGCTACTAATTTTTTTGAATTCACTGTTATATTTGATCCAAAATGTCATATGTTAACTATTTTGATCAAAGCAGTGGGGTTTCCAATCTCTAATCGGGAATAATTCCGTCGCGAGGTCGCTCCAAATGTCAGGATTGACCGAAAGTAATACAATACCTGAAGCCGATCATCTTGATGAGTTAACCAAGGTCGCCGGGCACACGCTGTTTTTTTGTCAACATTGACGTTTTAAAAATGCAAATAAGAACAAAGTAAGTGGAATGGGTCTCATCTAACCCGTGACACCGCTATAAGTGACCGAAACTACTACCGTTGTGATGGGTAGACCTCCTCCTGATCGTACGAAATCTGAACACGGCAAGAGGGCAATGAGCTTCTCTCGTGCCCCGAGCCGACCCTCCTATAAAACTGTCTTGCCAATTTTCCATCTACTTACTGCTCAAATCGTGCCTTCCGTTCTTCTCATTGGGGACGAGCATCTCCACCTGCACAAGTTAAAGGTCCTTATACCTCGCACTTGTACCCGTAGCGCACTTCACGCTGACACAACCTCAATCGAATGGGTCTGTAAGCGGCTGCAGACTGTTATGAACTTCTGTCTCATAAGGATACATTGTCCATCACCGTTGTAATTTGCGACTGCTATCAAGGTACTGGAGAGAGTAGTCCTAAAGCGCGTCCAAGGGCACGAAACAATAGTCAAAAATATTCGATATGAACAATTCTGCTTCAGGCGCGGACACTACGGTTCTCCAGTTAGTTAGGATCGTCAAGACCATCACCGGAAAATATAGCAAAAATCATATGACATCCCGTCAACGAAAGGTGTCGACCTGGCCCAATTTGCAGACCATACAGCCATCTTCGTCAACAACCAGTCTCTCGACGTCATCAACCGGCTCCTGCAATTGTCCTGACCACTTAAGTGGCGGCTAAAAGTCAACATAGCAAAAACCGAAGGCTTTATCTTTTCGCGCAGAAAGAACAAGACGCAGCTGACCGGATTTAATGTGAATGGCGTGAACGTTATTTGGAAGGACCGTCAAGTACCCGTCAAGGACCCGTCAAGTACCTCGACGTGCATCTAGACCGAACACTTAACTTTAACACCAGTACGTAAATTGAACACCGGAAAGCGCGCGATGCCATACGCAGTCTGCACAGCTTACTAGCTAGTGAACGAGGTCTTGACATAGATAATAAGATCATGCTGTACAAAATGGCCATACGACTCATTATAACATACGCGGCCCCGATTTGGCGGAATACCTCTCCAGGTAATATATTCTGTACTGCAGAGAGTACAGAATAAGGCGATGAAAATGGCTTTAAATAAACACCACTTCTTCCCCACGGCCACACTACACGAAGAGGCCAGAATAGATACAGTTGCACAGTTCATACATTAGCTGAGTCAGAATTTTTATAAGCATAAATCGCTCGGTAACCATCTCATCGAGCGACTCCACAAACCCAAGTACATACCTTTGTTCAATAGGCTAGGAAAACGCAGGGGAAAGAACACGTTCGTACAACCGTACTATTTTATATGAGAATATTGCATTGCGCTAGTAGAAAATGACGATGAAGACAATCCTCGGACTGAATGACGACTGTTGACTATTTCTATTCTTTTCATCTCCTTCTCTCCTCCTTCGTTCCTTTCTTTTCCTTCTGTTTTTATTTTTGGGAGTGGGTTTTTTTAACGAATACTTGTGTTTTTTGCAACTTTTCCCACATACGGACACTTGTAAAGGCTAATGATTATTCCCATATTATGATCCTAGTTTATAATTAAAGACACATACTGATTATCGGGTCTTTATAATTCTCGGAACTGTAGCCACACTGAGGACTTTTTTACTTCCCAAGACAAGCTCTAGCATAAATGTCCGTCAAAAAAATATAATTTGTAATTAATTGTTTCAGAATTTGTGTTGCCAGTAACGCACCGCTTTTCTATGCACGCTAACTATATATATATATATATATATATATATATATATATATATATATATATATATATATATATAAGGAGTCGTAGAAAGTGATCCATTATTTTATGTACTGTTGTTTCAATTAGTTTGGGCAGTGGAGTGTCAATCTTCGTAAGTTCTTTTTTTGTAAAACTGTTGATTGATTGATTATTGGGGGTTAAGGGCGCATCGACAACAGAGGTCATTAGCGCCCGAACACAAATTATAAATTAAAAACACACCCCGTTTGAGCACTTGCATTCGAATCACCCCTTAATTCGAAACGCTAATGTATGTGTGCCAAACGCTTAAGAATATTTCATTAAAGCAATATTTCTCTCAATGAGAGATAAAGATAAAACAAAACACATGGAATGAACTGGACTGTAAAAATACCTAATCTTGATTCGACAATACGTATAAATATAATAAAAGAGATGAACTCTTGAGGACGGTAAGACATTTAAAATACTGTGATCTGATATTAGGATTCACAGGGTTTTTTTTTGTGTAAAAAAACACTTTAAAATAAGCCCAATGGCCTAACATGTTTGACGACACAACATGTTAAAATATATCAAGATTGGGAAGAACACTAAATCATGCTAAAAAGTCCAGTTTGCTTTACGAAAGTTAAAATGCGATCTGCGGCATCGTTGTCGTCCCCTAAAATTATGGAGATGTCCCCCGACAAACCCAGATTATTCCTAATCCTCGCATAACGATCGCATCGTGTTAAAAGGTGTGACACCGTCAGAGCGGTGCCACACGTGTCACACATCGGCTGGCCCTCCTTTTTCAGGATAAAAGAGTGAGTTAGTCTGGTGTGCCCTATGCGAAGCCTCGTGAGAACGACTTGTTCTCTTCGGTTCGGTCGGACGGACGTCTTCCAGACACGTACCGAGTCCTTGAGGCTTCGTAACTTGTTAGCAGTTACCGTCACCCAGTCCCGCTGCCAAGCGTCGACGACATGACGCTTGAAATGCTGTTTCAAGTCGTTGACTTGAACAGCCGGAACGTCCGTGAGGGCAAGATTGGACGCGTGACGGGCCGCTGCATCGGCTCTCTCGTTGCCTGCCACGCCAGCGTGGCCGGGCACCCAGCAAAAGACGATAGATTTACCGCACGAGACGATACCAGTCAAGCACTTGTGTATCTCTTGAACGAGATTATCCATCGGATACATTCTGCGGATGGCAGAAAGTGCAGATTGTGAATCAGAACAGATGAGGTACCTCGAGTGAGCAGAAGAAGCGACGAAAAGCAGAGCTCGAGAGATGGCGTAGAGCTCCGCTGTAAATACGCTCGCTATCGGCGACAGTCGCCACTCGTGTATCTCATTCTCACATACAAACGCACATCCCACTGCGTCCCCAGATCGGGACCCATCAGTGAAGATGTGCTTGTATCCGGGATACATAGAGTATAATTCAAAGAAGCGTTGCTGGTACACCCCTGGACAGGTGTCTGACTTGTGGAGAAGTGTCAGATCGTCACGGTAACTCGTCTGAGGAACTAGCCACGGAGATGGTAACAAAGAATGTTTAAAATTTGAAACTCTCGGGATAACAAGTCTCAATTCGGAAAGGATGTAAAACTGTTGACTATTTTTTGTATAATAAATCTTATTTTGTTAGTAAGGGTAAAATGTCTATCCCCGAATTCGACGAAGGACACGAGACATTGCATGCTCCTTTTTTTGATCTGGAATAGAATGTCAACAAGGCCGCAATGGCCATTAATGAAATTTACTGAGAAAAGTCCTGACAGTAAGCAGATGCCAATTTTGATTTCGAAAGTACAAATCGAGTAATCGGTATTTAAAGAATCCTTCCAAATCAGGACGATCTTCAAATTTTGACGAAGATGTGCTAATATCCCTGGTCTAATCTGATCCTCGTCAAACCATCGATAACTTATACCAGATCTCTCTAGTCCACAGTGCAAGAGCATTTAAAACAGATCGGGAAAGTGAAGAGGATGGGTGTTTGGATGCCGCGTAAACTATCCCCAGGTGATAAAGAAGACCGAGTGAACTCACTGAGTTCTTTGGTGTCACAGCAAAAAATCATCCTTTTTACTACAACTCATAACTGGGAACGAAAAATTGATCATTTATGACAATATAAGCTGAAAAAAACACTGACTTTCGAAAAATCAAACACCCATTCTGATTCCTAAGCCAGTGTTGACGTTACAAAAAATCCTTCTGTGCATTTGGTGAAA
Organism: Acanthacorydalis orientalis; assembly: GCA_034766995.1. Lineage (NCBI taxonomy): Eukaryota > Metazoa > Arthropoda > Insecta > Megaloptera > Corydalidae > Acanthacorydalis > Acanthacorydalis orientalis. The sequence continues at coordinate 1,579,742 of CM068321.1, read as the reverse complement.
TGTACGCCTGAGCATTCAGCTGTTAGAACCGGGTGAAACAATTATCTAAGAGGCGTATTGTCAACAATTAGAGAGACGCAACCAACATTTTAAGAATAAACGACAATGTTTAGTCAACTGAAAAGGGATCATTTTTCGCCATGATAACGCATGCCCTCATACAGCAAAAATGACTGTCGAAAAAAAATTCGAGATTAATTGGGAAGTTGTACTACAACCGCCGTATTCACCAGACGTCACTTCTTCAGATTATCATCTCTTTCGATTCATGGAACACACTTTAAGAGAAAAAAATCCGTAATGTGGCAGAAATAGAAAATCACTTAGTCAACTATTTTGATTCGAAAGGAGGTTTTTATAAAAAGGGGATTACCAACTTGCAAAATAGATGGGAAGAGGTTGTTAATAACGATGGTCATTATATTTTATAATATCTTCTTTTATATAGTAAAAATGCACATTTCTCGTCACATTGTCCGCACCACAATGTTACCTAGCAGCGGTAGCCCATGGTTCAACAAAATTTTGTTACGTGTTGCAGTTATTTTTGCTGAATGTCAGTTTGTTGTGCTGGTAAGTGTTCGGTGTTTTTACTTTACTGTTTGTTCTTTTATATTCGTATGCAACATAGTATAATATTTCACTCAGCGATTCTTTACCAAAACATGAAGACTGCTCAAAAATAAACGAACACATTTTTTGCCAAAGTAAAATAAAGAAATGTTATTTTGTAGTTAGCTATGATTGAGAAACAAATAGAAAGTGTATATGTTGTCAAAACAAGTAGTCAGTTGTTTATTCTAGAAATGAGTTTAATGTAAACACTGTAATAAGTTTGTTTAATTATTTTGTAATTAAACCTTTACTAAATGTAAAACGAAACTAAAAATCCAATATTTTTGACATTAAAGTATATTATAACACATTATATATATATATATATATATATATATATATATATATATATATATATATATATATATATATATATATATATATATATATATATATATATATATATTTGGTTGTAACATATCAAGTTAATATAAGCACATATCAGCGTATTTGCCGAACATTGCACCTTCCGAGAATACTTATCATTTGTTCCGGTCGCTGCAGAACAATGTAGTCGGTAAAAAAATGACATCGTGGAGGCCGTTAGCAACCACCTCACCGCTTTTTTTGTCAAGAAAAAACCGCGCAGCTTTTACGAACGAAGAACCAAGCTGCTGGATGAGTGTTGAAAAATGATTGCAGAAAGCGATGGTGAATACATAATTGAATAATAAAAACATTTTTTCCGAAAAATAATTGCCTGAGTTTGAATTTCAAATCGTATACGAACTTTTGCACCAATATATATATATATATATATATATATATATATATATATATATATATATATATATATATATATATATATACTCGTATATATATATATACGAGTATATATATATGTTGTCGGCAAAGTCCGACTTTGTCTGACCACCGTCATTCAAAGTCCGATTTTGACTAGTCAATATATATCCTGATTTATAAAATTAAAATTAAATCACCTTCACTCTCACCCTTTTTTGACCAGACCAAACGCAGGTATACAGCACTGAGTAGAAGTTCTACTTTGGACTTTGCTTGGTCATCGGAATTTCCCTACGACATATATATTATATATATATATATATATATATATATATATATATATATATCCTCCCCCAAATTCCTACTTCATTGCCTCAAAGTGGCGGGAAGGTGCGAACGGGATTTCAAGGAGATGTACTGTGATATTCTTTGAATATTGGTAGGTTTAACCATACAGAGAAAACTTGAAAATTATTCCCGGCCAAAATGAAGAGGTACTCGCCAATACGCAAGTGGGATCAGCGTGGCGAGTCATGATCCCAAACCTTACATGATGAGTACAAATACAAAACGGCCCTCATTCTCCGGAGGCCTACTTGTCCCCTGCTGTGGCAGTAGCAGGGACCAAGGCAAGATGGCAGAGGGTGCTAAGAATCCCCGGAGTCTAAACACCGACTGCCCTTCTCTCCACAGGTCATCTACGCTTAATATCTCTACCTACAATTGCAGATCACTATCGAACGAAGAAAGACTGGAAGAACTCCAAGAAGAACTGACCAAAATTAAGTGGGACATTATAGGACTTAGTGAAGTACGAAGAAAAGGAGAAAAAACGATTGAAATGAAAAATGGAGATCTTCTTTACTATCGTGGATCAGAAAAAGGAAATATAGGAGGAATCGGCTTTATCGTAAATAAGAAACTAAAGGATAACATTGTGGAAATAGAAAGCACATCAGAACGTGCGGCGAGATTGGTAATTCAAATATCAAAGAGGTATCAAATCCAAATCATGCAAGTCTACGCGCCTACAACAGCTCATAAGGACGAAGAAGTTGAAGATTTTTACCAAGAAATAGGAAAACTTAATGACAAGGGAAACTGTCACTACAAAATTATAATGGGAGACTTTAACGCAAAGATCGGAGAAAGGCAAGAAAACGATAATGTAGTTGGAAAATTTGGCTTTGGAACAAGGAACGAAAGAGGAAATCGATTAATTGATTTTGCAGAGAGCACAAGTTTATATGTAATGAACTCCTTTTTCAAGAAAAATATCAAAAGGAAATGGACATGGAAAGGTCCCAATAACATCAAAAACGAAATAGACTACATCCTGGTAAATAAAAAATCAATTGTGGAAGATTGTTCCGTATTAAATAGATTTAATGCCGGGAGCGATCATCGGATGGTAAGAAGCAAAATACGCATAAATTCAAGACTGGAAAGAAGAAAACTTTTCAAGACTCCGAGGAAGACAATTAATATTCAAACTCTAGAAGAGAGAAAAGTAGAATTTGAAATAGAATTAAAAAACCGTTTTGACATATTGGAGAATGCAGATGCGAATGTAGAAGAAAAAGTGGTTGAAATTATCAAAGAATCCGCGCAAGAAATACGAGGAATCCTTAAAATAAAATCAAATAAGAAAATATCAGAAAAAACTAAATGTCTAATGAAGAAGAGAAGAGAAATAAAACTAACAGATAATGTGAAAGACCGAATCGAATACATCGAACTTGGTAAAACAGTGAGGAAGTGTATTAGAGAAGACGTTCGAAACTACAACAATGAACTAATTAAGAAGACTATTGAAGAAAATAAAAGCTACCGAAAAATGAAACAGAGCTTAACGATTGGCAAAGAACATATAACTGCCTTGAAATTAGATGATGGGAGCAGAATTTTCAACAAAAAGGAAATCATTAAAAGAGTAGAAGAATTCTACACAGACCTATACAAAAATACATGTGACAAAGAAAACGAGAATAGAAAACATACAAACCATGGTGTCCCACCCGTGCTACCGGAAGAGGTTACATTTGCAATAAAGAATATGAAAAATGGAAGAGCAGCCGGAAATGATGGGTTAATAGCAGAAATTTTCAAGTTAGTAGGAGAAAAAACAGAAAAAGTTCTCGCTGATATATTCACTGCTTGTATACAAAAAAGAACTATCCCAGATAAATGGAATGAAGCCAACGTAATTCTTCTACACAAGAAAGGAGATAAAGAAGATTTGAAGAATTATCGGCCGATTAGTTTACTACCTACGATATATAAGATCTTTACTAAAATAATTTCGAAACGTCTACAAGTGCAACTAGATTTCGCCCAACCAAGGGAACAAGCAGGATTTAGAACCGGATTTAGTACAATGGATCATATTCAAGTAGTGAGAGAAGTAATAAGCCGATCAAATGAATATCAAATACCAGTGTGTCTTGGATTTATAGACTACGAGAAGGCTTTTGACTCCATCACCACCTTGTCGGTAATATCTGCACTGAAGAACCAGGGCATAGAGGGCACATATATCGAGCTGCTAGATAACATCTATAAAAAAGCAACGATGTCGGTGAAGCTGCATGAAGAAACAAGAAAGATAAAAATCGAGAAAGGTGTAAGACAGGGAGATGCAATTTCTCCGAAATTGTTTACTGCGGCCTTAGAAGAAGTATTCAAATCGCTCGACTGGGAGGACAAAGGAATCGAGATAAAGGGCGAAAGATTAAGCCATCTCCGGTTTGCCGATGATATAGTTATTTTCGCAAATACTCCGGAAGAGTTGCAAAAGAGAATAGAAGAACTAAACGATGCCAGTCAAAAAATCGGCCTCAACATGAATCATACAAAGACAAAAGTACTGTTCAATGCGTTTGTATGTCCGAAGAAAATTGAAATAAAAGGAACGGAAATAGAAGAAGTCACGAAATATGTTTATCTAGGCCAGCTTATCAACAGAGATGGATCATTCACGGAAGAAGTAAATAGGAGAATAAAAATGGGATGGAGCTCTTTCGGACGAAACGCCTCAATATTTAAATCAACAATCCCACTCTGTTTAAAGAAAAAAGTATTCGATCAGTGTATACTACCGGTCCTTACCTACGGCAGCGAAACGTGGGTGCTTAACGCCAAAATAGTTCAAAGACTCCAAACAACACAACGAAGTATGGAAAGATGCATGTTGGGAATAACAAGAAGAGATAGAAAGAGAATAGAATGGATACGAAAACAAACAGGAGTCACAGATATAATAAGAAGAGTAAAGAGTCTGAAATGGAAATGGGCGGGACATGTCGCAAGAAGAGAAGACAACCGATGGACAAGAGAAATTATTGACTGGGAACCAAGGAATATGAAAAGACCGAGAAAGAGACCAATGAACAGATGGGATAATGATATTAAAAACTTTATTGGAAAACTGTGGAAAAGAGAGGCACTGAATCGAACAAAATGGAAAATCATGGAAGAGGCCTTTATCCAGCAGTGGATTGACAGGGGCTGAAGATGATGATGATGATGATGATATATATATATATAATTGAATATTCACATACGAGAGGTCTGAAGAGTAGATTGGTAGCTTAAATACTCGCTGAGTGAAAGTGGGACAGATGTTTATGTTTTTTGTAGTACCATCACTTTAATAATGCATGTGAAGTTGCATGTCATTCCGCCATTTATTCATCGTTTTGCAGTTGATTCAACACAAGTGTTTCGTACGAAAGTACAAAATGGATAAAATCTGAATTCGAGGTGTTCAGTTTTTTTTTTGAAGAGAAAACACCGTAGGAAATCCATGAGAGCACTTTTTACATTAGATGAACCTTGTCCTTTCTACGAAACAGTTCAACTTTGGGTGCATAAAGTTCATTGTGTCAGAACGAACATTGAAAACGCACAGTTGATGGTATTACGGTATCATACGTACTAGAGGGAGACGGAGAGAATCGTCTGTATGGATTACGGGTTGTGTGGAGAGGGACAGAAGTCGGGCGTAGGAAGCGGCAGCAGAATGGAGTTTTGACGTGTCGTGGCAATTAAGAGACATAAATTAGTATTCAATAAAGTGGAGTGACTATTAAAACAATCCATCCTGAAATATGGTATCAGAAATGGTTCCCTTGTAAATTACAGACTAGAAAAAATGCCTTTAATCTGTTCGATTTTCGATAAAAGTTTTGAACGCCCATAACTGTCAAATAAAACGCCACCATGACCGATTCCAAATTGATAAAATTTCAATATTCTTAAACGATTCTACTGCAACAAATGCAGAACCAATATGCTGAAGAAGCAAGGAACAATGCGGAGTGCTTGCAGCAAATCATTCAATCTCTCACGAATCTACAATACCAAATTCAGGAACAGAATCTACGCGCTAATTTCCAGTGTGAAGCGTCTACTTCAGCAACGTGAAATTACAAAAATAGGGGCATGCAGATCACTCAGTCCATTCTCTGGCCACAACCTCTCGATGTGGATGGGGGATATAAATGAAAACTTCAAGTTATTCAAACAAAACTGGGAGACTTACTGCATAGCGACTGGTATCGACACTTGGGGAAATGACCTGGAAGTAAAAAAAAATACATTCTTTTATTGATAGTCGGGGCTCGCGCGAAAAAGAAATATGCTTGTTTTCACTTGACAGACGAAGATAAAACCTCTGTGGCAAATGTGTTAAATGCCATAAAAAATGTCACAATGACACAAATGACACAATGTGTGAAAAAATGACACAGTGTGTTAAAGAAAATTATAGAAGTTTGTATACATAATGAAAACGTGTCAGAAAATATGATGCTACGCGTCAGATTGGCATTTGGAATTCGCGACCCGCATTTAAAAAAGAAGTTTTTACGTGAAAACCCTGACGATTTGACATCATAGAAGCTTCAAAATTTGTGCAAAATTAACGAGATAACTGAGGAAAGGTTCAAGGAAATCAATTCAGAGGATAAAACTGCCAATAAAATTCAAAATAAAAATGTAGATTCACATAAGCAATGTCGACTTTGTGGAACTCTACACGAATTCGAAAAACATCTCTGTCCGGCCTAGGGTAAAAAATGTTCATCGTGCAAAGGACGTAATCACTCGTCGGATGTCTATAAAAAGAAAAAAAAACAACGGACATCAAGCACGAAACATGAGAGGAAAGCGAAGCGAAAGGCAGTGAATAAAATTCAAGATGGGTCAACAGAATCTGAATCAGAAACAAATGACGAAGAGGATTGTTTGAACATCCTATGCCGTTTCCAACTTTCAAGCGGAAAGAAGACAAGGAACAGTACACTTAAAACTTAAATTTGGAGAGAACTGGGCCAAAATTCCGTGCGACTTTGACACATGCTCTGAGGCAAACGTCATCGGATTTAAGGAATATTGCAAGCTAATAAAACAATCAAATCCGAAGATAAAAAAGTCATCGTATCGGTCAAAAAGCTTTGATGGAACTAGTACTGATACACTTGGTGCGGTAGACGTACTCATTTTACACAAAAATAAGAAATTTTGTCTAGTGTTTCACGTCGTCAATGTTAACCATGGCGCACTCCCCTCTGAAAAGGCGTGTCTGACCTTGAGGCTGGTAAAATACTGCTTTAAAATCGACAATAATGATGATGCCACAATACTCAGAAGGAAAAAAAGAGATCAAAAGATTGTTGAAAGAAATGCGGGTGTATACAAAAGGATATATGGACACATCCCCAGCAACATAATGTGGGAAAAGCGGAAAATAGTGAATAAGTCCGGTGACCGAGACTATGTCATTAATATCGATGGAACAAATTACAGACACAATTTAGTTCATATTCGATCTACGACGATCCTTTCTCAACGCCTGGAGACTCTGGGAATTCAGCCATCCGCAACAGACTCATTGTCTTCGTTTCAACGACAAGGTCTGTTACCGAGACTGAAAGTAACTCCTGAGATTCACAACAAGGATCCAGTCACGAAATCAATGAACACATCTCCGAACACGACGCAACCAGATTCACAACAGGAAACCTCGATTACTGTTTCAAAATCAGAATTGACGTCTCCAGCGATTTTACGAAGGAGGCCTACAAAATCTCCAGGAAAATTTAAAGATTTTATAACAAATTATGAATTTAAAGAAAAAAGGAGAGGATGATACTGTATCATACGTACTAGACGGAGACGGAGAGAATAGTTTCTATGGATTACTGCTTGTGTAAAGAGGGACAGGCAGTCGGGCGTAAGAAGCGGCAGCGGAAGGGAGTTTTGACGTGTCGTGACAATCAAGAGACATACATTGGGATTCAATAAAGTGGAGTGATTATTAAAACAATCCATCCTGAAACAGATGCAATTTTGAATAACATGAATACGCCCGAGGCTATACACGAAGCGATCTTGGCTCTGACGAACAACATCCAGGGGGGTGTGAGAGAAAACATACCCGAGAAGAAGATCCGCCCGTACAGACTACAACTTACGGCAGAGACGATCAGGAACATCAAGCTTAGAGCAGTAGTAAGGCGCTTCTGGCAGAAGACCAGACACGACTACTACAGGAATTTTAGAAATCGACTCTCGGAGGAGATTAGACAAGAAATAACAGCATCCAAGAATGAAACTTGGAAAACCCGACTGGCCCAAGTTAATGTTAAAGATAACACTATATGGCAGACCCTCCGAACTGTATCGAACAAGAACAGAGAAACGATGCCCCCCATTAAAGAAGACAGATGGCACATACGCATACTCGGATCAAGACAGAGCCGAAATGATAGCCGAGCATTTTGAATCAGCACATAGGGTGGGTGAAAACCTAGGAAGCCCTACGGACAGTGCTACAATCGCAAGACTCAACGAGATGTGGAGGTCCGTCACTGCTGACGAGAATGAAGAAAAAGACATCGTACCCACATATCCAGCTGAAGTACACGAGGCCATTAGGAAATTCAGATCTAAGAAGGTACCTGTGATAGACAGCATCCAGAACATAGTGCTACAGTATTTACCGAAGAAGGGACTGGTGGCACTCAGAAATTTACAACGCTGCCATCCGAATAGGATATTTTCCGGAGCATTGGAAACAAGCCAAGATGTTGGCATTCAGGAAGGACGGGAAGAAAGATGAGGAAGTAGCCAGCTACTCACCAATCAGTCTGCTGCCGACACTCAGTAAAGTGTTCGAGACAATATTACTGAACAGGATCCAGACACACGAGGAGTCTTCAAACAACATTATAGAGGAGCAATTCGGCTTCCACAGAGGACATGCTATCACGTATCAGCTGGCACGTATCACGGAACACGTCGTTCGTGGATTCTGGAGAGAGAACTACGCAGCCATGATCCTGTTGGATATCAAAAAGGCATTCGACACGGTATGGAATGATGGCCTGATTTTCAAACTACTACAAGTTGGACTTCCCATATACCTGGTGAAGTTGATAGACACGTACCTGAGAAGCAGGACGTTCACATTCGAAGTAAATGGAAAAAATTCAGTCAACTAAACTAAAACTCATTAAAAAAAACTCGAAACTGGTGGTATTGTCCAGCCGATGAGTGAAATTTAGCGATATAGAAGAGGTCAGAAGCATCTAAACTAAGCGGACGTATTTCATTTTGCATAATAAATTGCGTATGAAAAAACTTCGGTGTCGTGTTTTTCTTAAACTCACTCGGGAGTTTTATTTAAGTTTAATGCATTTAACGTTAACAGTGTTTTATATGTTACTTTAATTTTTTATTTTATTATTTTATTCGTCTTTCAGCTTGTTAAGACCCAAATATCAGTATTATACAAAGTAAAAATTACTTTAAAATCGCGGCTGGCCAGTGTATACGATACGAATTTCATCTGTCCTCTCCGACTAACAACGGAGCTGAGCACAGTACAATTCACGCATTGTAATTCATACACAAAACAGTGCTCCGAAACACAGTGTAATTCATACACAAAACTTGTATTATAAATCAATGTAATTTCGTACACATCCCAGTTTAAACTTTGTAATCGATACGCATATTTCAAATTAAAGCAAGTCAATTCGGTATCAGAGTCTAATATTCACTCTAAAATAAAATACACTTATCATTAAATTAATAAGTGTTTGATTTTACAGAAGGTCTGTAAAATCAGTTCCCTGCTACATTTGCCTGGTGACAATTCCATATTCTATGTTTGGCGTTAAATCTCCACCTATAATCACTCTGTTCGCTAGGTTCATTATCTTATCGATGTCTTTGACTTGGAGGGTATCGGACGGGCTTCTGTATGCTGCTGCCAATAGAATTTTCATTGGTGTTTCTATAATTATCGCCTTTGCTTGGAGTGTAGTCTCTGGTATTCTGACTTCGTAATGTTAAATCTCCTTTCTAATGTATACCGATACATCTCCTGCTGTTCCTGCAGGCTTCGGCCTATGATATCCTGTGTAACCGGCAATCTTCATTTCTTTCCCTAGCTTTGAACCAATTTCGATCACCAGGTTAACGTATATTTTTCGCTGTTCGACGAAAACACGTAGCTCGTTGCCCTTCTTGGCAAGACTGCTTACGTTCCATAACGCGACCTGTATCTGGCTCTCATTAGCGTATCTAGCCATCGAGAGCTTTGACGAATTTCCAGAAGATCTGGAATTGATCTGACTTGTTCTTCGCAACAAGCATGTCTTTGCTCAGCTGATCGACCAGTCTGAACATTTCGTCAAAATCGCAGGTCTTGTTGACCTCCTTCATTTTATCAGCTAGATCAGCTGCACCTATATTGGAAGTATGACTTCCTCTATTGTCCTGAGCCTTCTGCCAGGCATTAGTCCTCGGTGCCGGGACATCGACATAAACTCTCTGTCTAGAGTTTGCGAATTTCGCTTCCCGCCTTTCAGCATTGCGCCTCTTTAGGATTTCTCGATCCTGTATGTGTGCAGGGCATCCTCTGAAGTTAGCCGGGTGTGGACCTCCGCAGTTCGCACATCTGGTAATGTCTTCTTTCTTTTTAGGGCAGTCCCTAAACTCATGAAAGTCACTGCACTTTACGCAGCGAGACTTAATATTGCAGTTCCGGACAACGTACCCGAAACGCTGGCAGCGATAACACTGCGTTATTGTGGACCTCGGCTTGAAAGCCTCGAAGTAAATTTTCATATGAAAGAGGTGCGAGATCTTCTGCACCTCAGCCAAAGTCGTTCCCGCCTTAAAACCTACCAATTAGGTGGGGAATATTCGCTTTATTTGTGCACGATCTCTTTAACTCTAGTGATCGGCACCTTGTTTATTTCAATCTCCTCTTTTATATCTTCCAGTGAAATCACTGGAGGGAGACCTTTTAGTATGAGATTGGTCTCTTTTTCACCCACTTGGGTGTATGTATGGTATTCCGTGCCACCTTGTTTCATTACACGGATGAATTCGTTGTATACTTTGGTGTTGCTGGTACGTACAACCAAAGTCTCTCTTTTCCTGTTAATTATAAATTTTCCCTCGATTTCAGCTTTTTCGAGGACTTTGTTCAAGCTCGCTATACTCTTTTTGTGATCCTCGAAGCAACTATGTACAACGATAGGTGGCACTTTCTCTTTCTTCGGTGGTGCTCCCACCTCGGTTCCGTTGGTTTTTAGCGGCTCGAACCTGTTGTTCGTCACCAGCGTCTCAGTTTTCTCATAGCCTTCACATTGCTGGAGCCGGCACCCTCATCTCCGGAACCCCGTGACCTCTTCTTACGCTGGACAAGCCAGGGACCCTCGTCTTGTGGAGCCGTCTCCTCCACGACCTCCATCTGAAACAAACAACTGTAGTTGGCTGCACCGAGGTGCAGTCAACTAGACGGGTATAAAAGTCTGAGCGCAAAGCGCCCACCCACACACTACACACGCACACTCACGCGCGCACTTTGGAGTGACGCACTACACTGCACAGCACAGGAGACGTACACCGCACAATGAGATACCCCACTCCACTTCACAGCACCACGGTGAACGAACACTTATCGCTGTGCACACAGACACGTCCGTACACAGTAAGACCTCACTCGTCTCTCCTCGGGCACACAAACACGTCCGTATATAATGAAACCTTGCTCCGTTATCCCCTAGCTGCACCAATAAGGTCAACTAGGTTTTAATAAGGCGTCGTGCGCTCCTCCCAATCCCTTCTCTACCTCCTCCCACAGTCGGGCCTAACATGAGTCGTATAGTTAATAGATGTTCCCGCGTTCACATTCTTGGTGATTCCAGCATTCAGGAAGGTCGGGAAGAAAGCTGAGGAAGTAGCCAGCTACCGGCCAATCAGTCTGCTGCCGACACTCAGCAAAGTGTTCGAGACAATCTTACTGAACAGAATTCAGACTCACGAGGAGTCGTCAAACAATATTATCGAGGAGCAATTTGGCTTCCGAAGAGGACATGCTACCACGTATCAGCTGGCACGTATCACGGAACACGTCGTTCGTGGATTCTGGAGAGGAAACTACACAGCCATGATCCTGTTGGATATCGAAAAGGCGTTCGACACGATATAGCATGATGGCCTGATTTTCAAACTACTACAAGTTGGACTTCCCATATACCTAGTGAAGTTAATAGACACGTACCTGAGAAGCAGGACGTTCACAGTCGAAGTAAATGGAAAAAATTCTCCTATCAGAAATATTCGAGCCGGAGTACCACATGTCTCGATTCTTGGGCCAGTCCTATTTACATATTATATTAATGATATCAGAGAAGGTATCAAATCGAATATGGCGCTGTATGCAGATGACACCGTCATATATACGTCAGGGCGCTGTCTCGATCTTATCAGAGAGAAGCTACAGAAAGACACTAGAAAGCTAGTGAAATACTTCGACCGCTGGAAACTCAAAGTTAACGTTGCCGAGACCGAGGTAATCCTCTTCCACAGAAAGTGGAAAGAGTTGAGTCCAGGAACAGTGAAGATGCTAGGGACGCCTATTGAATGGAAGAAAACAGTGAAGTATCTCGGTGTCCACTTCGATAAGAAATTTAACTTCACCGAACACGTCAATTATGTTAAGAAGAACGTAAGATTTGCGGCTGCAAAACTGAATGGCTTGATGGCCCGGGACTCTGGTCTAAGTGTAGACAACAAGAAACTGTAGTATACGGCAGTGGTTAGACCAGTTATCACCTATACAGCTCCTATCTGGAAGATGACGAGTGTCAATAATATAAAAAGACTACAAACTGTACAGAATAAAATGCTTCGTAAAGCATTGACAAGCCATGCTGCTATCGCACAGCTGCATTACATGACGAAGCTGAGATAGAATATCTCGCGTCGTATATCACCTAAATGAGCCAGGTATTTTACAACAGGCCGCATCACAGAATGCATTGATATACAAGCTAGATAGAGTAAACTTCATGAAGGCATGGATTACACCCAGAACGGGGGCCAGGAAAAAGTACTTGTTGCTCAGCACGTTCATTCTACCATCCGCAGGGGGTAGTAACGGCCGAGTGCTAAAAGAGCACATTAATCACGATAGAAACACACACAATGTATAGATCAGTATACTTGTGACAATATAAAAAAAGAAAAATAAAGTACAACACATATCAAGACGATACGTACCGGACAATTAAACCCAACGGGCGATACGTTCGAAAAGTTGTATCTATGCGTAGAATGCGTAGATTTACAGAGAGTAGGGGGTGGGTGAGATCTTTATTCCCGTCGAATAAGGTCAACTAGGGTTTTTGAAAATTTTCCTAGGCAGCAAAGTTAAGATTATGACATATGAACATATGACATATGACAGCACTACACGTATTTAGATAAAACACGTTGCTGTCTAGTTTTGAAAGGGAACTAATCCCTAGGAACGACAAAACAACTACATATATACAGAGACTCCAGATACGGTCAGCTAAACGAAAAACGAGGTAAAAAAAAACACGTTCTTGGTTTCTGCAGGCGGCGACTGCAGGCTCGTTGACTGGCTGCATGAGCGGCGTAGATGTGAAATAGTACGGTTGTACAAATTTGTTAGGCGTCTGGTGAAGCCGATCCTCCTATTTAGGGGGATGACTCTTGCCCTCGAAAGTTGCTCGAGCAGTGAATTTCCGTGCAACTCTCTAGTATAAAATTTCCAGCTGACGTCTTCTATGTATTTAAGAACCGTACATACGTTCGCCTACTTATGCAGTTCTGACGTAGGATAAAAATGAGACTTGTCCATCGCCATCTTCAAGATCTTGCTTTGAACTTTCTGCAAACGCAGGATGTTTGTTCTTGAGATGTTCCGCCAGATCGGAGAAGCGTATGTCATGATCGGTCTGATCGTTATTTTGTAAATCATGACTTTATTGTCATGGCTCAGACCGCTCCTCTTAGCCATTAGGGGATAGAGTTCGGCTAGGGCACCATACGCTTTCTTGCATACACATGCGACGTGCTGGTTATAGCGTAGACGCCTGTCCATGTGCACGCCCAGATACCTGACGGAATCCTTCCAGATCACTTCGTCGCCGTCAAAGGTAAGACGCCGTAGATGACTTCGTTTCGTCCTAGAAAAGCGCGATGACCTACACCGGCTGATCGACGAAGACGACGACCGCCTCCCCCACCCGTCCGTGGTGGTGTTTAAGATGTCCCCTAGCACCGCTCGAAATGCAGTACCCTAAAAAGGTTACAGAGAAAGGACAGTCATACGAAACAGGTTCTCAGGATTAATAGTACGCCAAGGCGGCAGAAAAGAACGCGCACTTCACGACACTTGACTAAAGTACTAAGAACTAATCGTAAATAAAGTGAATGATATCACTGACTACATAATACTGAACAAACACTGTTCACCGTATACCGCACAACAACACAGTCACAGGTGCACTCGTCATACGGACACATACTAACAACACACGATTACATGCTGAGGAGCGAAAGCACAACACGTCTGATACATACGAAGCACGCCATTCACCACCCCAACAATACACCCACACCACAAGGTTGAAACATGAAATGTTTTAATTTTATACACAATCATAATTTCAAAAATATTAACATGCTGAAATATGGAAAATATGTTCAATTGTATAAAAAAAAGAATGTCAATATACAAACAAGTACACAATTTATATTTACAGATAATTTCACATTTTTTTCAGAATAATAACATAAATTATTTATATTATAAATTCCATGCAATCCGATATTTTTTTTCATTTCTATAAATAATAGAAAAATGTATTTCAAGCAAATAAATATGGAACAGGTTTCATTAAAGATGGATGTGGATCAAATTTTAAATTTTTTCACTGGTCGTACATGAGTAATATCCAACTTTAGTTACATGGAATACACGTGAAACAAGAATTGTCAATTATTATAGCAAAAAATCATTACAAATCTTAAGACTGGATAATTACATGTCGTGAAACTGATTTTAAAGTAAATTTTGACGAATCTGTATTAGTAGATGTTGAGTATCGGGTACATTTGCACTTAGCATACTGATTATCATATAGAGGATAGATACTTTATCTATGCTGATGGGTGTCGTTTTATATAAATAGCAATGCAGTTGTTGATTGTTTGTTGTAGTGTACACATGTGGTGGTGCAATAAATATAAAGTGAATGTATTATTTACATATATAAATAAATATTGTTGTGATATATAAAATGTTAACCATTATTCATCCTCATCAATCCCAAAAGCGATTCTAACATGGTAGCAGAGTGTGGTTAATGAAAAAGTGGTCGTGGTTAATGAGAAAGACAAAATTAAGAAAGTGAATCTGACAACAAAAGCGAGGAACAAAGGCAAGATGGCGTACATGAAAATTGATGAAATAATGATACCAATTTTTGATGAATCTGAGTATGTAAATTGGAAAAAAAGAATACTGAAGTTTCTAGAATATAAAGAGTGTTTAGTTGTGGCTGAAAGAGAGAAGACTGCCACAGATAAAATTAAGGAATGTAAATTGAAAGACATCAAAGCAATAAATTACATATACAGTGCAATTTCAAATAAACAGTTAGAATATATTGGAGACCTGGATTCTACGTATAAGATATTAAAAAAGTTTGACGAAATGTATTTAAGAGAATCGACGGCTACAGATTGTACGTAGGAATGAACTAGAAAGAATTAAGTTAAAAGATTTCTCAGAAGTGACAACATTCTTCGATGAATTTGAGAAAGCAGCAAACGGACTCAAAGCTGCAGGAGCACAAGTTAGTGAACAAGAAAACTTAAGATACATGCTGAAGGCATTACTACAAACATATAGCCACTTAGGAGATTTAATTGATGTGCTGTCAGAACAAGAAAAAACTGTCGAATATTTAAAAAGTAAAATAAAACTGAAGGCTTTAGAAGAGAAAAATTAAAATGAGAAGAGTGAAGAAAATACAAATAAGTCAAATCCATTCATGTCAAAGACAAAAGGAAATTGCTACAGTTGTGGAAAACCTGGACATTTACAAAAGGATTGTTATCAAAGGAAATCTACTAGACAACGAGGACGCGTCGGATACAGTCAAGATTGGTCACGAGGCCAAGGAAATCAACGAGTAAACTTCAGGGGCAGAGGCAAAGGCAGCTACGGAGGTGCAGCCAATTCATCATCGAATTATCTAGGTAACCAGAGGACATCATCGCAAGGCCTAGGTAGCGTATTCAAGGCAGAAGCAAATACAGATGAGGTAATTTGTAATGCAAGCTCAGGTAAAAATCAAATAGACTGGATTTTGGATAGTGGGTGTACAGACCATATAGTAAATGATGAAAAACTGTTGACAGAATGTATAGTTCTTCATAGTATCAAAATGCAAATGTAAGAAAGCGTGTTGAGTATTGGGTACATTTGCACTTAGCATACTGATTATCATATACAGAATAGATACTTTATCTATGCTGATGGGTGTCGTTTTATATAAATAGCAATGCAGTTGTTGATTGTTTGTTGTAATGTACACATGTGGTGGTGCAATAAATATAAGGTGAATGTATTATTAGTATATAAATAAATATTGTTGTAATACATAAAATGTTAACAATTATTCATCCTCATCAATTCCAAAAGCAATTCTAACAGTAGATTCGTACTCAAACGAGATTTACAATATAGCTCTCAAACAATTATTAGATCATATCAAATGTCAAGTCTGGTTCACGTGATCTAAGCAACGAGTATTCTATTAATATGCGGCTAAGAAGTAAATCTAACCTCAATTTACAGATCAAATGTTCAAAAAATTCCAAGACTTACCCCGTTTTGTGAACACGCCATTGGTAGAGAAGAAATAAAGAACTGTCAAAATGTGAATGTATCTCCATATATTATTTGTTCATAAAATCACACTAAAAGTTCAATCAGAACCATAGCACGATAAACTTACATACACCGAACATATAATAATCAATTCACTGCACGTAAAACTACTTGGAAACAGACATTTTCTACCAAATACAAAATGTCATTTTTTATCGAACGATAAATAGATTTACGTTCGCTTGAAAATTACAAATTGCTTGCATGAATACTGATTGAAAATTGGTTAAATATTCTTAACGCAGCACAAACACAAACTAAATGTCACATTGAACATTAATTGAATATAAAAACAAAAAAAAATGTTTACACTTCAAAATTTTATAATGAATCAAACACTCCGTCGTTCATTTTTTTTATAATTCTTGGTATTATTAACATAAAACGAAACACTGCACGACAAACAGATGTGAAATTTATTATTCAATAATGACAAGAATACATATATACTACAGGTTATAGTAAGAAAGTTATTTCACTGTTCAGTTAACATTATATTATTCACCATAAAATACATATAATAAGGATTTAACAGTACAAAACATCAGTTAAAACTCACTACTGTTTAAGTGCACTAATATTAATGTTCAAAAATACGATTTTAATAATACATTTTTTTAAAAAAGAAACTTATAATGACACCGCCTGAACGCAAATGACCAGTCCGAATACCGGTAATCGAATGATCGACGTGCGTCGGTTATTGACGAAACAACTGATTTCTTTCATCCAATCATTGAAGAGATTCGAATTACCATTGTCGAAACCATACAGGAAAAAAATACTATCACCATTATAGCGCACGTTTGTATAATCTATTTAAAATTAACTCGCAGATTAGGAACAAAAACATAACTTTATTTTTTTTTTAGTTAGTTGACAGTGTTCCGACTGCATTCTTCAGTAGTCGTGATGTCTGGTAATCGCTTCTATGGAATAAGTCCCTTTTATACTAGACTTTGACTTGTGTTTATTTTACATCTTGTTGTATCTGTCATTTGTCATAATCATGACTTTATTACCTAGGAACATTTTTAAAAAGCCTGGTAGACCTTATTTGGCGGTAATAATAAAATCATCCACCCCCTACCCGCTATATATATATATATATATATATATATATATATATGTATATGTATATATATATATATACATATATATCATCATAATCATCATCATCTTCAGCCCTGTTAATCCACTGCTGAATTAAGGCCTCTTCCATGATTTTCCATTTTGTTCGATTCAGTACCTCTCTTTTCCACACATTTCCAAGAAAGTTTTTATTATCCTTATCCCATCTGTTCACTGGTCTCTTTCTGCGTCTTTTCATATTCCTTGGTTCCCAGTCTATAATTTCTCTTGTCCATCGGTTGTCTTCTCTTCTTGCGATATGTCCCGCCCATTTCCATTTCAGACTATTTACTCTTCTTATTACATCTGTGACTCCTGTTTGTTTTCGTATCCATTCTATTCTCTTTCTATCTCTTCTTGCTATTCCCAACATGCATCTTTCAATAGTTCGTTGTGTTATTTGGAGTCTTTGAACTATTTTGGCGTTAAGCACCCATGTTTCGCTGCCGTAGGTAAGGACTGGTGGTAGTATACACTGATCGAATACTTTTTTCTTTAAACAGAGTGGGATTGTTGATTTAAATATCGAAGCGTTTCGTCCGAAAGAGCTCCATCCCATTTTTATTCTCCTATTTACTTATTCTGTAAATGATCCATCTCCGTTGATAAGCTGGCGTAGATAGACATATTTCGTAACTTCTTCTATTTCCGTTCGTTTTATTTCAATTTTCTTCGGACAGACGAACGCATTGAATAGTACTTTTGTCTTTGTATGATTCATGTTGAGGCCGATTTTTTGACTGGCATCGTATAGTTCTTCTATCCTCTTTTGCAACTCTTCCGGAGTATTTGCAAAAATAACTATATCATCGGCGAACCGTAGATAGCTTAATCGTTCGCACTATATTTCGATTTCTTTGTCCTCCCAGCCGAGCGATTTGAATACTTCTTCCAAAGCCCCAGTAAACAATTTCGGAGAAATTGCATCTCCCTGTCTTACGCCTTTCTCGATTTTTATCTTTCTTGTTTCTTCATGTAGCTTCACCGACATCGTTGCTTCTTTATGGATGTTATCTAGCAGCTCGATATATGTGCCCTCTATGCCCTGGTTCTTCAATGCAGATATTACCGACAAGGTGGTGATGGAATCGAAAGCCTTCTCGTAGTCTATAAATCCAAGACATACTGGTATTTGGTATTCATTTGATCGACTTATTACTTCTCTCACTACTTGTATATGATCCATTGTACTAAATCCGGTTCTAAATCCTGCTTGTTCTCTTGGTTGGGCGAAATCTAGTTGCACTTGTAGACGTTTCGAAATTATTTTTGTAAAGATCTTATATATCGTAGGTAGTAAACTAATCGGCCGATAATTTTTCAAATCCTTTTTATCTCCTTTCTTGTGTAGAAGAATTACAATGGATTTGTTCCATTTATCTGGGATAGTTCTTTTTCGTATACAAGCAGTGAATATATCAGCGAGAACTTTTTCTGTTTTTTCTCCTACTAACTTGAAAATTTCTGCTATTAACCCATCATTTCCGCCTGCTCTTCCATTTTTCATATTCTTTATTGCATATGTAACCTCTTCCGGTAGCACGTGTGGGACACCTTGGTTTGTATATTTTCTATTCTCGTTTTCTTTGTTACATGTATTTTTGTATAGGTCTGTGTAGAATTCTTCCACTCTTTAATGATTCCCTTTTTATTTAAGATTCTGCTCCCATCATCTAATTTCAAGGCAGTTATATTTTCTTTGCCAATCATATTAAGCTATGTTTCATTTTTCGGTAGCTTTTATTTTCTTTGATAGTCTTCTTAACTAGTTCATTGTTGTACTTTCGAACGTCTTCTCTAATACACTTTCTCACTGTTTTTCCAAATTCGATATATTCGATTCGGTCTTTCACATTATCTGTTAGTTTTATTTCTCTTCTGTTCTTTATTAGACATTTAGTTTTTTCTGATATTTTCTTATTTGATTTTATTTTAAGGGTATATATACAAGGTCAGACAATTAAGTAATGCGACCGATTTTTTTTCTCGGCCTGTGGTAACACTGCGAACCTGTAACTCCGCCACCGTAATAGCAGATCCTTACTCTCTCGATTGAGACCTTGACCACCCTCGTACGATCATTTCTTCGCCAGCTGTTTAGTGTTGTGTAACAACGCGCGAGTAGTGCATGTCACGAAGCCCACCGAATGAACATCGCTCAAGATTGTCTCGAGCAGGTTGAAAGTGATCCTACTCTTCTCGATCAAGTTATTACTGGTGATGAAAGTTGGTTCTTTCAATATGACCCCGAAACTAAACGACAACGCCAACAGTGGCTGTCCCCTGGAGCACCAAGGCCAAAGAAGGCGAGAATGAGCAAGTCCAAAGTGAAAACCATGTTGATTTGCTTCTTCGACAGCAAAGGGGTGGTTCACAAAGAGTTTGTACCACCTGGACAAACCGTAAATCAAGTATTCTACCGCAATGTGCTCGAAAAATTACGAAAAAGGGTGCTCAGAGTGCGTCCAGAGATCGCGAAGACTTGGGTTCTGCATCACGACAATGCTCCCTGTCACAGTGCTTCAGTGTCTCTCAGTTTTTGGCATCTAAAGGCATCGCAACGTTACCACAACCGCCCTATTCACCGGACATGTCACCCTCCGACTTTTTCCTATTCCCCCATATGAAAAAATTCGTCAAAGGTCGACATTTTGACTCCGTTGAAGATATCCAAGAATCTGTGACGAGGGTACTCGGAGAGGTGCCACAAGAAGTGTTCCAGAATTGCTACGAAAACTGGAAAACTCGCTGGAATAAGTGTATAGATGCGGGAGGGGACTACTTTGAAGGGGATCGCAGCGATGTACCTTAATTTTTAAATATACTCGATTTTTGAATTTTGTCGCATTACTTAATTGTCTGACCTCGTATATATATATATATATATATATATATATATATATATATATATATATATATATATATATATAAAAGAGGCACTGTCACCAGTTACTGTACGTAACATTATCAAGCGTCACAAATATGCAAGGACTCTAGATTGTGACTCGTGACAATGTAGCCCAAGTTTTATCATGGTCGACGAGCGGCATCGTCAATGAGCTCTCTACAGGTGGAATTTCGTAGATTATCAGTTAATCGACTGGTATCAATAGAGAATATGTTACTGGATTTCATCCGCAGCTAGAGAGGATTGTAAATTTCTTCTTTAAATTGTCATCTTTACGCTCACACGACACAGTTTATGTCGTTACTCCCCACATGGATTGCAATTTTCAACAAACACAATCGATAGCAGTGACAACAACAGCTGTTCGAGACATATATACTGCTCAATGTGTTGCGAAAAATGGGATGATCATCTTGATGGTCGCCATCTACATTTCACCAAATTAGAAAATCGAAGACATCATCCAATTCATACACACGGTACTTTATTAATTTATACCGTAGAGGGAGCAAATCTAATCGACGCCAATTATGTCGAAAATTTTTATATCATATTTTGTTATCGTAAGCCGATTGTCTCTCATTTTTAGAATACGAACAAATCGAATCAGAATAAAATTATGTTTTTCACAGTAACATGTCTTCTTCATGTTATTAAACATGTAAGTTATAGCAGTGCACCCTTCCCTATTTAATTATAAAATGTCTTATTTTTACTACTGAACCTTTAATTTACGACAATCCTCCCTTCCCTACATCTACATAAAAAAACTGAAGTTTCACTTCTGTCGTGTGTACATGAGCACATACACACGTTATATATATATATACACACATATATATATATATATATATACATACATATATATATATATATATATATATATATATATATATATATATACATATATATACATATATGTGTATATATATTTATATATATATGATATTGTATTAAGTACTTTTGCCTTATATATATATATATATATATATATATATATATATATATATATATATATATATATATAAGACAAGAGCGAATTATCACTGGGCAGTCTGTATCTTGATGGGAATTGGTATCTTGTGTGAGCCAATCACAATTCACTCTATATGTGCCGATTAACCTTATATATACTCTGCGGTCCATCGCGAGGTATGTAGAGCTTAATGTTATTAACAATGATTGAAAAGAGGGAGGTTGTTTACCTGATTCCAGATTGTCTTGACACTTACCATGGAAGACTATGTGATTGTTTTCATTTTTTCTTTATTTTGAGAAATAATTTATATATTTAACCACTCAGCAAGTATGAACGAAACGGTTCGTTCAAAAGAAAAATAGTCACAAAGTAGTATGAACCCACTTACGTCCAAACACCTTTTGGCTTCCAAATACTTTTTGAGTTATTTTTTACGCATGCCATTGTTAAATCGATTGTGGAAGAAACTAACAAGTATGTTGCGAAAGTTTTATATGATTTATCTTTGATCGAAAATGAGAAAGCGGGTGGATACTACAGTGGTCGAAATCTGCATGTTCTTGGCATGTTTTGCTCAACACAACAACCGTACACTCTACAGAGTTAATATGATATCAAACGCGAAGAAAGTGACATGTTTGCAGTCATACTATAAATCGGCCACAAAAAAGAGAAGACAACAAGTCTATGTGCACCGATTGGAACGTTGGTCTCTGCATGTATCCTTGTTTTAATAAAATAGTCTTACCTTGTTATTATAATAGTATATTTTATGTACTTCTGTGTAAAAAATTCTAACTTTAGTTCAATGATATTGTAAATAAATTAAAAATTTTGATTGTGAAAAAACTTTCTCACCAAATATAGTTTAGTTCACAAAAACTCACTCGCCGAGAGGTTAACATATATATATCCTATTCAGTAATGAGAATTATGTATCAAACATTTTTGTGCTGATTGTGGAAGAAAAATAATTTATTTGTGGATGTGAAATTAATTAGTGTAGAACTGTGTTGTTTGTATGTTTTATATATATATCTATTCCTCACACATGTACTACGTTTCAAGTGATGCTCAGTATATATACGAGTCTGAACTGTCTGCTAAGCAGGTAGTCTGAAGCCTCCTGGGAATTGGTACCTGAGTGAGCCAACAATAAGTCACTCTTTAACGTGCGACTAAATACAAAACTGAAGATATCCGAACAAAGTTCCGATGAATTAGTTGTGGTAAAACACAACAGCGAAACATGCCCGTCAAAGGCAGTAAACGAGGAGCTATTGTGATGTTGTGTAGCTTCCAGAATCCAAATCAAGTAAAATTGATGAACAATAAGTAATAAATCAAATCACCACGGAGGCGCCTGTGACTACCTTTTTCACATTTTTTATTTAAATCAACAAACTCTCATTAATGAATTATTGCATAATGTTTAATATACATTTATTATGTTAAATCTAAAAAAATAATTATTACTTTTCCCTTCATTTTCTAACAAGTGTACATTATATAATTTGTAAAATTTATTCTCATGTTCAGTTTTTTTTAATAAAAAACTTTCTTTCTACCTTGAAACCAACGAAATTTATTGAAAAATAAATATTTGTTTAAGAGAAAAAATGTTAAACGTTTAATTTTTCATTTGGTACACCCAGGCACGTTCCACATTAAAAATACTAAATAATCAATGCAAATAATTTCATTCCAACTCGTTGCAATTTTTATGTCGTCAAATAGAAAAAGCGTTTTATTTATAATAAAAAGAGTGAAATACCTCTATTATCTATATTTTTCTATGTCCTTATAATTTAACTAGGTCCTTGTTCGTTTTATTGCAGTTCCGAAACCGTACGATTCCGACGAGTGATCCGGAACTGACCTAGTGTGAGCCTCTTGTTGTAATAAACAAATGTACCGGCGAAAAAGGCAGTACGGCTGTAATATGCATTCACATTCCTTCACATACATACGGTTGTCGGTGAGGAACACACAATCGCAGTTCAATTGTATCATTTGTACAAAACAAATTATTCAAAGTGTAAACAGTAGGAAGATGACGATGTTGCGCTCGTGATCTACTTTTTGCTTTAATTCTTCGTACTGATAACTTGACGATATATAAGGGTTGGCGACGATATGTTCGCCGCCCAGTCGATTACAATAGTAAGGATCAGTCAATTTCAAATGTACTAATTGACAGTCGATTATAGACACATTATAATACTCAGTACGTTATATTATATCACTATTCAATTATATTATAATCAATGAATCTATTAAAAGACGCGAAGTGATTTTTATTCCTGCGTTCCTGTGGATTTCGAAACCAAAAACATTTCCAACGACACGGCCAAACAGTTTCAAACATTACAATTCCAAAACAATGTGATTTCGACGAGTATCCTGGAAACTCTTGCCATCTTAAACAAATGTTCCGGCGAAAAGGGAAGCACGGCCCTTGGGACGGAGTTCCTAGGATACGAGTGCGTCTTGACAAATGTACCGAAACCAATTTACGTGATGACCGGATCAATCTAATGCTTCGAAATATGACCGAATATAAATATATATATAAAATTCGGTTGTATTTTTTAGACAGATAAGTTTTAGGCGCAGCGAGTCGTTTGTGAAATAAATTAACAACTCTGATTTATCGATTATTTTGTACGTTTTATTTAAAACTCGCTCATCTTTAGAGCTGAATAGCAATCTGTTATTAAGAATTGAATCTGCTACTAATTCCTCTTGTTCGGGAGGATTATGTTTGCTGTTAAAAGTTCACTGATTCTCTGGTAAAATAGTACTTATTGACTAGGAGCATATCTCAATAATGTGATCTTCTCTCACTCACCTATTACTGACAAATTATTCTTTATAATCCCGTCGATCACGTTGATTCGCATGTGAATAAATCGATTCTATGTTCTAAATCGTACCAGTTCGTTTAAGAGCACCTCACTCCACACACGAACACAATATATAGACTGATGTCATCATAAATAAATTTTTGCGTTTTTCCGAAAAGAAGGCGAAATTAGAAAAGAAAACAGTGGAAAAATCTGATTTTATACATTATTACTAAGTCCTCGTAGATCGATTTCATTGTTCAATTCGAGGATTGTTTTCCTTGCTTACTTTTCATATTTGACTGTTGTGTTTGCATGTCTTGTTAGTAGTTTCAGAGAAACAATCGTAGTCGTTTCTAATATTTTTGATTTTCTAGAAGAAATTCTATATTGAGCTGAATTTTACATAAGAGATCAAAAATGACAACGATTTTTCGTTTCCGTTAGCATACTTTCATTCGATGCTTGTCAATGCAAGCAAATATAAAAATTAAAACTTCATTAGATATCAGCTGACTATCATTATCTTCAATTTATCAACCCGTATCCAATATAGCCGCCATTTATTGTGCCATCAAATACAACGCATAGTCTTTCTGCCGTTTCATCTAAGACTAATGACAACAGGATAATTTTTTGGGGGATTCGCGCGCTTCACATTTTGATATATTGAATTTGTCTTTTGTAAATCTTGAGCGCCTGTTCATTCCATTGCATTATCTACGCACATTTCGAAAATGTGTCTAGCAGGATAAAAATCGATGGATTTGTACTCGTAAGCAGCAAATAGAGAATAAAAATGAAAATGTTTTTAATTCGAGAAGAAAAAGTCACACGAACAATAAAATTGTGATTTACGCAGACACAGAGGAATTCCTCATTTCAAATTTTACTAGCGTATCAATAGCCCCATCTCCCGACGTTCGTTGACTTGAAAAGTTTTAGTAATCTATTGAAAAGTGGAAATGTGTTTTTTATGATTTTCGACAAATTAGTTACAGGGCTTTGATTTTTTCCGCTGACGACATTTTAATTATTTTTATTAAGTTGGTGCAAAAATAATTGCGATTTTTACATGTCGAGTAGAAAGACATATATCAGTTGAAAATTATATGTATGAATCGAAATGAAGACCATTGACCGACACACATTTCTCCCAACGGGAGACAAGCTTGTCTATTCTTACAGGATAGAATTTTTGAGTAGCGGAATTAACTAATTGATCGAAAGCGCTTTGAGCTCATGGCTGATCTTTAAAAAACTTCTGTCGTAAGAAATTACTATACTGTTTAAAAAATAACGGGGTTGTGTGCTAATGTACACATGACAGAAGCGATATTCCAGTATTTTTATGTAAGTAGAAATAGAAAAATATGGATAATAGATGTACGAGTATTTCGCTCTTTTCATAATAAATAAAATGCGTTTTTTTTCTATTTGATGACTTAAAAATTGAAACGAGTTGAAATGAAATTATTTGCATTGATTATTTAGTATTTTTAATGTGGAACGTGCCTGGGTGTACCAAATGAAAAATTAATCGTTTAACATTTTTCATCTTGAACAAAAATTTATTTTTCAATAAATATCGTTGATTTCAAAGTAAAAAGAAAGTTTTTTTTAAAAAAAAAACTGAACATGAGAATAAATTTTACAAATTATATAATGTACACTTGTTAGAAAATGAAGGGAAAAGTAATAATTATTTTTTTAGATTTAACATAATAAATGTATATTAAACATTATGCAATAATTCATTAATGAGAGTTTGTTGATTTAAATAAAAAATGTGAAAAAGGTAGTCACAGGCGCCTCCATGGTGATTTGATTTATTACTTGTTCATCAATTTTACTTGATTTGGATTCTGGAAGCTACACAACATCACAATAGCTCCTCGTTTACTGCCTTTGACGGGCATGCTTCGCTGTTGTGTTTTACAACAACTAATTCATCGGAACTTTGTCCGGATATCTTCAGTCGCACGTTAAAGAGTGACTTATTGTTGGCTCACTCAGGTACCAATTCCCAGGAGGCTTCAGACTACCTGCTTAGCAGACAGTTCAGATTCGTATATATACTGAGCATCACTTGAAACGTAGTACATGTGTGAGGAATAGATATTTATAAAACATACAAACAACACAGTTCTACACTAATTAATTTCACATCCACAAATAAATTATTTTTCTTCAACAATCAGCACAAAAATAGTTGGTAAATAATTATCATTACTGAATAGGATTTGACCCGAACCTGTTCAGACATTCGCACTGAAGCATTTATTTGTGTTTAATAATTCAATGGACACATGACGATTATTTTTTTATATTTCATTAAATACGGTTCTTTAAGCATTATTTTTACATTTATATATATATATATATATATATATATATATATATATATATATATATATACGTATTGTTAAATATAGGCAGAGCTTTGGGAAAACAAAATATTTATTCGATACATACTTTGTGCAATGTTGTATTTGGAATAACTAATTAATTGTGAACTGCCAAGAGAAAAGAAGTATGTCGATTGCTGACAATGAATCTGTACAACCACACTTGAATGAACCGCAACATAGCACGCCAACATTCTACTAATCACATACGTATCTCATTGTTGAACACTATTTTACGTTGTACAGTCATTAAACAGAGGAATACAACGGGGGTATTGCATAGCGGCAAATTCAAATTGTATCTCTAACATATATATATATATATATATATATATATATATATATATATATATATATATATATATATATATTAACTTCTCGGCGAGTGAGTTTTTGTGACCTAAATTATATTGGACGAACCGTTTCGTCTGTACTTGCTGAGAAGTTAATTATGTAAATTATTTCTCAAAATAAAAAAAAATAAAACAGTCACATTGTCTTCCATGGTAAGTGTCAAGACAATCTGGCATCAGGTAAACAGCCTCTCTCTTTTCATTCATTGCTAACAACATTAAGCTCTACATGCTTCGCGATAGACCGCAGAGTATATACGAGGTCAGACAATTAAGTAATGCGACAAAATTCAAAAATCGAGTATATTTAAAATTAAGGTACATCGCTGCGATCCCCTTCAAAGTAGTCCCCTCCCGCATCTATACACTTATTCCAGCGAGTTTTCCAGTTTTCGTAACAATTCTGGAACACTTCTTGTGGGACCTCTCCGAGTACCCTCGTCACAGATTCTTGGATATCTTCAACGGAGTCAAAATGTCGACCTTTGACGAATTTTTTCATATGGGGGAATAGGAAAAAGTCGCAGGGTGACATGTCCGGTGAATAGGGCGGTTGTAGTAACGTTGCGATGCCTTTAGACGCCAAAAACTGAGAGACACTGAACGCACTGTGACAGGGAGCATTGTCGTGATGCAGAACCCAAGTCTTCGCGATCTCTGAACGCACTCTGAGCACCATTTTTCGTAATTTTTCGAGCACATTGCGGTAGAATACTTGATTTACGGTTTGTCCAGGTGGTACGAACTCTTTGTGAACCACCCCTTTGCTGTCGAAGAAGCAAATCAACATGGTTTTCACTTTGGACTTGCTCATTCTCGCCTTCTTTGGCCTTGGTGCTCCAGGGGACAGCCACTGTTGGCTTTGTCGTTTAGTTTCGGGGTCATATTGAAAGAACCAACTTTCATCACCAGCAATAACTCGATCGAGAAGAGTAGGATCACTTTCAACCTGCTCGAGACAATCTTGAGCAATGTTCATTCGGTGGGCTTTTTGCTCATTTCGTGACATGCACTACTCGCGCGTTGTTACAAAACACTAAACAGCTGGCGAAGAAATGATCGTACGAGGGTGGTCAAGGTCTCAATCGAGAGAGTAGGGATCTGCTATTACGGTGGCGGAGTTACAGGTTCGCAGTGTTACCACAGGCCGAGAAAAAAATCGGTCGCATTACTTAATTGTCTGACCTCGTATATAAGGTTGATCGGAACATATAGAGTGAATTGTGATTGGCTCACTCAAGATACCAATTCCCATCAAGATACAGACTGCCCAGTGATAATTCGCTCTTGTTATATATATATATATATATATATATATATATATAATATAAGACAAAAGTACTTAATATATTATATATATATATATAATTAATAATAATAATATAACACTTAATATATAAAAAGTATGTGTGCGTGCTCATGTACACACGACAGAATTAAAACTTCAGTATTTTTATGTAGATTTAGGAAAGGAAGGATTGTTGTAAATTACAGGTTCAATAATATAAATACGACATTCGATAATTAAATAGGGAATAGTGCAATTCTATAAATTACATGTTTAATAACATTAAGAAGACATGTTATTACGAAAAACATAATTTTAAGGTATTGTTTAACATTTTTTCTCATTCGGCTTCGTTAATTACTGTTATAAGCAATTATTTTTTCTATTAATCATGTACGGTCGAGCGCTTTTTTAAAATACTCGCCTATATGACGACAGAAAATTAGGTGAAAGCTTATAAAACTTTTACAAGAATGAAATTTAAATAACCCATTTAAACTGGTTCATTTAGATATAAATTCAAGATGTTTAGTTGATTTTTAATTTTATAAATAAAATTAATTTTATTTTTATAGTTCATTGGCAAAAAGTAACTGGAAATATTTTAATGGTTCTTATTTGATTATGTGTATTTATTTTATGAAAATAAACTAACAGTTGTAATATTGAAAATACTCGAAATTTGGAAATCACAAATATATAATATTTACACGTTGTAACCTTCTAAATGACAAAACTACACTGGACATCGTTGCGACGAAACTGTTGTGCAAATGCCATAATATTCACGGCTTAAAACGTTATACAACTGTTAATATTTCTTGTCAGTGTATGATCAACTAAGTATCTAATGTAATAAGTTGCAATATTTGATAAAAAAAACTACAGCAATCAAATGTAAATGAAATGAAAACTAAATGCTTTAAATGTTCCCGTATTGGGGCCTTTTGTTTCCTATGGCATAAGTGTGATGTCCCCGTAGCGGATCTTTGCGACTGTTAAGGGTTAAATTGTATTTTAAAATTAATTCGTGCAAAAGATTAAAGTATTGATCTGTGAAGGACCTCTTAATAATTGAATTGATATGTCCTCTGTGCTCAGAAAACCACAATAAGCATAAATGAAATAAATTAGAATACATATTTCTATGACGGGTTTGTATATAAAATTTCTATTTAAGATAAAGGTCGCGTTAGCACCCGAATGAAGTAATTAAAGCCCCGTGCACATAACTGACACGTCACGTACAATCACGTGGTAAGACCATATGAGAGCGCTATTTATTCATTGTTTTCAATTGTATCGATGCACACACTGCTATCACTGTATGCATATCACACAAACCCTTAAGTAAGTTAATCACCTAGTTAATTAGGTAACAAATAAATTAATCAAGATCTAACATCGAATCTCAAGGTAATTATGGGATAATGTCTCCTCAATTATAATTAGACGATTAGGGACAACGATAATTCGGTTAAAGACTGGATGAATTAGGTCTCGGTGAACGCATGGGATCCATGAACGAGCTCAGTTTGTGTGACAATCAGCGCCACAGCCAATTAATTAAGAAGTAAATCCGAACCGGTCAGTTTGTTCGAAACGACGTAACGACGACGTTCCGCATGCCCGCTACACTAATTGACAGAGCGGGAAAGCCGTCAAGCGGGCGGCGCACGCTCGTCTCTTCAGCGCGCGCCGGATCCGTCATCGCCCCGGACCGAAAACAAGTCGTTGGTGTGCAAAATAAGGGTTTGCATTCAATCGAAAACAACATTCTTTTTCTACCTCTTGTATACTTTTTCAGAGAAGTACATACAAACATAGTTTATTTAAACATAATCCTGTATATGTATGTACATGTATATGTATATATATATATATATATATATATATATATATATATATTTACATATATATATATAATGTGTTTATTAATCTTTTATTATATAATTTATATTGTTGATGAAATAATAACTAAACTGTGTTTCACTGTAAAACAAGATTTTTATTATTTACATATTTACACATAGAAATTATAGTTTATCTATAATAAATGCTCACCTGTAAAACAAGAAACGACATTAAAAGCTATTATTTCACAATGATTTATTTTAAACAATTACAATTTGGTCAAACGATTGTTATTGAATAAGTATCATGCTCCGCGTGGCTTTTCTATCTCTTTCCATCTCTCATCAGCTGCCGCGGTCAGTCGTCTTGTTCTACACAGGCATGCGCAGTATTCATATAGCATGAAAATAGATTTTAAAAGGGATACGATAAATCGTATTACTTTTATATATATATATATATATATATGTATATATATATATATATATATATTTACATATATATATATATATATATATATATATATATATATGTATATATATATATATATATATATATATATGTGTGTGTATATATATATACATATATATATATATATATATATATATATATATATACATATATATATATACATACATACATTTATGCATATCAACAATCACACATTTATATCAAATTTAAAAAAATAAAACTCGGAATTTTAAAATTTAACAATTTTATCTTTATTTAACTCACGTTATCTTCAATTCTAATTTAAATAGTACGTTTGCCACCTAAGTGCAATTGATTGAACATTTACTAAGAAACACGACCAAATAAAATTTATTAAGACATAAACTTGTATGTGTGTACATATATATATATATATACATATATATATATATATATATATATATATATATATATATATATATATATGTAATGTAAACCCCTAACCAAAATAAAAACGGGCTAATTTTCTTTAATAACCAACTCTGATTTCATCCTAAATCTAAGATAACACGGGTGCAGACCTGCTGAATGAACATAGTTAAAAAGAAATCAAAGCACTAGACACTACTCAATCGTGAGAGACTGACGAGTTTGAATGTGTCCTTAGTGTTGACGAGGAGCCTATCTTTGCAATCCACTCCGGTCGTATTATTAGCATAGACAAACAGATGAAAAAAATATTAATATACTAGAGTAGATGGGCGAATGGTGACGATATCTGTTTTGAAAGTCAAACGAATCAATATCGACGTCGAGATATGAATAAGAACGGGTTTTAATCGGCCTAACAGTGAAGGACATCGGTATGAACGACAGTGTACTGTTCAATGGTGGACGAGGAAATTCGTTCGAATCGATTGTACGTTAAACGTGAAAAAAAAAAACAGAAAAGATTTATATACATGATTTGTGCCGATCGTGTGGAAGTATTGTAACACGTGTTGGTAGATTATTATTTATTATTATAGATGATATAAACATGAATGAACAAAAAGAATGAATGAAATCGTGATTAATGTTTTCATTACAATCAATTACCATAGATTGATACACAGGAGGAGGACTCGTATCGACCAGCTTCGTATCGACTCGTAGGACTCGTATCGACCATGTTCGATTCCTCCGCACAGAGCGATTCAATCATGTCGGAACGTTCTGAAAGAAACGAACACCTCATAGAGACGATTCACGAGCGATGGACGGAAATCAACATTAAAGAAATACACTTCGACCTTTTTTTCGGCGTTGTCCGAAGGCATTATTCGAATGTCGAGTGACGTCTTCGACGGTCCATCCTCATCGTATCGATATCCAGATGAGACAGTGGCTTCTCGACGAGTAGCAATTCGATGGAATGTACCTGCAAATCATTCAATGAAAAAGAAACACGTACACTTTTCGTCTTCATGTCGATTCGTTGTAATATTGAAACTTTTCGTATTGTTCTAATCGGTTCTAACACTTGGAGCTTTTCGATCTAACGACAGATTTACAAGAAGTCGAAGAACTTTACATAATATTTATAAAAGGTTCACAAGACCAGTAATGGAGCGCCTTTGTAAACATAATGGAGCTCAGAACGAAGTAGAGCGGCCTCGAAGAGGACATAATTTCGAAAAAATCTTATCCGAAGCACAACCGGGATGTCACAGAACAGCGAGTCCAGACATCCTGTTTGTAAGAGGAACGAGATGGACAAACATCTCCCGGTTTACTAGATATCTAAGTGTTAAACCGAATTCGAACTGATTTGGTAGTTCTGTCCTTTGTGTGTGTGTCTCATGTCTGCATTTCTGTCTCAAGTCAGTCTCGGGTTCAGTCGTACATTCCGTCTATCATTTCATTCCAGTTTTGTTTCTTTACGTTTAGTTTTTTCGATTACATAATTAGATTATTTTGTTCTTGTTGTTCATTTTTCAGCTTGAATTTATTTTTTTTTGTAGTTTCGAATGTAATTTTTATTTTTTGCGTGTTTCTAGTCTGTAGCTTTTTAATCGAATTCCAAAATCATCAAAAGTTTTTTATTTGTGTAAATTTGTTTGGAAATTCCTGAAGGTATTCTTTCATTTCGTTTCTTATTAAATGTATTTAAAATATCTCTTTCGAGTGTAGAGTTGTTTACTACTTTTATTAGGTAAACTCGTCAATTTTCGATATTGACAGTGTGAGAATGATTTTTGTCATTGTTTTGCAGATTGAGCAGTTATTCTTTTGTGAATGACAACATAATTTTACTGTCCCACAGAAAAATAGGTAATTTTGTACCGACTAAAAAACATATAAGCCATTGAAAACTATTTGAGAAATAAACAAATTAAATCTGTAACTGATGTCCGGAATCAGCTAGTCTTATTTCACATCACATCCACAGGCCTCTTATTTGAGAAGGGGGTTGAATATTCTACAGAAATGATACCGAACTGTCTTTGATAATGGAGGCGCTTATAGAACTGACTGAGTAATAAATAATTTTAAAACTTTAAATTTGCCTTTCGGTACGAACATAAATGATTACATATAGATACCGCTAATACTTCACATTTTTTAAATAAATTCATTTAATTAGCTGCCTTCATTCGTTTTTTTTTCGTTCATACAGCCTTTGTCAAACAAAGCTCTGTCCCTTGTTTGCTATTCGTTTCAGAATATGTTCAACGTTTTCTTTTTCAATTCATTCATTTTCTTTATCAATTTTTGTATTAATTAGATTTTTATCGAGCAATTCGGAATTTTTGGAAAATCTAAAATATAAATAATTTTTTTTACGTCGAATTTACTCAGAACGATGTCCTTAGTATTATCTCTATTATTTATAGTAGGTATATTATGAAAAAAAAAACAGTGAAATATGACTTCAAAACCAGAAATAGTAATTTAAAAGATTGTGACTCCGCCTCATTGGCACAGAAGATAAGTTTATTATTACTGTTCTTTTTTTAAAAAAAGTATAAAATAATATTTAAACGACATACTTATGTGAAAAAACTGTATTATTTTATCTACTTTACAATTCCAGCCTAGTGTACAATATCTCGTAGAACAATCATTTTTATACGAATTAAACATAAAATTATATTTTACAAATTTCAAATACCAACCACGACTTTGATATAAATTTAATACAAAGACGGCTACCAAAAACCGTCTTCAAGATGACTAATACAAGTCCAAAGCATACATTTTCTATCTCAATCGATTCTGTCAAGTCCATTGAATTGAATGAACGGAAATATCTTAATTTTAGTTTGCATGAACATACATAACAATTAATTAGGAACAATGAACAATGTGATGAGATAAAGTACCGATATATGATTTTTGATTGACCTCAAATATAGTTGAATATTGTTTGTAATCTCGAGTTTTGTCGCTCTTTGGATAAATTTAAGCACCTGTGTATCGCCCTGGAAAATTTGTTAAACCCCGACTTAACGTGATTTAACTGGTTGTTTATTGTTTATATAAAAAGGTCTTGATGTGTTTACTGCTCTTTTATTACTGAGTAAAAAACACCAATAGTTCAAATATAATTGCTGTATTTATTTATAAATATGAGGAAATAATGATGTTACAGTATGATTATAATTATCGAAAGAATACAAGTTGAAAATAAAACTAAGTGATACAAATGTGCTTCATTTTTTGATGTTTATACAACTCGACCGGTTCGTTCGAGCTGTTTGATGCGACTGACTTGTTTCCCATCGCTGAGAAACATCGTCCAAATTTTCGCTTTCCTTGGCCAGCCCCCTGTAGACAGACCGTTTATTGCTCCTGCCATAAAAAAGGGGTCCGAGCGCATCGGTAGTCTCGTTTGTAAGTACGCCGACTCAATTGTTTGTCACGTACAAAAATTTCCCCGAGAGTTTATCTGCGCTGCTTTAGACCATTTATTTCATTGCGGGGTATTTTAAAGGATGCACTGCGGGTTCGGCTGGCGAAAGAAAGCGTTCTTAATTACTACAGTTTAAATAATGCCAGATGTTTGGTATATATAAATGTCCGTTTTGAAATACAAAACTGAATAATAGTTGTACATTTTAAGATAATATAAATAAAATCTGGCAACAAGGTGTTCTGCGTTCGACATACAATATTTTTCGTAAATGCGTTTTTAATGAGTTTATGCAGATGTACTGAACCTCTTTTTTTTGTAATGAAATGTACGAAATTTTATGAAGGACAAACGTAATTTTAGTTAGTTTCAATATTTGGTGTATTTAAGATTGAATCAATATCATTTCTATTTTTTGCTACGAAACACGTCCTCAAATTTGTTAAAAAATCTGTTTTTTTTCGCGCGTTAACTGATCGCCAGTAATGTATTAATTATGTTTGTGGGATTTTAATTTCGGTTATTAGGTTGATATTAGTTTATCTATGTTAGTTGGCCGGTAAAGAGGTATGGTTATACCACAAGATACGGCCATATATTTAAACATATAGATGTTTATATATATATATATATATATATATATATATATATATGTAAGTATGTATGTATGCATTTATGGAAAGAAACATACTTAACGCATTCATTTAAGCCAATGTGCTTGTTTCATTCAAAAGTCTGTAACTTTTGTTGTATGATAGAGGATTTAGTAGTACTCGTGTGTATGTATATATATATATATATATATATATATATATATATATATATATGTATATATATATATATATATATATATATATATAACTGAAACGATAATACCCTCATACGAAATAATACCGAAAGGACAATATGAAGGTTTCGTAGAAAGGACAAGATTGACACAAAATAGGCGATATCTCCCCATAGATTTCCTTCAATGTTTTCCCTTTTAAAAAAGAACTGAATCGCACTTCGAAACAACTTTCAAAGAAGAACTAATGGCAGAACGACTTGCGACTTCATATTCGTAACTAAAAGAAATGAAATTATATGAGAACAGATAAAACTCTTTTGTTCTCCGACAGCTACTAAACGAACCAATTTACTATTCAAACCTTCCCCGTATAAGTGTTTTAACTATCTTTTCGATAACATTTTTATCTTCATAAAGTTACAACCGGAAATATTAAGATTGCTGTCTTTTTTCTAAGGCGCGACACATTATATCAATATTTGAGGGATATTTGGGATGATGTTACGTGTTCACATATTTATTTCTAACGGTAAACTAATAAAAAATGGGTTTCAGTGAAATTATCTGGCTCTCGACAGTCGTTTTGAATTAGCACAAACGTTTATCAAAATGTTTAAAGCACCGTCCTTAAATATTTCCAACGGTCCAAACAAATAAGATTGAGAGTACTTGAAAACATTCAATATATATATTTAACACGGCTATGCTAGATAAGAGAAAAACTAGCAAGGTTATGGAAAGAATCACCTATTCGATGAATTGATTTATTTATCGAATAACTTTTCACCGCGAATAATTTTTTTTGTTTTTGATTCAATTTCACTTCAAGTGAGATTATTTTTTTTACGGATATATTAATCTTCAGAAATTAAATAATTGCGGTGGATTCATAAAATTTACGACTTGGACAGATATGTAAGTACGAATCTTGTGATCAATGTCTGATTTATATCTATTTATGATGATTATTGTCTCGATTTTTCAGCGTTCTGACGATTAATCAAACATTTTGTTTCCATTCGTATTTTTCCATTCGCAGTGAATATGCCAGATCAGTTGTCGTTTCGGTTGAGTTTTCCGTCTCCGATTAAACAAATAAGTAAGGATTGGTCGATCAACTATGAAGTTAATACTTAATGCTAAACACACACGTTTATAATTTTTCAGAGTTCAATACGTTCGTTCATTCGAATATTCGAAGATAATAATTAGCTGTTCAGTTCGTCTATGAAGTTTTCCCGTTGCTTCGCAGCAGATTTTTATTCGCACTCGTCACGTAAGTAGTTTATCTCGTTCTTATAATAGAATCATCATCATCACTCTGATCATTATATGCTGATCTACTTTTCTAAATACTATTCTCAATTGCTAGATTCTTATTTAAATAATTCAGTCCTTAATTCTTGTGTCTTTATGACGATGTGTGACAGATATATTGCAATATTGATATATATATATATTGCAGATATATTGCAATATTGATATATATTGCAATTGCTCTTCACCAAATTGCTTTAAATACATTATTTAAAACCGATTATGTACAACATTATAATCATTAAGTTTCGATAATGTATTTGAAAAAGCAAGTAGCGACACTCGTGATTGTTTCGCTTGCACTTACTGTGTCAAATAAACCGAAAACCGTATCGACTGAATGCAAGTGAGTGAAACAACAATATTCCTTATTGGACCGATGTAAACATTTTAATCGGTAATTAAGAGTGTATAAATAATTACCTACCGATCGACTAAGAAGTATTTATTTTTTTTTTTTTGCACGTATTTTTGGTTGGTTTTGATCGGCCCATGAGAATCAGAAGATTTGTAAGACAATATAGGACCGTTCCTAGAGGCGAGGATCGCCCCGACAACAGCCTCTATCGGCATATGATTTTATAGTAATCTGCATGTAACTCGATTTAACCGTTCGCGCAGTACGTGCTCATATCCAGGAAAAATTCCAAAAAACCTGGATATCGATCGTAAAGTAAACCCAAGAAGAGGAAAGGTAAGACCCATGCAGCCCCCCACCCCACCCACCCTTCCCTACCCCTACCCACCCTTCCCTATTCCTACCCATCCTGCCCCCTCCCACGTCGGGGCCTTATATAGATAAGAGTCGTAAGGGTCGTGTGCTGACTCATCAGTCACGCATTCCCGTCCTGTCATTTCCCGTTTTCCGTCTGCTCACATCCGGCGGCCGCACGAGCAGCGTAGTTTTAAAATAGTACGGTTGCACGAACTTATTGCGCCTCCTGGTGTGTCCAATCCTCCTCACGAGGGGGATCACACGCGCTCTGGGCAGTCGCTCTAGCAGCGGATTGCCCCGGTGCACCCGCGTGTAGAACCGCCAGCTCGCCTGCTCTATATACTCGGCAACCGTACAGATATTCGCGCGCTCGTGCAGCGCAATCGTCGGATAGTTTGGTGGCTTATCCACCGCCATCCTCAAGATCTTATTTTGAACGACCTGCAAGCGCTTGATGTTTGTGCGCGTGGTGTTCCGCCAGATCGGGGAGGCGTACGTGAGGATCGGTCTGATCGCCATCTTGTATAACTAAGAAGTAAATGCTGAAACACTTTTTATGCTTTTTCAGATATCGTTATTCGTATATTCGAATTTAAGAATTAGCTGTCCGTTTCCTTCTTGAAGATTTCCGATTGATTCGCAGCAGAATTTTATTAGATCCCGCAACGCAAGTACATTTTTCTCGTTTTCATAGTTAAGAGGGCATAAATAAAACGTTAGCAGAACAATTTTTAATTTATTATTGTTCAGATATTTTGACTTCTTTTCGATAGTTTAATCAAACCGCGATGGACAGATTAAAAAATCACCAATGTTGTAAAGTGTCCACATTGCTATGTACAGCTTAGTTCTACTTCACGTTTAAAATTGACGATTATTTAAAGCCATTTATATGAAACATAATCTGTAAGTTTTCATAACGTGTTTAGAGAAGCGAATTGTGCTTTGTTTCGGTTACACGTGCAGAGTTGAATCAAGTGAAAAATCAAACTGCACACACATTAATTCAATGATGAGTGTATTTTATTCTAAAATGAATACTAGACTCTGATACCGTGAATACAAATGCTTTAAATTGAATTGTGTATCGGTACAAAGTCTGAACTGTGGTGTGTATGAATTACACTGATTTCTGGTGCAAGTTCTGTGTATGAATTACACTGTGTAGTTTGTACTGTACCCTTCTCCGAACTTACTCTTAAAATTACTCTTGATCGTGTACTCACGATGTTATGTGTACTTGTATGTACTCTTACGTACTAATATATGCTCTTGTATGCTCGTCTCAGCGATTTTTTTTAACAGTTTTAAGTTTTTGTCTGATATTGTTACCAATCTCGCTATTCTTGAGGCGAGTTGTCGTGCCTTGGGATTTAATCCCTTTTATTTTGACTTTGACGTGTGTTTTTAGCAATCTTGCTGTTTTTCTGTTCCAAATCTTGATTTTTGCGCTAGAAAAATTTTCAAAAAACCTAGTTGACCTGTCTCGACGAGTAGAGGTCACCCACCCCTTTCCCGTTCCATGTATCTATTACAACTACCACGTACGAAACAAACTCCCGTATAACAATTAAC
This sequence comes from Acanthacorydalis orientalis, assembly GCA_034766995.1. Lineage (NCBI taxonomy): Eukaryota > Metazoa > Arthropoda > Insecta > Megaloptera > Corydalidae > Acanthacorydalis > Acanthacorydalis orientalis. The sequence continues at coordinate 1,540,600 of CM068321.1, read as the reverse complement.
GATTGCTGTATAACAATTAACCGGAGGATGTATAACAATTATTAACTCTTGTTGCGTCCTTGCTGGTGGTTCTGCTCCGCCTTCCCTGCGAGGTGATAACTTCTTCATCGCGGACTTCTAGCCGTTGTCGCCTCCGGGTGGCGGATGCAGGAACGTGCTGGGGTTGTCCCTGGCCATCAGGCCGTTCAGTTTTGCAGCCATCGCTCTGGTCCTCTTCGTCACATTGTAGAGGTGTTCGTTATATAACAGTTTTCTATCGAATTGGACCCCGAGGTATTTTACGGATTTCTTCCAATCGATGGGCGTTCCATTCATAGTGATTCTTCCTGGATTTGGTCTATTTGTCTTCCTGTCGAAGGTGATTGCCTCAGTCTTGGCCACGTTCACCTTCAGCTTCCATTTGTCGAAGTATTTCACCAGGCTGTCTACGTCGTCCTGGAGTCGGTTCTTCATGGTTTCTAGATTGTAGCCCGTCGTGTATATGGCCGTGTCATCTGCGTACAGAGCCATGTTCGTTTTTACATCTCTCCTTATATCGATGATGTAATACGTAAATAGGACTGGCCCGAGTATCGAGCCTTGCGGCACTCCTGCTCGAATTGGTTTTTATGTGGAATTCTTTCCATTGACTTCGACAATAAAAGTCCTGTTTCTCAGGTACTTGTCTATGATCCTCACCAGGTACATTGGTAATCGATTCGCGATTAACTTATATATCAGGCCATCATGTCATACAGTGTCGCACGCCTTCTCTATGTCCAATAGTATCATGGACGTGCGGTGTTCTCTCCGGAAAACTTTTATGACATGCTCAGCGATCCTCGTCAGCTGATGCATCGTGGAATGTCCTTTGCGACATCCAAATTGCTCCGGAACTATGTTCCTGCAGGATTCCTCATGCGCTGTTATTCTGTTCAATAATATTCTCTCGAACACCTTGCTTAAAGTTGGAAGCAGACTGATCGGTCGGTAACTAGCGACCTGTTCTGCTTTCTTGCATTGTTTCTTAAATGCCAGTATCTTGGCTAACTTCCATTGCTCCGGGAAGTAACTTGTTCTTATTGCAGCATTGTATATTTCTGTTAGTGCAACCAATCCCTTCTGCGGTAAATATTGTAGCACCAGGTTCTGTATTCCGTCTATCCTGGGCGCCTTACCAGGTCGGAATTTTCTAATGGCACCGTGTACTTCAGCTGGAGACGTGGGTACAATCTGATCACCTTCTTCAGGTTCGTCGTCTTCATGGCGAGTCCTCCATGCATCGATGAGTCTTTTCAATTGAACGGTGTCTTCAGGGCTTCCTAGGTTCTCACCCACCCTGTGCGCGTTCTCGAAGTGTACTGCTATTTCTTCCGCTCTCTCTTCGTCAGAATATAGGTACGTGCCGTCTTGCTTCTTCAATGGCGGCATAACTTCTCTCTTGCTATTCTGGACGACTCGGAGGGTTTGCCAGATGCTGTTATATTTAACATTAGCTCGGGCCAGTCTCTCTTTCCAAAGCTCGTTCTTGGCTTGGATGATCTCCTGTCTTATCTCCCCCGAGAGCCGATTCCTCAGCCTCTTCATTTCTAAACTGCCTGTTCGCTGCCAGCGTCTTCTGACTGCGGCGCGAAGTTTGATCTTTCTGATCGTTTCATCCGTATGTTTCAGATTGTTGGCTCTCATTGATTTTTCAGGAATACACTCACGCATTCCTGATCGGATGTTATCTATTAACTCCAGTGCAGCCTCCTGTATATCTTCGGACGATTTCAGGTTTTTTCGCATCTCGACAATTGTATTAATGTGGTCTTTAAATGCTGACCAGACATCTCAGCGATTTAACAACTTTATATTTATATTGTTTTATTTACCGTTAACTAGAATTGTAAGTGACATGTGGGGCGGTGACAATTTTCTTGTTATTCTTGGTTGCAAATCACGACATTGGTTACAAATTGTTACATGTTATTTGATTGGTTAATGATTGCAGCTTCAACACTATAGGTATTGAGGATGACTACGTATTAATCTGAAAGGATATTGGACCTTTTCGAATGTGTACGGTAGGTTCGAGATTAGATGAAATATTTGTACTTGAAACATGACATGTGCTTTGCAGAACATTTAATAGTATGACTGTAAGCAACAGTTAACGGAATTTATAATCGTGTTGGAAAGCTATGAAATACCTGAACGTTTCTGCGACAAACTATGGGTTTTATTACCCTTATATTTCTATGCGACATTTGTTTCTTTCATGATTGTTTACCGTCGGTTAAGTTTATTTTTAAAGTAATTTTACAGTTAGAACAACCAAATGATTTTACTGTTTTTCAGCTATGTCTTTTGATCGTTTAAAAAGAAATCCGCGTAAAAACCTTCTCTTTTCACACCCTCAAGAGCTAACTAACCTAACGGTGTAACTTTTTAACATTTGTGTATTTTGTACAATCTGTTATTCGGATCTTAACATATGTAATGCCTGATATGCTGCTTCTCGTTCTCCATCATATTCACAATTTTTTTGTGAGGTTATACAAGCTTCTGCGGCAAGATTTACTCTATTTTTAAATGTTAAGTTTGACACTTCAAAATCGTAAAACGTCGAGAAAATATTTTCATTTCAAACAGAGTTTTTATTGTATCAATTTTGCAGTACAGAATTAATTTTAATAAATAATATATATATATATATATATATATATATATATATATATATATATATATATATATATATATAAACGAGGGCATTTTGAAAAGTTCACGGCCCAACTATGGAGGAATATAACTTGTGTCTTTAAATTACTTTTATTTTTCAACATGGTCCTCTTGAACTTCAATGTACTTTATTCAGCGACGCTCCAGTGCTTTTATGCCGTCCTAAACATTATTTTCTTGGAGATCCTCAATATAGCGATTCACTGTTGTTATCAGTTATTCATTTAACAACACTCGCCTACCACCAAGGATCTCTTAAGTTTTGAGAACAGGTGGAAATCTGAAAGGGGAAAATCTGGAGAACAGGCTTGATGGGGCAGCAACACTTGTATAGGGACGCGCATTGTCCTGATGAAAAATGATTTCTTCCATAGACCTGATCTTGTCTCGCGAATTGTTCGATCGTGTCGATCCAAAAGTTTAGCATAATATTCTCCTGTTATCGTTTGACTGTTTGGAAGGTAGTCATTTGACGGGATCCGTTTAGCATCCTAAAGAAGCCATATTTTTCCCAGCGGATAAAACTGATTTTCCTTTTATGGTGGCGGAGAATCACAATGCTTCGATTGATGTTTTGACTTTGAAGTGTAATGGTGAATTTAAGTCTCATTTGTAGTCACAAATCGCCGGATAAAGTCGTATCCCTCTTAACTCGATCCAAACAGTCTTGGGAAATTCGTACTAGAATGTATTTTATGATCAATTAATAGTAAACTCAGCACCCATCTTGCCGATAGCTTTTTCATACCTAACTCTTCAGTTGGGGTGTGAGACACGCGTTCATCTAAGACACCTACAACTTTGGCAATTTCAGACATCTTCAATCGCCGATCCTCTAAGATAATATCGTGCTTTTTGTGGATGATTTGTTCTGTCGTTGCTGTTTTCGAACGTCCACTACGCGGGTTATCCTCTGAGCTTACACGCCCACATTCGAATTTAGCTACCCACTACTTTTCGGTTGCATACGAAGGTGCACTATCATCCAGTACATTTTTCATTTCATTAAAGATTTCTGCTGACGTAAAACCTTTTTTGACAAGAATTTGGAAAATAGTTGATAAACAATCAATTCGGTTTAGCGTGCTTCATTTGTGATCCGGCCGTGGTGCGAAAATGATTTAAAAAATTTACTACCGAAACAAGCAGAAATTCTCCGCGTGAACTTTCCGAGAATAGAAATAAAAAAATTGACTGCGTGTAGCTGTTGCAGGTCATCGCTGAGCAGGAATACTATTCCCAAATTAACAAAATTGATTGACTACGTATTCAAACATTCATTCCATCCGATTTTCACTAACCGTTTCGCCACCAACGGGACCCATGTGTCCCATAAAATTTTCAAAAGTTATTAACGAAAATTCTGTCTGTTTAATTTTAATACTAACTTATCCGACTAGTGTTGTACAGTTAAACGAATAGTTGGACACACATGCAGCTTTTTCATTTTGTAAATAGACGTCACAACATGCAGTTTTGATTGAGTTTTTGCGAACCAAAGGTGACATTTGGAAAATTTTTAGTGATTTTCATGGTTTTCATCAATTTTTTGTGTGTTTTCTATTATACAGTGTTTAGTGCTTTATTGAAACACTGGAATAAAAGCATTAGAAGTAATGTAAATATATTATTTTATAACTTATGCTAATCTAACCTCCAGTGATTCATATATGTCCCATTCGTATTTTTTGTTGTCCAAATTTGTCCCAACAGTATTTTTAGAGATATTTTATTCGTAGGTAAAATGGGTAAACTACTTACAGACGAAGAATTACAAAATATTCTCGACAATTTATCTGGTCTTTCGGATGAGGATCCATTTCACGATAGCGATGACGAAGATATAGATATAAATTTTATTCCACATGATATTAAAAATGATATTGAGAATTATTATCAATAGTGATTTGGAAAATGTGCAAGGTGTAAAGAGAAAAAGAAATGCTAGAACTATGGCGAAGAAAATTGGTAAAAAGAATAATAAAGATGAAATTCTTGAAAAAAATTCCGTCTGAAGGTGAGTTAGAATTGGAACCAAAGGTAAATAAAGAAAATATCCAGAACGAACGTGATAATATAGTAATTCGGAGAGACCTGAACCTAATTGAAAATTTAAAGCCTAGAAAGGATATACCAAGTTATAAAGATCCAGTTGTTTCACTAAATCTTGATAGAAGTTGTATTAAACTTGATGATTTTTTTTTCAAATTATTTCCCAAAAGCCAATTTGATTACATTGCACACAATACTAATCGAAGGTTAGAGCTTCTCGCAGATACGAGTAAAAAGCAAAACATTCAGCTTACTGATTCGGGCGAGATTATGATTGTAATAGGATGTATTTTTATTGTGTGCTATAACAAATTGCCTTCTCTCTGTGATTGTTGGTCGTCGAAACCAAGTATGGGTAACACTGTAATAAAAAATGCTATTTCAAGAGACCGACGTGCGTTGTTACTATCAAAAATGTATTACACCGATCGCGAACGACCAGAGAATTCTTCTTAAACGTATTACATACATGATGTGGTATCATGTCTAAAAGAAAAATCTGTAGCTGCCAGAAAGCTATGTAGTTACCTTAGCATTGACGAATCAATGGCAAAATTCAAAGGGAGATCGGTGTCGAAGCAGTACATACCAATGAAGCCTATAAAAAGTGGTAAAAAGATTTGGGAAATTTGTGATTCTAAGATAGGTTATGTTTATAATTGTGATATATATATATATATTCGGGAAAAGAATCAGAAATTTCTGATGACTCCACGTTAGGAGAACGTGTAGTAAAAAAGTTAATTTATTTCATTCCGAAAACTGAAGATGTTGCGATTTGTTTCGATCGTTTTTTTTACAACAGTTAGATTGATAAATACAGGCGATTTTGCTGTTACGGGCACTTGTAATAAAAGCAGAAAAAATATGCCAAAAATTACTACAAAGTTGAAGAGGGGAGAACATAAAGCACTGGGAAATGCTCAAGGCTCTTCGGCTTTCTTATGACAAGATATAAAGGAAGCATTAGTCCGCAGCAACTGCCATGGTGGTAATACCACAAATACTGTTCTTAGAAGATTAAAAACCGGCGAGAGAGTTCAGATTTCTTGTCCGAGTGCAATATCTTTTTATAACGTACATATGGGAGGTGTTGACCTTTCCAATCAATTGGCAGCATTATATAATTTCCACAGAAAATCAGGTAAATGGTGGAGAAAGGTTTTTTAAATATTTTTATTAACGACTGCAGTCAACACTCATATTCTTTATTCAGAAATAACACTTAGTAAAAGACCATTCCTCGATAGCCTTCGAAAATATGGCGAAAGGATTGATAGGTTATGGTCGGGAAAACGCAAAGGTATTGAGAAAAAAATCAACAGGCCGAACTTCTACGAATACTAGATTTTTATATAACGTTGGCGACCATTCACCTACAGAAGGTTCGAGTCGTCGTAGATGTTACCGTTGCGCCCTAAAAAAATAGAAAAACGGACAAAAACTCTGTGCACGTCTTGCAAAGTGCCGTCGTGTAAAGATTGATTCTTGCCACATCATACCAGACGAGACACTTGTTTCTAGCAATAACTGATTGATTATTGACTATTTTTATTGTATGTATACATATCTTTATAATTTTTTTTAATAAAGTATTCTTACTAAAATATGTTTGTTGTTATTATTGGGACAAATATGCCCGACTTAAACTACTGATGGGGCATATGTGTCCGTAATTCAAATTTGAAATCTGAAAATAAAAATCACTTTTTTTGCCCCAAAATAGATTACTTAAGTAACTTAAAAGATCATCAAACGAAACAGAAGTTTTAAAACTAAGAATATTTAATCCGTGGTGAAAGGGTTAAGTCGACATGGTCTCAGAACGACTTTATTCTCCACGAATTCCATTTATGAAAATTCGGCGTTCACGGCACGTGCACGGGCAATATGGAATTTTGAGGCAAATAATAAATGTTCCCGTGGATGATGTTCTGATTGTATATACTGTGGATGTGTGATTGCTCTGATGATGATAATGCAGAACCCACAGAATAACATTTATATTTATACCAAATATGCGAATAGAGTATTGTCTCCTGGTAAAATAGAGTTTACCAGGAAAAGATATTTAAAAAATAAATAATTCTATATTTACAGCTCGGAAGGTTCACTTTTTCCGCATGTTATATATCAGTTAACCCTATAGTGTATACTCATTTAATTAAACCTTATCATCGAGTAAGTACATCTGTAATAATAATCATACCATGTCTAGAATATAAGAATATTTTGTAAACAAAACCATAAATAATGTAAAAACTACTAATTTAGACAAACATTTCATAAAAGGATAAAGTAACATTGTAATTTTCCAATACTCTTAATAAATTATAATAATATATTGTTCAGATGAGAACAGCGATTATAAATACTGTAATAGTCGAATAATAAAGCAGTCAGTAACTGATATTAAAACTAAGCAGTTCGGCTCGAGTCCCCTCAAACGGTTTGTAGTCTTTGAAAAACCCACAAGTCGCTATAAAGAACAAAATTCGCGCGAGGTCTTACTTACACACATTGTTTTTTTTTTATAAATAATTTCGCCTCTTCTACAAGGACACGGCAAGCCAGCAAGATTAGCAAGTGAGATTTTTACAACTAATACGTTTACTTGTACGCAGTGTTCCTTCTCGAGAATAAAGTAAAACTTATTTTTCTCATTTCTCCAAAAATGTGTTTCTCACTGTGAAGAATATTTATGTAAACGATCTATATAGAGCATAAAGTCGATTGACGAACGGTTGTTATCGTAGGGATGGCTGACGCCAACGCGTTGACGTTCCCCGAAACAGTGGACACTCCTTGACATGGCGGCAAGCAGACACAACGACGCCACCTGTTCGTTCCCTCTATTGTTTGTCTGTGTTTCAAAATAATAAACTTGAGTTCACTTAAAACTACGGCTCGTTATTCGAACCCGATTCCCGGCCACTTGCGAATCGATATCGAAATTAATCTTGTTTCGCACGCGTGCGAAGTGGAAAAAAATACATTTTTAGACTTGTGTCGAAAAATGACATTTACAAAATTACTAACGAAATGTTAAATGGTTCATTTGCCGACCGCGAACAGTTTTGATACTGACGAAGAAGATGTTAATGAAGTTCCTGACAATGGAAATGAAGAATTGTCTCTTCGAGAACAATTGAGTTTATCTAGGACAGAAAGTGTGAGAGAAGTGAAACGTGGTGTCACCGACCGAGACATCTGACTATCAAACAAGCATTTCATATATTTCAGACAACGGGTACAAGAACGATAATTTTGGAACCGCTTAGAGATGCTTCGTCGGCAATAAAGCGTACGTCCACGCAAAACGAATGTAATTTCTTCACTGCCGACGATTTTGTTACGAAGAAGAGAAATCGATTGTCCAATACCACTTTGGATGCGCTGTGTTATCTGAAAAATTATTTCAAAGTTCAACAACGCATGAAATTTTGCTTTGCAATCATTCTTTTCAACTGAATATCGTATTTTTTTGTTAAAGTAATAAATGAAATATATGAATTCGGTATTGAAGAGTGATGTTTCGTTGTTTTACAACCTTTTCAGCTGAATTTAAGACGGAAAATGTTATTTATATATTATATGAGAATTTTAGAGTCCTTTCTCAAGAAATACTGAACAGTACTTTGTACGCATATTTCTTTACAGATATCCAAATCAAATTGAAAATCCGCATCTAATTTAACTAGTGATTAATTCAGTTCATCGTCTATTTACATTTCTGTCACGTACACGCAAAACATTTTACAGAAACCAAGAACAACGACGCTAGTATTGACAGTTGTTTCCGTTTAAAATCCACGCCGTTGCCTCGTGCGCGGGAGACAAAGGACGTCTACATCAGACGTCTGTGAAATTGTTCGACTAAGAAACGAAATCTCATTTACAGCTCTTTCGAAACGCGGACATGAAAGAAAATGTTAATTCTCGTGACCGTTTTAAACTTGCAGACGAAAGAATCGATTCCGAACGAGCATATTAATTTGCGCCACTGTGCAGCACGCACTTCACAGACCACACTTTCTCGGCACGATGCTCATCGTTTGCCCGCACTTTACATTTTTTTGTATTCTCGAGAAACGTACGAATATAACACGTTCGAACGAAGAAAGGAAAACGTGACATTTCACTCGGCTCCACTGCTGAATCAGTACTGTCAAGTTTGAATCCAACACATCGGATAGTATTCAGTCATACGGGGGCGTTCTGAATAAACGTATCGGCTATCAGAAGACACGTACATGCACTGGTTTATGCAACAAGCATCCCGTCTCTGTGGATATGAGTGCACGGTATCGATCGAACCAGACTTACGAAATCACCGGGAAACGGTGTGCGTTTTCCTGACTGCATGCATCAACGGGTACTGTCGGAAACTGTCTGTCGCTAATTACTGACTGGTGATATGACAGGATCTCTGAGCAAACAACGTCCAGAGGATTATCAAATAATGCTGGCGTGAGCGCTGTGTCTGTGCTGATGACTGTTGATGGCTGTGCAGCAATTATTAGTCATCAGAACATATGTAGATCGTCCGGTCGATTCAAATATTTTCAAAACGACGTTTATACATCCTGATAATAGAAACTTCAGCAGGCGATCGCAGCATCGTACGTTGAAATTACTCAAGAATCGTTTTCGACACAATGAAATAAAATAAAAAAAAACTATGCAAGTGGTCGCCACGAACGTTAGAAGTGAAACTTCTGTAAAGAACTGCGAAGGATAGGAAATGGTATTCGATTAATAACTTTCGATAAGGAGTAACCGTTGGCGCTGCAACGAAAAATAATCGGGAGGTTTATTTCGACCATGCACCATCGCTTCCGACTGTGAAGAAACGGTTTACTAAATTCAGACTTGGTGTGATTTTAATCTCGATGGTCGACCGCGCTCTCGAGATCGACGACGATGTTGTGCGCGCTTCAGTTGACAATAAGTCGCGAATTTCGACGTAAACGGTTGCCGAAGCACACGATGTTGCTAGATCGAATGCATTTCGGTATTAAAAGAAGCGAGGGTCCACGTTGAAGCCGAATACGTGCGCGCCGCACTCGTTGTCTGAAAAAATAGGTTCGATTGCATCTCTTCGGTAGTTTCTTTTCTTGGACGTCTTTGGAGAGCCTATTTCGGATCAATCGGTGACTGTAAATGATAAATGTGTCATGTACAACAACGTCCGATGCAGACGAACGTGGAAAAAAACGAATGAAGGAACAGTACCAGTCGCCAAAGCTATCTTGCATCCGATGAAGGTATTGCTGCGTGTTTAGTGGGATTGCAAAGGTGTCGTTTATTTTGAGCTGCTCTCATGAGGCGAAACGATTACTAAGAAGAAGCACTGTCAACAAATAACCAAACTGAACGCAGCTATTAAAGAAAAGCGTCCGATTTCAGCCAATCTCAAGGGAGACACCTTCCACCACGGCAACGCAAAACCATATACAGTAAAAATGACTCTGCAAAAACTGAAGCAGTGGAAATGGGAAACCATGTCGCTTGCACCGTGTTTTCTGGACATTGTCCGTTCGGATTATCATTTGTTCCAGTCGCTGTAGTTTAAACGGTAATAAATTTGACACCATGGTGGCTGTGAAAAATCACTTAACCGATTTTTTCATCGAAAAACAGTCCATTTTTTTAAAAAACGAGAAAGCTAGCAACTACCTGAGCGTTGAGAAATGAGTGCAGAAAACGATGCCGAATACACAATCGATTGATAGGAGCGTTTTCTGCGATGAATAATCGCCTGTGATTCAATTTCAAATCGTATACGAATCCAATATTATCAGTGAACGAGTAGAACAGTCGGATTGTGCAGAAGCTACGACAACTCATTTAGACTTAATTGATATTGACACACTTTTACAACCGGTTGAAAAAGTACATAATATAAATATTATATAGAGCGATACACAAATACAAAATCCACTTGTTATATAAATTTGATACCATGTGATATAAACAGTAATACGATACGCAACGAAAAAGCTATTCACACGGGTTAAAATTAAAATGAGAAACGTTAATAACAACGCATCGTTCCTATCCACCGGTGTCCGTTTGTTGATAATTTGTATGACACATTCTATGAGACGGACACGCACTACCGTGCCACAAGAAGCATCACTTAAAAAATAAAGAATCTCATGCACCACTCTATCTTTTAAATCACAGTTACTGTCCTTTTAGTACTAAAAGTTGTAAAAAAAATCATTGAATTTCATATGAGTCATATAACAAATTTTGCATTAAGTAAACGACTGTTTGATTTATCGCCTATATTTAGTGAATCATAAAATTGTGTAAGAGAAGTATTGCAATGAAAGAAAACAAAATAGTGAACATAATTGTAATTCGATTATTCATTTCTCAGTTATTTAAGACCATACGATATTTTCAATCCATGGAACATATGCGGAAACTCTCGTATAAACACCGGGCGACGGTGTCATTGCGCAAGCTTTGCCTAAAGACGTTATGCCCACGACAAAATGTAGATCCCTCCAATTCGTCAATTGTAACGGACCGCCTGAATCTCCCTGAAACATAACATCATTGAAATATTTACGAAAGGTCATAGTTTTCAATATTTTTTCGTTGTGTGGCAACGTTTGATCATTTTCGAACATTTAGAATTTTCCTATGTATCTAGAAATATATTCGAAAAATAAATGATACATTATGTCGATCGAAATGAAAACCTGAGTTATTCGCATTTTCATCTTTCATTGCAAGCGAGTGTCAAACAACTGCACCGCTTTTCAACGAAATCTCCGATGTGTTCAGTTCAAGTTCGCCAGCACTCGACCAATCGTCGGATTCGTCTAGAGTAAAAAAGCTTTTGATTGTGTGCGTAGCCATTCATGCACGACTTCTTCATCCGACTGAACTTTGACTCTCCGTCAATAGTCTCCTCGAGTCGTCCTACCGGATGGCAATCGTTTAGAGTGCAGACACTCGAAGTGCAGTTGCTCGATGGTCGTCACCGGAGTGCAGGACTGAGCACGGTCGTGCTGTAACAAAACACTGGTACTCAGAAGTCCTGATCATTTGAACTTGATCGCTCGTCGGTGATAATTCCCGAGAAGATTTGAACATGCGGCCTTCGTTTGTCCGAGAAGAGAACCAACATCACTTTCCCTACAGGCGGTTGCGCAACGTATGGACGGCTGCGGAACATTTTTCTGATTCAATCGAAAAAGTTCGAAGATGAACAACAACTACAAGCTCTAGAGGAAGAAAACCGTGCTCGAACACTCAAAGAAATGTCTCAACAGACAGCTCGAAGGAGATGAATCAACCATTTCACGACGTTTACAAGCCACGGGAAAGATCCAGAAAAAAGAGACATGGCTGCAATTTGAATTGACCGAAAATGCCATTGTTAATCTTTTAAAACGGCGAATGGCATGAGGGTCACCAGTGACCATCACTAAGTTTGTTCGTAGCGCCGCGAGGCGACCGATGACCGGCGAAGCCAGGATTACTAGTAACACATATTTCGAGTAAATTTTAATACTTTTAGATTTTTCAATATTTTCATCGTTACTACGAAGGTGTGAAGTGATTAATGCAATATAGAACGTATAAAAATAGTTTATATATATATATATATATATATATATATGTATATAACATGTATGCTTAAATATTATGCGCGCATATTCCGACTATGTGTGGTATTAAAAGACTCCAAACAAAGAAAAGGTGAACCACTACAGTCTCCACGATATGTCACAAGTTTTTTGGTACAGTTTTTTGCCTTTATCCTGCCCAGATTTTTTGAATATTTTTCGTAACATATTTTACAAAATCGTCGCGTGGTCCTGGATTCTCCTGCCATTTTTTATTTCATGACATGGTTTTCTCATTAGATAGCAGATCATAACGGACTATTGCAAAAAAAAATTAAAAAATCGTGTGAAAACAAAGAAATCCGCGAGGGTCACCGGTGACCCTCTGTAAAATAAATGCTTTACACATGATTACACACTTTATCCTATCTGTTCTGAATAATATTTGAACACAGTATGTAACGCACAATAACGAATTCATATTGGCGCCACGGGCTAGTCATGTAAAATTAGCGTGGCGCTCGACGTGTTAAACATCTCGATTTGTTTGCTTGCAAGGCATAAGAAGAAGAGTTTCTTGTTGCGTATCCCGATGACTGGACACAAAGCAAAGCTCTCTATTTTTGGAATACGAAGGGTGTCGTGTATTATGAGCTGTTGAAACCGAAGGAAACAATCACCGCCGAACGTTATCGACATCGACTGGAGCGTTTGAATGATAATTCGGACCAAAAACGACCATCAATTGCATAGAATCGCCAAAAAGTGATTCTTCTCTATTGCATGTCGCTATAACCGTGAAACGAGCATTGATCGAGCTCGAATGAGTGGTTCTCCCGCACCCAGCGTATTCTCCGGACCCGACACCAAGCGATTACCAACTATTCCGATCGATGCAACCACGCTTTGGAAGGTACACGTTTCTATGCCTACGGAGAAATCGATAAATAGGTTGTTGATTGGATTGGCTTAAAAGACAGACCATTCTTTCGTCGCGGAATTCAACTTCTGTCAGAAAAGTGGAAAATAGTCATAGCACCCGAGCGCAAATCCCACAAAAAACAGCGGCTTTCAATGCAGCCCTCTGTTAGTTCCGCGCATACGGCACACGCGGCCTTTTTCAGCTGTGTAAAACAATAAATATTTATCGCACACGAATTTTAATACGAAAGTTTTAGATTTTTGTATTCTCTACAACTTTGCCAATGGCTCTCTTTAATGTCAAAATGAACAAAAAACGAGAAAAGATGCAAAACTCTTCTTTTTTTACATAAAATTTTGCACAAAATAAAAAAATGTAAGAAAGTACGAGAACCATAGTTAAAGAGAATTAAATTCCCTACAAAATGTTTTTTTTTCTAATTTTTTCCTTGGCTACAATAGGAAGCGAGATATTTTAAAACCCGAAACTTAACCCTTTTTTCGCACTGGCCTCGACAGCGAAAGATCTGACAGTTCACAAAAGTATAATTGTACTCTAGACAACACCCTCCACCATCCCACATCCACGAATGGATGGTCGATTATGATCCAAGGATAGGCTCGAATTTTAGCCAGATCTACTGGACTATGAATCGTTTTAAGAGTCTGTGTTGTTGATTTTTTTCAATCAATCGTTTTTTGACTCAAGTTCTTCCACGTTAAATTTTCATTGGAATGAAAGTATGTTGTTTGAAATACATTTAACGAATATAATTGGAATATTGTTGAAATTTTTCGAATAAAGAAAAACATGTAGGGTAGATCGAGACTAAGTGAACCTTTGATTTTTGATCCAGGTGAAAACGTTTTACGTACTCGCTTTCATCACTGTGGATTACTATTAATGTCCCCACTCGGCCAACGAAGTTTAGTAGAGTTCGGTGTAACGGTTCCGGTTTTATTACGCTTCGAGTGTTTCAACAATGAAGAAGTGAATTTTTGTTCTGGCGGATTTTTTTAATCATTTACAACTGTTCGTTGTAAACAGTCCTGGATGTAAGTGACTATGAAATTTTATGGCCTCCTTAACACATTACCAGTACTTTTTTTGTCATATTTAGTATATTAATATATTTTTTTATAATTAAAGTTCAGATATGGATGCGAGACTAAGTGAATATGATCTTAATTTTGATCCGATTTTTTTAACTAATTTTTTCTATAGTTTGAGTGTCTAGAACACTGCAACGATATGAACTTCGGTCTCCGTGGACTTCAGCGTATGAATACACTATGAAATTGAATTTGACAGGTCCAGTGTCTTGGAAAAAAGCGCGTATGGCCGGCAAAGATTGATATATGTATTTTAAAAAGATAATATGTATAAAATACATATAGATTATGAAGAAATACTAGATAAAATATATTAAATATTTTTCATAATAAAAAAGCTTTGTTTTTATTTTTAATCCATTTTTAATATCAGGGTTTCGTTCATTTAGCCCCGGAAATTTTGACATGTCAAGTTTTGTACGTCTTCACATTTTCTTAAATAACGAGAAAAATACAAAATTATTATTAAGACCACCTACAAATTTTAGTAGTCAAGGGGTCAATATTTGCAATAGCACGGTTTATTTTTGAGAAACACATTTAGTTTGTTAATGAAAAACGATTTTTTTGAAAAAGAAAAACGGTTCACTTAATCCCGATCTGCCCTATATTAAATACAGAATAGCATAGGTACCTGACACGTGTCCTTCATTTCGTGTCTTCCGCCAGAACACAACTGTGTACGATTATCAAGTCCGCGTGCTAAATTCCGCTTACTTACGTTCAAATCGTAATGCCGATAGCATTCTTCGAACGTGTAAATACTTAGTTCGACTTTCATTAGGCGATTATTAAGATTTCCTTCGAACTCCGTCGCTCCCCAGCCAGTCGCGGTCAGTTTGTCCGTTGGTATTTTATACTTGTCATACAAACAGGCCGGATGCATGTGAAGAGTGAAGTTGACATTTCGGTCCAATTTTAATAAGGCGATGTCGTTGTACAACTGCGGCGGTTTAAAATCATGATGTGTTATTATTGAGATAATGTTGAAATCCTCTGGTGCCGCTACAACATCTGGATTTGATAGATCGAGCGCTCCCAGTTGTACATATTTTGGTTCGCCGCTAGAAAACGATTGCGATTAAAAGAAACATATATATATATATATATATATATATATATATATATATATGTATATATATATATATAGTAGTAATGCACGAGTCATCACCATAGACGGAAAATGCATCGATACGAGGGGGTTTCGAAAAATTCGTAGAAGTGAATGGGCAGACAATAGTTAGGGGAGTAAAATTATTTTCATGTTTCAAACACAATCTCCTTTAAAGTCAATACACTTCATTCAATGTTGCTCGAGTGCCATTATGCCGGCATTAAAGTGCGATTTCTCAAGCTCTTCAAATTAGGCGTCCACTTCGGCTATAAGCTCCCCATTTGTATTAAATCTGTTCCCAGTAAGGAATGTTTTCAGTCGTGGAAAGAGATGGAAGTTGGAGGGGACCAGGTCTAGTGAATATAGTGGACGGGGAACCGATTCGAAGCCAAGAGAATGGATTTCTGCGGCTTTTTGTATCAACGAATTACTCGGATCGTTGTCGTGATGACACGAGATGTTTTTGCGTTGTGTTCTGGGTCGTTTTTCATCAATGGCGGCTCGTAACTTATCGAAAAATGTCACAGTAATAGACGTTGTTGATTGTATTTCCCTTTTTCAAATAATCTACCAATAAAACTGAAGTCGCGACTTTGCCTTCCGACGGACCAACCCTGAACATCTTTGGTGGAATATCTCCTGTCTTAATCCACTGTTCCGATTGCTCTTTGGAGTTGCGACGGTGAATCCAAGTCTCGTCAATGGTCACAAACAGACACAAAAAATCTTTTTTGTTACGCCGCATCACGGCTAAGCGATCCTCTGAAATTTGGTATCGTGTGCGTTTTTGGTCCACGGTCAGCATTCGCGGCACCCATCCCGCAGACATTTTCGACATCCACGAATTTTCAGTTGAAATGAAGTGTACACTGCCAGGCGATACTTCCGAAGCCTCGGCTATTTCGTGCACTTTCACTCGCCGGTCACTCGACACCGTATCGTGCACTTTATCAACGTTTTTTGCCGTAACTGACGCTGAAAGCGTGCCACTGCAAGGATCATCTTCGATAGATATTCTGCCTCTTCTAAATTCAGCAGCCCGTTTTGCCCGCTGAGGAGGCGTCACCGTACACACTATGCATCTTTTCATAAATTCGGGTGGGATTCATACCATTCTAAACTGAAACTTCAATGACAGCACGATGTTCCAATTTATCCATTTCACAAAAATAGCCAAACACGTCTTCTTATTTATATTGCTGTCAAAAATAAACTAAGAGACGATTTGCGCTGAAATTTTTGAAAATTGTTAGTGAAGGACGCCACTGAAATGAAAAAAATACTTTAAAGTCACCCCAAATCCATCCATATGTAATTTCTACGATTTTCTCAAACCCCCTCGTATTTAACACTAGATCTACCAAAGTGGGCAAAATGACATCTTAATAGTAAGAATTATTCAAACTCTTTCGGTATAATACCTGATTTTTTCCGACTTTCATTGGAATTTATTTTCTCCCGCCCACTTCTTATGTAAAGATATGTGTACAGTGTACCTGCATATACCGAGTCGGATTATTTTAACCCAAAATTCAATTCAGTTTAACTAAATGAGTTTGTTAGTTACATTTTTTAGATTTCACGGAAATATTACAATTTATTTTGTAAAAACAAAATAAACTGTATGTGATGAGTAATTTAGCTGAAACGGGCACTAATTCAATGAATAAGGAGAAAAGATTAGAGAAGTAGACTAGTTTGAATGGATGTTTTCGGAAATACTAATAAATCAAACGTAAAGAATGAAATATCCTGCTGAAATTTATTACTTTGTTATCAGTTGTTATAGATACAACATTTTTTTATTCATGCATATATCGTGAATTTAGACTAAGGTGAAGTGTCGATTTAGAATTTATTTATTGCGGGGAAATTAGCCGTTGAATAGTTATGAAAGGAGTGTCGAAAAAAAACAACTTAATGAAAAAATAACAAACATAAATGAGAATTGCTCTGATACAGATTCAGATGAAAATTCATCTGATCTATCATACAGCGAAGATGAAGCAGCAAACACTGAACCTGAAAGTGAAACAATTGAAGATGAACATGAAAATACACCATCCGATACCGATGATGAGAATGAGAATATTGTTCATTTTCCTACCAGAAGAAGAAAGAGATTACAAATGATTTCAGATTGTGAAGAACAATGTGCAACGAACGCCGAGGAGACTGAACACTCAATAGATGGAACTGTGTGGACAAAATTACAAGAGGGCAGCATTGCCGGAAGACCACAATCTCATAATATTTTCAAGGGAGTGTCAGGAACAACAGGTTATGCAAAACGAAATATTATGAAAGGCAACGTTCGGCGTTCATTTTCATTGATCATTGATAATCACATAATGGAACATATAAAAACATGTACAGAAGTACAAGCCCATCGATTTTTAAAAAAAGAAGCGGATGACAATATTTCAAGAGTTAAGTGTATTTATTGCAATTTTATGTGCTCTATGCTATGCTATATGAAGAAAAAACTTAAAGCTATCATATTTACGGTCCAAAAAGTGGGGACATGAATTCTTTTCGAACACCATGACAAGAAATAAATTCACCGAAATTCTGCGTTTCATTCGTTCGGCAAAAGAAATCAGCGAAGCCAACGGCCACAAACTGATAAATGTGCCTTAATTTAAGAACTGTGGAACAGGTCTATTGAGAAGAGCCAAGCATACTATAAAGCAGGAACAGACGTGACAGTAGATGAACAACTATTTCCTTTGAAAAAGAAATGCAGATTTACATAGTATATGCCAAACAAACCTAATAAATTAAATTAATAGAAAAAAATTAAAACATGTACGCAGAAACTGATCTGTACTCGTGAGGAATGTGTTTTATTGTAACTTACATTCAATAAAAGTAAAAGTTAAAATTTAATGCACTTTTGTTTTGTTGCATTGCTCATTTTTGAAAGTGTGTCATTTTAATCCATCTGGTAGAAATAGGTACACGTTAAAAGCTGTTAGTTCTAATGTAAAATACGGGTGAAATCTAACGAGAAAATCTTTCCGCGAAGAGGACAGAAACTTAAATTTGACATCCGTGAATATTCACTGTAATTCTTTGTACAGCAGAACATTTATTAAACGATCTAAATTCTCGTCTCGTAGGAATGTATAAATGCATACTTACAATTCTCTGTCGTAGGTACAGTGGGCAGCAGTGAGTACATAAGTTTCACTTATCAACGTTCCACCACATTTCCACACTTTATTGTCTTTTTCTCCAAATCCGATCAAGGCCTACAAATAAATGTCATATACACACACGTACACACCAATATTCGAAAGAATCTAAATTGTAAATCTCTCGTAAATAACAATTTATATCGTTGTATTCAGTTTAATATGAAACAGTATAATGTGAGACTAGAAAAAAAAACAATGTCGCAAAATCACATAAAATAACATACAGCAATTGCATATGCGCTGGATCGAAAAAGTCTCCACACAGCTAGCTGTAACAAAGATTTCCACTTATTTTACTATGAACTGTTTAAATTTTAACTAAACTTTTTATGGTTGATTGTAACCTAAATAGTGACTTTAATGAGCCACCATGAAATTAACCATATTTATATATTATTTAAAAATCAACGTTATATTGAATAACGCTACCTCACTGACAGGCGTCAATCAAGTTTCCATACACTCAGCATTATTCTATGGGATTTACTTATTTGTTACCGGTACTTGTTCGGTTTCCCGTGTTCTAAACGGTATCCGTGTTTCCAGTTAAATTTCGCTTAGCGTGGTCGAATCTGATAGGTCTTTAAATGGAAATACGTTTGTCAATTCGTGAATTAATTATTAGTTTAAGATCTCAACGACAATCTTCGAGGTAGATAGCAAAAACTGTCAAAAACTCACGTGCAACAGTGCAACATATAATAAATGAACATAAAAAATTAAAAACAATTGAAAATAGACCACAACGGTCGGTCTGATCGGACAATAAAATTAGAAAATATACACAGACGAGCCATTCTCACAACTATACACGAAAATCCGAGAACCAGTGCACCTGAGATCACAAACATGCTAAAAAAATGAATACAGAAAAAAGCCTTACTAAAAATAAAATGCTAAGATTAGAATTTGAAAAGGCACAAGTTAATAAGCCTCCATGCTTTTGGAAATCAGTTCTATTCACTGATGAGTCGAAATTTAATGTTTTTGACTCTGATGGGAGGATTATGGCACGGAGGGGAAAAACGATGAGCTAAAAACTAAAAATTTGTGTTCTACTGTTAAGCATGGTGGAGCTAGTGTTCTAGTCTGGATATCTACGAGTGCTTCAGGAGTTGGCAATTTGAAATTTATTGAAGGTACAATGGACCAACACGTATGTTTTGATATATTGAAAGAAAATACAATGATCTAGTGCCCACAAACTCGAACTTGGAGAATCATTCATCTTCCAACAAGACAACGAACCGAAAAATATAGCACGGCGGATCAATGAACAGCTGATATATAATGTGTACCGAAACAACTTCATCCACTCGCACAATCGTCAGATATGAATCCAATAGAGCATTTGTGGAACGAAATAGGAAGAAGAATTAGAAAACATACCATTCGGAACAAAGAACAGCAAAATGTTGCCATACAAGAAGAACGGAATTCCATCGATTCGGATGTAAAAAATAAATTTATAGATGGAATGAAAAACGTATGCCGGGGGTGATAAATGCAAAAGGTGGTTGTTGAACAAATTACTAATGTTTCAAAAAGACTAACACAATGCATGTATTTTAATAAACAATTAATATGTGCCTGTTTAGTGTACGGAGACATTTTTCGGTTTCAAATACTGACTTTTGATAGTGTGACCTGTCTATTGGTTTTACCGTTTAATAATATAATAATTTCTTTGTGTCATTCTCTTTGTATGATTACAAAATATATGCTATCCGCATATTTCCATAATAAATACATTATTATTGTTATTACAAACAAAAAATCGAAATTGTCACGAATGTATGGAGACATTTTCGATCCAGTGTAGATGTGCAGGATGTTTGAGAGGCAGGTATACAATTTTAACTGGTTGCCATTTTGATGTCGTAAACTTATGTTAAATGGAATTTATGATTTGAATAGAGCGGACGATGGGAAATTCCTCACGGAATGCTATTAGATTAGATAACGCGTATTTATTTTTTTAAAAAAAACATTTTATGAAAATCCGAATTTCAATTTCAGTAAAAAACTTTAAAAAACTCAAACAATTTCACTTTAAAAAAATACATAGAAATTTCTAGTGGCACTAATGTACGATATTCCGATTTGTAGAAGCATTTTATAACAGTGATTCGCTGGAAAACAGACTGAAGTCTATGGATGTTCTCAATAGAGTATATTAAAGCTGTGTACGTCGTGAGAATATGAACGTTGCCGGTAATACAGTAATTCGTTGCTGCGGCTGAATACAGACAACCAGGAGTTTTGGAATAAAATCATTATAATTGACGTGGTTCATTATGACTCGAGTGGTTCGGTCGACAAGCAACGTAGCCGCTTCTGAGATTCTGACAATCCGCAATTGATTCATCGACGACCCCCACATCCGTATAGAGTGGCAGTGCGCTGCATTAGTTGGTTCAGAGATGTCACTGAACCGTTCTTCTGCGATCGGGCGATTATTGGGATTTTAAGGCGCTTCGACAGCTTCTTTAAGAACGCTGCGGTCAAAACTGTCACGGTGAATGGTGAATACTGTCGTGAGATGATCGATACATTTCTTTTGATACGAGAATTATGTGAGTCGGACTTAGAGAATATGTGCTTTTGTCGAAACAGTGCCACGTCTCATTATGATTGCCACGACGTTTCCGGAACAATCAATCTCGAGATTCGGCGACACCTATCGACCATCAAGATCACCAAGTTCTCTTGAGATGAAATCTGAAGTGTGACGTTTATGCGAACAAGTCAAAGAACATTGAAAATCTAAAGGAAAATACGCTTCGCGCAATCGGAGGGGTAACTGAAGCGTGAGCGGAAAGAGCGAGCTACTGCAGAGCGGGCAGAGGTAGTCATTTGGCAGACATTATTTTTCGTGCGTTATTCTCGAGTACAAGTAAATCAATCACTTTGATATATCCTCTGATTTTCATATCGTGAAGCAACTATTGAAATGTAAGTCGTACACCTATGTTTGAAACAGCCTGTACGTTCACGCATACAATAAGTCACATAAGACATCAGACCGCTTTATGACAAATAATTTAATACATTAACAAGAAAGAGAAAGAATCTAATGTATAAATTACCTAATTGTAAACGAATTTAATCGAAACATCACATAGACCAAAATCGGTTGCATTAAAGATCGGACATTTAAAGAAAACATGAATGAGATTTTAATTCAATTATTGTGTCCTTATACTGAATTCGGTTCTAACCAGTTACTGTTTCATTTCACAACAAACAAAATATGCATCCGAATAATTTGAATACGACTTAAAGACTGTCATTTCTGCACTTTTCCGCATCAACAGTTTAAATTATCTTCAAGTTGTTGGCAAAAAGAGTCAGCTGTTTCAATATTTGATTAAGACTGTGTTTTTCTTTTATTATCATACGATTGTTTAGATGAGAGATTCAATTATGTTTTAAACACATATTTAAAAGTTTAAAACAAGAGTGATAATGACAGGAATTAAATGACTTAATAATGCTGTATATATAAACACACACACACACACACACATATATATATATATATATATATATATATATATATATATATATATATATATATATATATATATATATATATATTAAAAAATATGTCTTGTTTCATTCAGTTACAAGTACATGCTTATAATTAACAAGTGAGCGAGTGCAGCGAGCCCGGAATATTGTGAGCGCACCGAGCAGGGGGTAAAGTCCCCTGGTATATATATATATATATATATATATATATATGTATGTATGTATGTATGTATGTATGTATGTATATATGTATGTATAGTACTATTAAGTCATTTTTCCAGTCACACTAATATGAAATCTGTAATTTATAATTTACCATGTGTGGAAATTCGGCAGGACTTGCAAAAATACCACCAACAAGTTCTAACTGAATGTGTTCATCTTTGTCTATTACAAGAACCTTTTCAGGATCTTTATAATTAAATAACGATCTGTAGTAACTACATGCTGTAATAAAAAATAATAAAGATTAAAATTTAAGGATCATTAAGCAATATATATATATATATATATAATCATGTAAAATTGAATTGGACTTTAAGTTAATAAAAACCCGGAAATACCGTGTCGGTAAGGTAGATTGTACACATTTCTCTGGATTCCTCTTAATTCCGGCACTTATACCAACATTTCCTGCAATAAACTTCAAATCATTTGTGTAAAATGGGTCACAAGAAACTTCAAAATTCGAGCACAGAAATAACGGACTACTACTAGCGTCACGTCATCAAGTCTACAGAGCGTCTCCCGGACCGCGATGCGAATAAAAGAGGCCTAAGCATGGCCAAGCAGTTGATATAAGCTCGCAAGACAATAGTGAACGCGATGACGTCCAACGAGCAGGATCATTAGACATCACATACTTTTTACGTTCGAGTTGAAAAAAAATGGCGCCGAAACCGCGGTAATGATTTGCTCAGCTGTAGGAGAAAGGATGTCGTGACACATAAAACCCACAAAAAATGCTGAAATAGAGGAAAATGTTCGAAAATCCATTACGACATCACCGACTCAAAGTCGTCATCTTTTTTTCGACGAGTGGTTTGTCCGTTACCTGACAGATGGAGCAGAGATAAACAAAATGACGGGGATTTTTTGAGGTTTTAAATATATTCTACTTTTTCGTTAATATATTTTTTCTATAAAAAGGGCACCGAATTACTTTCTATTCCTTACATATATATATATATATATATATATATATACAGGGAGGGATCTATATGGAAATTAATAAAGCTTAAGCTTCAGCTCCCCGCATTGTGAGCGGTCCCACAATGGACGAAAATTAAAAAAAAGCTTTGTACAAATAGATAAAACATGTCAGAAGCAAATGTTGAAAATCATGATTGTTAAATTACCATTGATGTTTAATTTTGTCATTTTAAATTCGATTATATTTGTAGCGAATGCAGTAGTCACTCAAATAGTTCTATGTATTTTCTTGAGAAATATAAATAAAATCTAAGAAAATACTCAGAACAATAACCGATAAAATTGCACGAGATTCTATAAAATTTGATATTTTTCTGTCGGCGAACAGGGAATATCATCTGATAGTATCCGTTGAAAATGAGCTTTATTAATAATTAA
This sequence comes from Acanthacorydalis orientalis, assembly GCA_034766995.1. Lineage (NCBI taxonomy): Eukaryota > Metazoa > Arthropoda > Insecta > Megaloptera > Corydalidae > Acanthacorydalis > Acanthacorydalis orientalis. Next base: position 1,516,787 of record CM068321.1, on the reverse strand, counting down.
AGGTAGATTTGTCAAAGGATGACGTTTTTCCAAATTGTCTTTAATCAAAAATAAATTTCGATCCATTGAAGCAAACATAACAAGATCATTATCATCTGATGAGAATGCAATAAGAGAGTATGCGGGAAAAAATATCCGACAAAAAAAGCTCTATATTTCTGTTGAATTTACAATAAATGCATATTTTTGTTCTATTTGTATAATAATTGGTTTATTCGTTTCTCTCCTTTGTTTTTTGATGTATATATGTACACATATTCAATACATGTGATTCTATAAAAATTTTTTCGATTTTTGTTCTGAAAATGTGAGTTATTATTCATACATTGCGAGTCAATATTATGTATGTATATATGTATGTATGTATATATATATATATATATATATATATATATATATATATATATATATATATATATATATATATAATAAACCATTGTTTGCACCGCATGATTTTAGTACCACCTCCCATTCGTTAATTCTATAATTTTCGTTAAGTGTAAGAAAAAGAATATACATATATATATATATATATATATATATTCATGGAGGCCCCAAAAATTAAAAAAACTTCAGGAACCTCTGACTTACAGATCCGTTTTTATGTATGTATATATATATATATATATATATATATATATATATATATATATATATATATATATATATATGTGGGTCGCTTGATAAGTATGGTAAATTCCTACGATGTGGTGCCACTATTCATTTGGTACTGTCACGGCTATCAAGTGTCACTTTTCAAACTAGCATAGGCGAAATTTCAGCCAGAAGCGAAGCGTTGTTCACGTTCTACAGATGTTTCAACCGAGCATCAGGTATATTTGCGTCGATTCGTCACCGTGGATGAAACATGGATCCACCACTACACACACCTCGTCGAGTCGAAGTAGCTGTCAAGGCAGTGGACAACGATGGGTGAAAATGCGCCTAAGAAGGCGAAGGCCGTTTTGTCTGTTGGGAAGGTGATGGTCACTGTTGTTTAAGATTACCATGGAATCAACGTAATCGATTACTTAATAAAGGGAGGAATATTCAGATAACAGGAGCCTATTATGCAACATAATTTCGGACCGTTTGAAAGAAGAGCTAAAATAAAAACTGCCAAGACTGGCGCATAAAAAATTTTCTTTCACCAGGACAACGCGCCGTCCCACAAATCGACCGTCGTCGCAATGGAAAAATTATACGAATTAGGCTTCGAATTGATTCCTCATCCACACTATTCCCTCACCTTACCCTGTGCGACTTCTTCCTCTTCCCAAACTTGAAAGTTTGGTTCGGCGAGAAGAAATTCTCATCGAATGAGGATGTCATCGCCGCCGTCAATGAGTATTTTGCAGACCCGCTGTATCAAGTATACAGCCCTCAATGGAAAGTATGTTGAGAAATAAAATCGGTTTTTTCCAAAAAGACGGCGTCTGACTTGCTTTTTTATCATACTTATCACACGACTCCTCATGTATATATATATATATATATATATATATATATATATATATATATATATATATATATACAGGAATGGTTTAAACTCAGAATTCGACAGCCTGAGCTAAAAGAAGCCAAAATTATAATAACTGGAATAGAAATGAAAAGTTCTATAAAAGACACAAACGATTGTACAGCTAGAAAAAAGAGAAGAAACAAAAGTCGCAGTAAATGAAATATAAATATGCTAGTGTATTAAAAAGTAAAGGAATCTTCCATATAGAAATGTGAAATGAACACATAGTAACAATTAAAATTAAAGGCATTAACTGAAGGATTAATCTCTATTAAAGATTCCAGCACGAACGATAAATTAAGTACGACCGAAAAGAAATCATTATTTTGATCTATTTATAAAGTCGATTAATGAAATTAATAAGTTTAGGTATAGAGTAAAAGGGAAATGACGAAAAGAAGATTAAAAAACGACAAATAAAATGTCGATGAATATCTCATTTGACCGACAAACGTAGAAAATAAGCAGAACTTATTCATGAAAATTAAATAGAATTTATGTAACAGAAAGGCTATTGCGTGGCAAAGGAACAATGTCTGTTTAACGTATCAATGTGGATGGTCGAACGTGAATAATATAAAAAAGGAACAATAATTGAATGTTGTGCTCAAATATAGTGCACAGTTCAGCACACACAATCGATAAAATAAATATCTGCATAACTGTTCCAACTTACCAACAGCATGTTTTGGTTTTCTTTTGTGGCAACAAATCATTTCTTTATATCTAGATGAAGAACACCAATTGTAGTTTTGTTTATCAATCACTTTTAGTGGAATATCACAAACGGGTAAATTTTCACATGTTCCTAGTTCTCCATTGTTCAGTACGCACGGATCACCTGCGCTGTCGTCCGTATCGAATACTTAAGTAAAAACAAACAATATTTAATGAAATAACGAATCATTTACGTTATAGTAACATTTGATATTTTCACCAGTGAAAACGGAGTGATTATCGTAAGAATTGTCTAGCATTAAACGACAAATTGTCATAAATAAAATAGACTACTATCGTTTTCAAAAAAATGATTTTCACTGCCCCACCACGAACAGCAATCAATTTTCTTATCGAAAATGTTTAATAACTGATTAATGACGCTGTCATTCTCAGAGCGTAACGCGCAAGTTTTGTTTTGGTTTCCGGATGTTTTATTTAACGAATAAGTGTACACTGGATCGAAAATGTCTCCATACATTCGTGACAATTTCGATTTTTTGTTTGTAATAACAGTAATAATGTATTTAGTATGGAAACATGCGGGTCGCATATATTTTGTAATCATACAAAGAGAATGACACGAAGAAATTATTATATTATTAAACGGTAAAACCAACAGACAGGTCACAATAACAAAAGTAAGTATTTGAAACCGAAAAATGTCTCCGTACACTTAATAGGCACACATTAATTATTTATTAAAATACATGAATTGAATTAGTCTTTGTTGCAACATTGGTAATTTGTTCAACAACCACCCTTTGCATTTATCACCCCCGCCATGCGTTTTTCCATTCCATCTATAAATCTATTTTTTACATCCGAATCGATGGAATTCCGTTCTTCTTGTATGGCAACATTTTGCTGTTCTTTATTTCGAATGATATGTTTTCTAATTCTTCTTCCTATATCGTCCCACAAATGCTCTATTGGATTCATATCTGACGATTGTGCGAGTGGATGAAGTTGTTTCGGTACACATTATATATCAGCTGTTCATTGATCCGCCGTGCTATATTTTTCGGTTCGTTGTCTTGTTGGAAGATGAATGATTCTCCAAGTTCGAGTTTGTGGGCACTAGATCATTGTATTTTCTTTCAATATATCAAAACATACGTGTTGGTCCATTGTACCTTCAATAAATTTCAAATTTCCAACTCTTGAAGCACTCGTAGTCATCCAGACTAGAACACTATCTTCTCCATGCTTAACAGTAGAACACAAATTTTTAGTTTTTAGCTCATCGTTTTTCCCCTCCGTGCCATAATACTCCCATTAGAGCCAAAAACATTAAATTTCGACTCATCAGTGAACAGAACTGATTTCCAAAAGCTTGGAGGCATATTAACTTGTGCCTTTGCAAATTCTAATCTTAGCATTTTATTTTTAGTACGGCTTTTTTCTGTATTAATTTTTTTAGCATGTTTGTGATCTCAGGTGCACTGGTTCTCGGATTTTCGTGTATAGCTCTAAGAATGGCTCGTCTGTGTATATTTTCTAATTTTATTGTCCGACCAGACCGAGCGTCGTGGTCTATTTTCAATTGTTTTTAATTTTTTATGTTCATTTATTATATGTTGCACTGTTGCACGTGACTTTTTGACAGTTTTTGCTATCTACCTCGAAGATTGTCGTTGAGATCTTAAACTAATAATTAATTCACGAATTGACAAACGTATTTCCATTTAAAGACCTATCAGATTCGACCACGCTAAGCGAAATTCAATTGGAAACACGGATATCGTTTAGCACACTGACAACCGAACAATTACCGGCAAAATGGTGATTTCCCCGACGACCAATAAGTAAATCCCATAGAATAATGCTGAGTGTATGGAAACTTTTTTGTCACCTGTCAGTGAGGTAGCGTTGTTTAACATAACATTAATTTTTAAATAACATATAAATATAGTTAATTTCACGGTGGTTCATTAGAGTTACTATTTAGGTTACAACCAACCAAAAAAGTTTAAAAAATTAAACATTTCAAAATAAATTAAGCGAAAATCTTTGCTACATCTAGCTGTATGGAGACTTTTTTGATCCAGTTTATATTATTCTACATAAATGAGTTTGTATTTATACTATAGTTTATGCTGATTCGGCTCTTTGATGATCACCACATATACTATATTGATACAGTTCCCGCGATGATCTCATAACATGCAAACAGAGAGATACGAGTGTAGTGCCAAATATTATTAGAAGGAAGCTTTGAAAGCTTTGATCGGAAGGAATGAAAATGAAAAAAAAAAGAAGACTGATATTTTTACATAATCCCTTTTAACTCTAATACATTTTTACGGCGCTTCATTAGAATTGTATACCATAATAAAACGAATCTTCCGTTCTCATGTGAAATCTGTCAGTCACCGCTGTTTTCAGCTCATTGTCGTCATCGAAACGCTGTCCGCATGCCTTTTTTCAAAATACCAAAAAGGTAATAATCGCTAGGGGCAATGTCTGGACTGTAGGTTGGGCGATCGAGTTCTTAAAAGTCACACATCCGAAAAGCGGCGTGAGAAAGAGTAGCTGTGTGGTGAAGTGGTGCATTGGCGTACAACGAGCGCACATCTCTTGTTAGTTTTTCACATCGTTTTTGCGAATAAATGTTGCATGATACTGGCAACTAGCGGTGGTGCTGCGCCCCTTAAAATCTATCAGGTCGGTGCAAAAATTATTTAAGTTTTTATTATTGTAAGTTTGGCGCCGATTTTTCCAATTACGGTTATCTTTTGTAATAGTCATGTGATACATGATTGTAAACAATAAATTTAGCACTACTGATTTCAGCTCGTGTCTATTGTTTTCATTTTTTAGTATTGTTCGATATAACCTCGTAAATTAGTCATGGAAAAATAAAGAATTTATTGTATGGGTCCTAATTGGGACGCAAAGCGAGAGAAACTGCTCGAAATATCAAATTTGTTTTTGACGAACAGTCAATTAGTGAACGTACAGCTCAACACTGGTTCCGAAAAATTCGTAACGGAAACGAAAGCCTCGACGAGGAGGAGGGTCGTGGACGTCCTTCAGCCATAGACGATAATGGTTTAAGAAGCATTATTGAAGCGGACCTACGTGAAACAACTCGAGAGATGACTGAAGAACTCAACGTTGATGATTCGACAGTTGTTCGACATTTGAGCCTAATTGGAAAAAACAAAAAAAAAACTGGATAAACGGGTGCCGTATGAACTAAGCGAACACCAAACGATTCGGCGATACAAATTTTGCTCTGCGTTTCTTTTGCATAACGAAAATGATCGCTTTCTTGATCGCATTGTCACACGTGATGAAAAGTGGACTCTCTGCAACAATCGGAAACGTTCATCGCATTGGAGCTGGACCGAGGAGGGGAAGCACCGAAACAGTTTCCTAAACCGAAGAACCTCCATGAAAAAAAAAAATTATGCACGCTGTTCGGTAGTCGGCGAGTGGCGTCACTCACTGCAACTTCTCGCGTTCTGGTGAAAAAATAACAGCGGAAAAATATTGCCAGGAAATTGAAAAAAAAATGCATGAAAAGTTGTATCGTTTACGGCCAGCATCAGTCGATCGAAGAGGCCTCTTCGACTCTTCTTAATGCCCACAAAGTCCGATCACACGTCTCACGGATGACTTTAAAAAAAATAAATGAACTCGGTCATGAAATCTCACCTCGACCATTCACCGTATTCTCCGGACCTGTATCCGACGGATTACCGTTTTTTTTTATTAAAACATACGAATAATTTCTTACGAGAGATGGTTTTCAAAGAGCAAGCATCGGCTCGAAGCGCTTTCTATGAATTCTTTAAATTCCGCGACTCCAGAATTCCAGCTTGTAGAAACAAACGGACTTGTTTTCCATTCAGAGAAATGTGCGCAGGCCTACGATCTTAATTTTGATTCATAAATATAATTTTTAACCGATATGTGCGTCTTTATACCCGATACGTAAAAACCACAGTTACTTTTGCACCAACCTAATGTTTATAAAATGTTCTCGCCATCCCAAATAGACCTGACTACTCGATCCATAGACATGATCTTGTCTGTGGATCGAGACACGTTCTGTTTCCATGGGGTCGGTTCCACTGATCACCGCCATTCCGTGGATTCTCTTTTCAACAGAAGATCGTAGTAAACGACCATTGTTTCATCCGCTATTAGAACGGACTCGATTAGTTGTTCGTTTCGATCTGGTTCAGTGAGATGTAGAAATGAACGTGCGCGCAGGCCGTTCGAACAGCCGAAAGAAGTTTGGGGCACCCACCGTGAACCGACCTTACTCGTACCAAAACTATCATCGATAATTCGTTTGTGAAATGTTCGACATTGATGATAATTCTTCGATTTTAAAGCGTCGGTCACTAACCACCAGGTCTACGACAAGTGCAAGAGAATCGGGATCGAGCACCTCCGCAAGACGATCTAGACGAGATTCATCTCCTTGTGACTCTTCGCCCAACGAAATCTCTTAGCCCTTTCTTCTACCGTCAAGTATGGGAGCTGGGAGGGGTAGCAGAGGATACTTCCCCGTATACGCCTTATAACCGTTGTTTAATTTGGTACAGTGTAACCGCTCCTTTTCTCGGAAACTCGATCATTAGTTTTGGTTACTTGTGACACTGTCAAGAACAGATCTTACTCTTGTCGCTGTCACTGCACGACCGATCGAATTAGCCAGGCAAAATATTCCAGGGAAAATATGAGCATGCCATTTAGTTTTGCGGACTTAAATAGATGGCGTTAGTTGTTCGATTTGTAAGTCTTTTATGTATCGTTTCACTATCGGCAGACAACATGACCATACAAAATGCTCTCTATCGGTCGAACAAAAATTCCATTCTTAGCAAAACGATGTTTAAAATTTCATCTGTTTAATATTATTTATTATCGCTTTTGGCACACTTTGTGAGAATGAACGTTGTTCGGCGTACCGATGTGATGTCCCGAGGGATAAATTATTTTATTGCCCGAGGATGAAAAGAAGGTGAGTTACATTTTAATTTTATTAACTTTCGTTGCTAATAGTTAGTTATGTGAAATTATATTTGTATTGTAGAGCACGACTATGCCTTCGAGCAATCAGAATTGGTGAAGAACATGCTGATGCAGCATCTAAAATGATGAGATTATGCAAAGATATTTTTAAAACATGTGATTTTACCAGTTCTCTACAAAACCGCGTTAAATAGATCATCCGTCCCCTCTATGTGCTTGGAGAGACAAATATGAAATTTTTTAATTGTTAACATCATCTATATCTATTAAAAATAAATAAAGTGGTTTATTAGATACGGTTTTGAAAAATAAAAATTTTTCAAAATCATATTATGTGAGATACATTGATCCGAAAGTACCTAATTTGTTTTTGGGTAGCGATAAACATTTGTATAATAAGTGCTATTTGAATTTTAGCCCGCGTCTGCAGTGCTCCCATCAACCAGTACGATGAAAACACCGATTGCTCCAACCATTGCAGATGAGATCGATCTACCAGTAAATGTAAGTATTCACAACTTTAATATTATAATTTATTTTATAAAATTATAAAAAATTATATTATAATCATTCAAATTGTAGCCACCATCTGCAATGTTTCTGTTATTATTTTTAATAGATACACCGGTGGTATAAGTTAATTTAGTAATTCAAAATAGTACAATGTTATATGATATAATATATGTATATTTTAGATCGCAACTTTGGAGGAGCCGTCAGAAATCGCCACACTCCATACAAACTCTATTGAAGCGAGTGCCGGCAACGAAGCGACGCCTGTAGTAGCAGCTGTTCGTTTCAAAAAATCTCGTGTAAGTAGTTGTTATTCGTTAGCATGATTTGTACATCTGACGTTCAAAATCTATTAATTTTATTTATATTTTAGAAACCAACACTAATATCTCTTCGAGATATTACGAAAGAAATGCCAAACACGTCGAGTAGAGATAAATTTATGTAGATTTTAAAAAAGAAACAAAAATATTTCTGTAGTCTGAAACATGTTTGTGCAAAAAATATAAAAGCGTTGTCACGAATCAGTGCAGATCACAGGGATTTAGTTTTCGAAAATCTTCCTGCCACAGCCCGAATCTTGTTGGCCTCGCAGGTATTAATTTTTCAAATTAATAAATGTTTACATTGTCGTTTAAAAATAATAAACGTAAGTATATTTTTTATAGGTTCGTGTTAGGGGTGTGGCAGATTAAGGCAGACGGTGGACAGAAGAAGAGAAGTTGTTGTGTTTGTCTTTCTGGAAAAGAACCCCAAAAGGTTATCGTTTATTGAAGGAATTAATTGCTTTACCATCGATCAACACTTTAAGGACTCTTTTGAGATTGATCCCTTTGAAACCAGGTGTGAACGACTACATCGTGTCGTACCTAACAAGCATGATCAGTAATTTGAAGGACAACGACAACTTCTGTTTATTAATGTTTGATGAAATGTCAATTCGTGAGGGGTTGTCGTATGACCAACATGCTGATTGAATTACTAAACATGTTGACATGGACACCGGATTCATAGGGAAGGAATATGCAAATAGGGTTATGGTTTTCTTGTTGCAAGGTGTGAGACGTAGCTGGAAGCAACCAATTGTCTACTACTTTCGTTGAAATTTAACTTCAGATCATTTATCACGAATGATCATGGAGAAGTTATTCGGCGAGTAGAATCAATTGGACATTGAGTTGTGTGCACGGTTTGCAACATGGGATGCATTGACGCGAAAGCATTAAATTCCTTAAAATTAAAAAAGGAAGACACCTTCCTTTGGTTTCGATTGTACATAGAGCAATTTTTACAATATTTGATCCACCCCATCTATTCAAATGCATAAAGAATACGCTCATGGAAATCGGTAGATATAAGATATAAAAGACGAAAGTTATGAGAATTAAATTAAGGGGACCCGGTGGTCTAGAATTTTCGAAAAATCGATTTTTTTTTCGAAAGTATAGTATCTTAAAAATATACTGTTAAAATTTGATGACGAAATTCAGAGTATTCCAGGATCTACAGCCCATTAGAACGTCGAGTAGGTAGAAGAATAAGTGGAGCCGGCTTAACTTTAAACGCGTTTATCTCGAAACTACTTTTTTTCGTCTTGCGGGGGCCAGAAAAAAAAACTACTTGACCGATTTGTCTGAAATTTTAATATATTATTCTGAATAGTTCTAGCTCTCGCTGAACGTAAAACTAATAGTTTCCGTAAAATATTTATATTTTTTTTATTAACAAAACATTCAAAAATACTGGTCGTTTTCAAACTTGTACTTTTGACTACGCGCCATTTTGTCAAATTTTTTTTTTTTTATTCTACTTCCTGCGATAGCTATACTTATACTAATTAAAAATTCGTCAATTGTTTTATTTCAGATCAGAGGGAGAGATAAATCATCATTCACCACGCAATTCCATTTTTTTAGAGAGGAAGAATTCAGCATCATTTTTCTAATTTAAAAAAAAAATTTTTTTTGTCTTTATTTTCATTTTTGTGTAGTTTATTAGTAATAAAATAAGTGTAAAAAAATTTGAAAGCATTATTCATTACCCTCATATAGAAAAAAAATTTTTAAAATAGCTTAAATTTTAGGCCGCTAGACCACCGGGTCCCCTTAATCTTCACAGTTCGTCCGTTCCTGTATTATGATATTGTAGATTCAAATTAATAATTCTGAGGTTGGTTTTAGCTATTTCGATATTCTTAGCCTTTGAAAATCTTTTCCACCCTATGCTGTTTAGTTATTAGGTGTTATTTATTTTTTGTTAGTGTTTATTTATTCATTACTATATTTTATTTAAAAATTATTAGTGTTTAGTATTTTTTTAAAATAAATAAGTTACATAGATAACTGTCTTTTTTTGTGAATTGTAAACAGTATCATACGATAGCACGACTGCAAAAAAACTGAAATTATTTGAAATTCATTTACATTCATTCAAAAATGTTTAATTTTAACACAATTCGATATTAATTTTAAAGTAAGAATTTCGTATTTTATTTCTTTAAAATTTCTATAAAATGTGTTTAAATTAAACATTTCTGAATAGGAATGAATACCAAAGCTAATATTCAAATTTCAAGTATTCAAAACACCCGCAAAAATATCGCGCGAACAGGGCCTTCTAATTAAGTCCGCAAAATTAATACCCCGCACCCCCCAGTCAATCGTTTTTATGCCATAGATTTTTAGCCCGTACCATGTCATCTAGAGATACTTTATCTATGGAATTAGCAAACGACACACGAATCTACAACTCGGCGCAGCGCATTCGCCACGCGTGCGCATGCGCAAACATGTTAGGCTGCGAATATTTAACACTGACCTAGTATTTCTCTACCTCTGACGATGATGAAACGACAATCGACAATGATCAATAATAATCGAATACTTTCGTGGTTGCGGAGCAGTGGCCACACGATAAAATAATTCATTTAACGAAAATTAAATTCTGTCGTATTTTTATATAAATTTCATCGACGTTTCTTTCTTCACGCATCGAATCGCACGGTCCGTAAGATCATAAATGTTTTCGAGAAATTATGAAATAAGGTAAATGAAGCAATCTATTTTGTTAATCGCCAAAAATGTATTTCATCATAAATATTTTCTGTCATCATACTATCGTTTTGTTCATTTTATCTGAATGGAATGTCTTTGATTTTAATGCTCGTCTGTCTAGAGAAACCGAAACAGATTCTATCGTTTCGAGTTGCATATGACTTACAAATTGGATAGGACAAATATTTACACTTGAAAACGCCAGTCTTTTGTAGTGTTACCCGCTCAGAGAGGATCATCATGGAACACGACGTGTTTCGTCTTCACTAGCGAGCAATGATTTCTAAACAATTGCTAGTTTAGTTTCGTCATCTTACATAGACGATTCACTTTTTGATGCAGAATCATTCCAATTGACCAAATATACTAAATGTTCACCGTGTACAATTTATCATTCGGATAGACAACGAATAAAACGATTACATTGTATGATGATTTTTTTACACCATTACCTGTTTCTGCCACTTCATTGGAACTATTCTTGCAACATATTGTAGGAATCAATCGATCGTATGAACACACTTCCGGATATATATAAAAGTTGTAAAAGTCTTCTATTGCAGATGGGCATTCGTTGAAAGGTATACATACTTCGAACCTGTTGCTTGAATAACAAAACTCCACTGCAACAAAGTCACAATATCTGTTTATATTCTAATGAAGAGCGATTTTAATTTATTTCTATTCGGAAATATATTTATTTTGAACGTTAACATATTAACAATGACGAATCGACCGACTAGAAGATGAGTAGAAGAATGAAAATGAAATTCATTCGAACGAAATACTTGAATGTTTGAGATGAAAAATAGACGGTGAAGAGAAAATAACGCACGATCAAAATAAAGCATTAAGCGTTAACTATGCACATAAAGCATCGGTCCTGTGTACCAAACTTTTAAGTAACCAAAACAATTCGTATATAAGCATCAGTACGCTTCTTGAAAACAACGTTTATTCGTTCGAGTACGGACCGCCGAAACCAAGAAAGTTTTCCCAGCGTCACAAAAGTTTATACATATTGCTGCCATTTTCGGAAAAACGATTATTTAAACAAATTGCTAAGTCATTAATTGGATTTGTTTTTGTACTTTAATTTGCAATTGAAAAACTTTGATTCAGATAACATCTCCCGGAAATACATTGGTACCGCGCAACGCTGCATCGATTACGTCACCTCAATAATGGGTTAATAGTAGCGCGTGGCGCAAAACATCGACTTGAAAAAAATATCAGAGTAATCTACATTGTATGCCCTTCAAAATGTAGATTTTAGTTTTGCAATAGAATATTATTTTCCATATGAACAAAATTCACTAATATAGGCTATTTTTGAAGTACCAAAGGGTGTATATGGCCTTAACGTTTGTTTTAAAAATATGTTAATTTTTCGACGGTGCATGTGAAAGGTTTGAAGATTACTATATCTCAAAATTTCCTTCGGTTGTACAACTTTTTTTCATGAATGCGATTGGGACAGGTTGGCGGTTTAGTGTCCGGAGCAGGCTGGTGGTATAAATAATTCCTTGTTCTTCTCTCTTATCGAATCTTGCATTCAATATTGCTATTACAAGATATACCTAAGCTTCGGTATTGAGTAGTTATGGTGTTTTCTTGATTTTTTCAATTTTATTTTTTTGAAAAATGAGAAATTATAAAAGAAAACCGGAGAGTGAACATTCTTGATGCCGTTATGAGGCAGGTGATCGTATCTGTAACCGCTGGGAAGGCGAAAATTGTAAAAACAGCTAGAGATTTTAATATTCCACTGCGGACCCCGAACCTTGGACCGAACCGTATACATTCCATTCGAGAAATACGTTAATTTCTTTTCCGATGCATGGATAACAAATAAACCAAGCCAAACGGTGTCGATGTATGACATCTCGGGTACTGTAAGCTCGGCCCTGTTGTCTTCCGCGTGCACACCTGCAAACATCAAACAGGGGTTCGTGTCGCAGGAATCTCTCCCCTTAACAGCAATATTTTCAATTCCGAAGATTTCCTGCCTGAATATTCAACAGACCTATCGAACCGAATGAGGAACAAGACGCAAATGCGGAAGCTGCAGCGGCAAACGAGAAATCCGCTGTAAAGGAAGACGTAGAAGACGCGTCACGAAATGTACAATCGACGTCTGTGCTTCGCGACCGAAACCACGTTTCAGCCCGACGCACTCGTCGAGGCGCTCTTCCAGAGAGAGTGATGTTTTTGTCGGAAACTCCAGACGAGAAAACAAAGGGAAATCTCCGATTTTCACGGATTCTCCAGTGACGGCAGCAATCGAAGCTGATAAACAGGAGTCGAGCAAAAAACGCGCTGCCCGGACACCGAAAACTGGGAGGAAATATGTAAAAAATTCTCTTAAATAACTTTACGAAACCGTTTTTATTGATATTTAATAAACGCTTTTCGGTTTCAATTTCGCTCAGTCTCCTATCACGGTTCATCGACTTGATCGAAATACACCGGCAATTTGCCTCATGAACACCGTTAACCTGCCCCGTGCGCGGGCTTGCAGAGGTTTATATAAAAATCTGTAACATTTAACATTCTTTATTGCAGTTCCTAACAATATCAGAAATTGTATTCGAAAGATTACACTTTCATGTGACGCATCGTTTATCTTGAAAAATGATTGCAACGATAATAAAAAATGAAGAGTAAAAACCCCGCCAACCAACCCCGCTCTCTTCCGCTCCATTTTTGTACACAGCATTACTGTCTCATAGTATCCTAAAACTTATTCGCATCAAGAGAAATCAACTGTTTTGATATTTAAAATATGATGAGAAGAGATTTTGCTTCCAGCGGGCGAGAGTTCCACGCAACATTTTTTTTTAAAAATTAAAATATTTTGTCGTTGTTTTTGGATTCGGTCTGGTTGGTTTGGAAGTGCCGACCATAACGTACAAAAACACTACACACCTCTACCATGTAGTCGACATAACACCACGAAACAGTAGCGAACACGACGGCGTCCGAATAGCAGCATTATTACACACTGCTTACTTTTAGCGTTCCAGCTGAAAAGAAACTCTGCCAGAATCGCGGGAATGATTTGTTCAGCTTTGGGGGAAAACGGTGTCGTGACGCACAAGACATGTAAGGGATGCTAAAACAGTGGAAGAGTTTCCAGAAATGAATTGATGGGTTCGTTGACGAAAGCCGTCATCTTTGTTTCGGTTACCCGACAGTTCGAGCAAAATTACACATTTCGAGGATTGGAATGTATACGATTTTTCCGTGAATGAACGCTAATTTTCTTTAAAGAGGACATCGAATTAAATTGCACACCTAGTGCCACGTTGAGTGTCGTGGTGTTATTGAAATGATTTCGTTACATTACAAAAAATTATAAAAAAAATATAAAAACAGTATATTTCCATCGATTGCTTCGAATCGATGCTAATTATTAACACTTTATCGAATTCTTTCCGATTAAATTGGAGAAAATTTACATCAAAAAAATTAAAACTGACTATACTGTCTGTATGGTGTTTTTATCTATGGTAGATACTATTCGTTATAGTCCACCGTACATGTTTCTTGTTTTTTTTTTTAAAAAAAAAAGATAAAGATCGGCTTTTAAACTTTGACCTACTGAGTTAACATTTGACAACCGATAATAGTAGCTATGATTGTTAGCGAACGATCCAAAAAGTGTGTATTAAAATAGCCAATAGGAAGCGCCGAGACAATCTCAAGTCTCTAAAGTGTACTACACGTTGATAAAAGGTTTTCCAATAGGGTTGCACTTTTTTAAAAAGTTATATTTCACAGATATCAAACTGATAGCTTTACATGTGTACGATTTGTTAAGTTTGAACGTTGTGATTTTTAGTTATATGGCTTCGATTACAACAAAACATCGCATTGAAATAATGCAATTGTATTATAAAATGGTCGTTTTATGAAAAATACGTTTCATAAATTATTCGACAATTTTATCCTTGACATACTCGTCCATCTGGATCGACAGTTCTTCGGTTAGCGAGTGAATTGGAAGGGACGGGATCTGTTAAAGACAAAGAAAAAACGCCAGTGCGTAAGGTTCTGCATTACAGATTTGTTAATCAGACAATGGAACGACAACACGGTTTTTCTGAAAAATGCATTTTCAACGATGACGCTCATTTCGAACTCTCTGGCTACGTTAACATGCAAAACGGCCGAATCTGGTGTGAAGAAATTCCGATGGTGAACGTTGAGAAGCCACTACATACAGAAACACTGACTGTTTGGTGCGAACGTTAATCCGATAGAGTCACTGGTCGTTATTTTTTTGTGAATCGAGCTTGCAAAACAATTACTCTGAATTAACAGAGATACAAGATACAGGAACGTGATAACCATTTTTCTGTGATCAGAATCAGATGACATTAACCTGTAGGACATGTGGTTCCCGGCAGGACGGTGCATCAAGCCGCACAGCCGGTGAAACAATTGATTTATTGAGACCCAAATACCACGTAAAATATGAAATCTGACGTACGCATGTAGAACATGAAATCCGAAGAGTAATCGGTGAGACAGAGACCCGGTTGTGTGAAGATGTTATTGAAATTTTTTACAAAGGAACGGTAACTTGTAAAAGAGCGCGCGGCGGTTAATTTTTGCACGATATTATCTTTCATGCATAAAAACGGCATACCGTCGACTATTACCTATTTATATAATATATATATATATATAAATATTTCAACAAAATTGAACAAAAAAGGTGTAGATTTTTCATATTAAATAATAATTAACGATGACATCCAGAGTTACACAAAAAATTATGACATTGGTATCACAGTAACGTGCGACTTCATACAACAAACGGCGCAATCCAAATCAAAATCAAAAATAGTTTTATTGATAGGAGTAAAATACAAACACAAGATTTACACAAGATGGGTGCGAATGTAGGTTCGGGGTCTAAGCCTTGCCTTTTTAGTCGGGTTTAAAATGAAGAGTTAGGTAAGGGATTTTTGGAGTGCTTAGGAGTTTCTTTAGGAGTTGCCGTGGAAAAAGTTTCAAAAAACCGGCGAAGCGCAATTCAACTGTGAGAGTGATTATATATGCATATGCGATACGATACGAGCGAAGCGAGCGTTGGCGGAGCCCTCCGGGAGTCCGGCGACTGTAACGAGTAGGGGGTGAACCTTCAAGTTTACAATAAAGAAAATTGTAAATTTCAGCACAAATTCTATGTTTTATTTCAAATTGAAGAATTGAAGAATTGGAAAAAACCCTATAACTCATGCTGAACATCTTCACTTTTCTAAATTAACATAAATCGAAACGAACTGTTCTGTCGTTTACTTTATAAATTTGGAAACGTTTCCGGTACACAAGACTCGATTCCGACTTTGTTACGCTGGCGGAATTAAAAAAAAATTATTTTTGAATACGACTTGTTAAGTCTAGTCGGTATTGTATTGAATTTGATAAGTGACGGTTAGAAACAAAACACAAGAGAAGCGCATTCATATTTGACCAACAGAAAAGATGTAGACCGTATGTCGTGTGTACGAAACATAAAATGTCTATTTCACGTTTCATCATCGTTCTACACATATGATGGGCAACAATCAATTTCAATTAATTTCTGTTGATTGTTACAGAATTTCACTGTGTTCGGTACATTATAAAAAAAATACAAAAAAAAATCTTTTCTCGTGGCCATCGTATTTAAAGCGTTAGTACGTCAAGCTGTTACGACTTAATCTTTGACTACTTAACTATTTAAAATTAATAAATTACCTTGCGGAACAGCCACTTTTTGAAAACTGTGCAATTTGAATTTATACGCGAATATCATCGAAAAACAAAAAAGTAATTTGCAATACATTTTTTTTTCGTAATAATCGTTTATTGTTAACGGTGAATACGTTTATGCTCAATGCAAGTACCGTATACAAGGCGATATGTTATTTAAATGAAATCTTATAAATAATCCGTATCAATACACACAATGAAGAGTGCTGAAGTGAATGTTTTTTTATTCACATCGGCTGGCGCTTATATGCACTCACAGACCGGCCACATGCAAAATAATCATTAGATAACACCCATTATTTATTTATTTAATTAGAATAAACATTTGCCGCAAAACATTTCATACACGCACACACACACACACACACACAGACAGACCAAAGGAAGTGTTAGATAAAACCATCTATTGTTTATTTATTTTATCTATAAACAGAATTGCTGTAAACAATTCATATCAATATTCATAATTAACCGAGCTCAAACTAATGTTTTTAATTGTATACTTTGTCTTTATATGTACACACATGTATGTATGTATATATATATACACTCAATCCTTTTATAACACGATATCTTGAAAACACGATTTCGATATAACACAGTGCAAAAATTGCAACATTCCTCCCATAATACGGTTTCCATACAGCACGATTTAATAAACATGTAACAACCATAATATAGCACGAATGTTTCCATAGCACTGTTCTGGTCGACATAAACCATCCGTATGTCACTCACTTATACTGCCAGTACATTTCCTGGTTAGCGGTTGAATGTACCACTAGGCGGCACTTCTAATAAGTTGTTCTCGGAGCTTTCTCTCTCTCTCTCTCTCTCACACACACACACTCCTCTGTTCGTTCTTGTCGCGCTCATTCTTTACGGGCGCATTGAAAATGTAAACAAACTAACCTTAATCTGTAATTTTCGTCGTTTTCGTTTAGTACAAAAATGTATCAGAAGACTATATGTGTTGTTTGATTGAACTACGTTAAAAATATTGAAAATATGTGATGTTTGTCGAAAATATGTGTGAAATGGAGTAAAGAGAATTTTTAAGACTCGTGCTCAGAAATAACGACTTGTCCGTTTACTAATCTTATGATTTTCACGAAATAAGTCCGAGATCACACAGTACCCCCGCCTCGCGGAGTTCCGGAACTACGCTCTGACGTTTTTGATGGAAAACGTCTTTCGCCGCAGGGTTCAATACCGGTGGAAACTATGTACCATAACTGAACAACCACCACTGGCTGCGACTCGGGACGTGAGCGCGAAAGAACGGACTTCGTTCATATCGAGACACATTTTTCAATAGACAATTACATCGTGATTATTTTCTTTGGGGCTACTGCAAACGGCACGGGGCGTACCGATCGTCGACACACTATTCCTGATTCTGCATTAAAAATTCAAGAAGCGATTGTTAAGACGCGTGGTGGAATATTTCAAGAGAAATTGTGTGTGCTCGTCTATCGAGTGTTATTTCCAAAAAATCAAGTGGCCCAATGTACCCGACAAGAATATGTAAGCAAAATTATGTCCAGGATGAAAACTCATTCAATCACTGCCTTTGACATTTCTTTGTTTCTGTGACGCGCACCTTGTACTTTTTAAAATCGAACGATGCGGATTCTCTTCGGCGTATCTCAAGCACGTCATGGTAGTTTACATTAACTTTTTGTATAACTTTGTCTTGTACAATATATGTAATTACAATATATATAAATATATATATATATATACGTGGCTCCTTTGATAAGTTTGGTAAATTAATATGATATGGCGCCACCATTCATTTGGTAACGTCTCGGCTACCAAGTGTCACTTTCCAAACTAAAATGGGCGAAATTTCGGTCAGAAGCGACGCCGCGTTGTCACGCTCTACAGATGTTTAAATCGAACATTATAGCAGTTGCCGGAAAAATTGAGAAAATGGCAGTCAAATCAGTGAAAGACGAGTGGTGAAAGTGTACCGAAGAAGCCGATCACCGTTTTGTCGGTTGGGAGGGTGATGGCCACTGTTTTGCGATTCCCAAGGAATCGTCCTCGGACCGACTACTTAACGAAAGCGACAACGATAACAGGAGCCTATTTTGCAGGATTGCTGGACCGTTTGAAAGAAGTGATGAAAGAAAAAAGTGCTCTTTTACCAGGACAACGTGCCGTCGCAGTGCCAAAATCGCACGAATTAGACTTCAAATTTATTCTTGATCCACTTGACCTCGTGCGACTTTTTCTTCTTCTCAAACTTGAAAATTTAGTTCGGTGGGAAGAAATTCTTGTCGATTGAGGATATCATCGTCCGCCGTCAATCCATATTTTGCAGACTCGCTGGATCAAGTGTTAGTCGGCAATGGAGACTTTGTTGAGAAATGAAATCGATTTTATCCAAAAACGATGTTCAACTTGTTTTCATTACCAAACATATCAAACGACCCTCGTATTGAATAGATTTATTATTAGTTATCTCCGTTGAACACACTATGTTCTGATACTATATATACATACATATATATATATATATATATATATATGCACATACATATACACAAATATATATATATATATATATATATATATATATATATATATATATATATATATACATATATATATATATATATATATATATATATATATATATATATATATATATATATATATGTGTGTGTGTGTGTGTGTTTTAAAAACATTCGTATGGCGTGATGTACCTCTATCGCAGATTATTTGTAAAATGATTAGATATCAAACGTACGAAATTTAATACTTAATTCAATTCAATCGTTTGACTTTCGACTGTTAGTTATTTTGTGAAACTCTGCTTACGCTAAAAGTTATACAGTAAGTTCAGTGTCGAGATATATTTTAAAAAACATCGAGCAGTGTACGTGTTAATTGGAAACCGATTTGTGTATCTACGAGACAATCGTTCTTCTATTTACCAGGATTTACTGCAGAAAATCAATAAACCGACTGATTATCACCAGGTAAGTTATGTCGAGACTATTTGAATTCGATCCAAAGTGTATTTGTAATAAACGTTCAACACATTCTCTTAGAAATGGATTTTTCAATCGCCCCACGTACTACAAAATTATTTTTTAATCAGTCATGTTCACTAATTAATTGTTATTTCAATAACGTTGCAATCGTTCTCAGATAGAGAAGTACGAGAAAAACATATACGTTAGCGCTTTGAAGGAAAGGGCGTCACCGCCGAAGTGCGCATAAGTAACAACAGGCAAATACCATGAATCGTTCATTGAACATTTTCGATCTAAATAATTCTTTTGCGACGACAATCCAAGCCGGTAAAAATGGTGCCTTCGCCACCACTCTAGTGCTCCGCCACGTTGAACTACGAAATATGACCTCATTGAGGGCAGGGAGGAATGGTAAATCGCTCGAGTACCTATCGATAATTCACACGAGAACTCTAGAAAATTCAGGCTGCATAAATCATAGATAAAGACACTGTAGTTAACAAAGTCCGGGTAAAAATCCACTGCATGAAAACGATTTCAAGGTTGGGGCGTGGAGTCACATACGCGGGGCGGGCACAGATGGAACTGTCTGCGCGATATTTGTGCAGGACGTTTGAATACTTGAAATTTGAATATTGGCGCTGGTATACATTTCCGTTCCGGAAATGTTCATTTTCTTAACACAATTTTATAATAATTCGAAAGTAATGAATGCCACAATAAAATACAGAAATGTATGTATGTATATATATATATATATATATATATATATATATATATATATATACATATATATATATATATATATATATATATATATATATATATATATATATGTACAAATATGTGTATATAAATAAATATAGTTGTATATAAATATATATATATATATATATATATATATATATATATATAAATATATAATTATATCAGCAAAAATATTCAAATAATTGTTAATTTTAAATAAAATGCAGATTTTCCCCTTAAAGTATAGCCGTTGTTTTTAGAATGTTCACTGTTTCTTTTACTTAAACCTATTAAGTTCCACTTATAATTACCATTTTAATTTTCATTAAAACATTTTTCAAACGTACCAAAAAATATACAACGCATAAAGTATTCAGACAATTGATGAGAAACTATCAAAATGTAATTTAATTTTGAAAATTAATATTTTGCAGAGTTTCCATTGCCACTAATTGCAGCTAGAAGCCGTTTCGACATAGATTTAAGTACATTTCTTGTTTGTTCAATAAAAAATTTTATTCGATCGGCTAAAAGTATCCTTTTAGCTGTTCTTCATTGAAAATGTGTTTTTCTGATATGCTGTTCCGTTAAGGCTCAATCATTTTCTATTCCATTCATGTCTGGCGATTTAGGATGAGTTTTCATTACATGTGGACGATCATAAATGATCAACCGGTGCACACTGTGTGCTGCGGATCGTTGTCTTTAGGAAATAAAAACTCCGATCTACTCACATATTTAGTGCGCTTTCTTTGTCATTATTTTTTAACATGTTTAAATACAGTAATCGAATCTTCTATCTCATCAATTATTAAACAGTTACTTGCATCTCCGGTCGGTTTGCAGCCCCACACCACATTACGCGTCCGACACTGAATTTTACAGTTCTTTGTAGATTTTCACGATTTGATTCTTTCCCAGGTTTTCTCCATACTGGAATACGACCATTCGATCCAAAAATGTTGAACTTACTCTCTTCAGAGAAAATTACGGTATCCGAAATATTCGGAACCACACCTTAGTACTCTTTTACAAACTGTGGACGTTTCTTCATGTCTGCTTCACTTAATACAATTTTCTTCTGTCTCGTTTTGGCGCTGTTTTCCTTGATCGACCGTTAGGAATATTCTATATTCTCTAGTTTTTTCCCCATCTTATAACGCTCAGTTATATTATAAACAGTATGACGACTTCTTCCCACAATTTTCTCAATTGCACCGAGTGTTTTATTTTCTTCGTGATGTCTTATAATTAATTTTCGTACTTCATACAAATTTCTAAATATATTTTCGTACACGCATAGCGTATAATATTAGATTAATTTCACACACACACGGCTTTCTTTTCTCGACATTAACGCACGAGGAACAAAAATGCATCTATTCAGTATTGTTTCAATAAATAGAAAATCAAAAATTCTGCGAATTCCACATTTCTCTGAAAATTTATGTCAATGTTCGAATACTTTCATATTTTTAGTTCACTTGAAAAGTGTATAAATGAAAATTAAATTTGTAATTATAAGTGAAACATTATAGGCCTAAGGAGAAGACCAAAAAGGAAAATTCTAAAACAACTTCCTTTAATTAAAAAAATAGAAAATTAGCAATTTGTTTGAAATTACTAACCGTTTGAATACTTTGCTGTTGCTAGCCAGTGTGTATATATATATATATATATATATATATATATATATATATATATATATATATATATGTACGTATGTGTGTATTAAGAACATATTATTCGTATGGCGTGATGTATATTTATCGCAAATTATTTGTAAAATGATTAGATATCAAACGTGTGAAATGTAATTTTTATTTCAATTCAATCATTAGACTTTCAAAGAGAGCGTTAGTAGAACGGGTTCAGTGAATACAATTCCAACCTGTTATTTTCTAAAATTTGATATCGTGAATTTATCATACAATAAATTCAGTGTCGAGATATATTTTAAACCAACATCGAGCAGTGTTTGTATCAATTAGAAACAGATTTGTGTGTGTGTTCAAGACAACCGTTCTTTAATTTGCCGGGATTTTCTGCTGAAAACCAATAAACTGACTAATTATCACCAGGTAAGACAAGTCGATAATATTTGAATTTGATCCAAAATGCATTTTTCATAAACGGTAATCACATTGTTTTAAAAATGATTTTTTCTGTTGCTCCACGTACCATAAATATTTTTAATCAAAAATGTTCAATTTATTATTATTTCAAGGACGATGCTATCGTTCTTAGAACGATAAGATAGAGGAAAATTTTACATAAGCGCTTTGAAGGCCAGGGCGTCACCGTCGTCGTAGTGCTCATAACCAATAATCAAAAAATATCATTTATCATTTATTAAACATTTTTAAACGATTACTTTATGAATACAATCCAAGCCAGTAACGCGGTGATGTCGTGGCCACTCCTAGAGTTGCACTTGGTTTGTGTACTTTGAAATACGTCCCACACGATCGGAGGGGGCGCGGCATATCGCCCGACTACTCATCGATAATCCACACGAGAACGCTAGAAAATTCGGGCTGCGTAAATCATGGATAAAGATTCTCCACGTGACAGGGTACGGGTTAAAAATCTATGGCAAGAAAACGATCGACTGGGGCGAGCGGGTACGGAGGAGTATTAAGCGGGTACGGTGGCTGGATGGCACCGCCCGCGCGAGATTTCAGCAGGAGTTTTGAATGCTTGACGTTGGAATATTATCGCTAATGTTCATTCCCATTCAGAAATGTTCAATTTTAACACAAGTTTACAATAATTCTAAAGTAATGGATTCCGTATAAAATTCGAAATTCGTTACTCGGTTACTAATTATTATAAAATTGTGTTAAGATTAAACATTTTGAGTTTTATACTTTATCTTATCGTTCTTAGAACGATAAGATAAACAGACTCTCGTACATTAGCGCTCTGTAGGCGATGGCGTCACCGTCGTAATGCTCATTAGTAACGATAAAAAATACCATTAATCATTTATTAAACATTTTCGATCGAAACAATTCTATTGCGACTACAATCCAAGCCGGTAAAACGGTTCCTTCGTAACCGCTCTGGAGCTCCGTCGGTTGAACTTTGAGTTAATGCCCCGCGCTGGGGTGGGGGGGTGTCACGGCATATCGTTCGACTACTCATCGATAATCCACACGGGGACGCTAGAAACTTCAAGCTGCTGCGTGTATCATAGATAAAGATCCTCTAGATCAGTGTTTCTCAGCGTTTTTGTCCCGTGGACCCCTTTTGAGTTTAATGTTTTTCTGTGCCTTCCCTCCTTCGCATAGAAGTTGCTCGGGGGAAAAAGGAAATGAAAAATTATACATCGAATATTGCACGGTTTATTTATAATCGAAAAATGGATTCTCTTATTATTTCTTGCGAATTGCATACGTACGTAAATATTCGTTTTTAAAAATAAACAATGAATTGACATTTTCATTAATTGTTATGATCCTTGTGACTGATCCAAATTAACGAGTTTATTAATATCTAGTTACAATGTTGCCGGTGTCAAACGTAGATCGCTTCTATTCAAGACACCAAGACGATTACGAGCTTTGAGAACAGATGAATAACTCGACTAAATCCAGATTCACCAAGATAATATGTGGGAAATGCGATTAAATAAAATCTGCTCTCTTCCACTGCTGTGGAAATGTACTCGCCATTTCACTACTTGAACAAAAAAATTTCTTCATTTCGTTTAGAACTAATTCGAGCTCTCGCATCCCGTCAAGACTCTCTTGTAGTTTAATTTTTTCACACCACGAGGATCTAGCACCCAATCAATTTGTATCTATATTATATCATCGAATCGAACTTGCATATCCACATGATGCTGTTTCAAATGTTCATTTATATAGAAAAAGATCACCGTCTTTTAGTTCGATTGTCAATAGTGACCAGTGATGGAAATTGCGTTAACCCACGACGTCGAATATTAATCTTGTAATGATCGATCTCTGCGAAAAAATCGAGAAGTGCTTCTTTACACGTCACGGGATAACAATTTTTCCCTCGTATTTCGTTCGTTTAATAGATTAAGTTTTTCAAAAATATCCGACAGATAATAAAACATATCACACTCAACACCAACTATTTCTTCCCAAACTGTTTGTCGCTCGTCGATGATACAATTCTGTCCCGAGGTGCAACGACACGAAGAAGACAGTTACCCTGATAAGCAAGCGGCAGAACACTCTGCGTGTAACAGTAGACTTTTTTAAAATCTGCTTCGTTGCTCTCACAGAGTTGTCGGAAAAGTCGATCTCGAAGTACATTTGATTTGACGAAGTTAGCTGTTTTTATTGTAAATTCAGATTGTCATGCAGACGTCCCACTTTTTTGGCAACCAAATGTTGACAATAGGTTACGCAGTATATGCAAAAAATATTTGGCACATCATTTTTAAATAAGATATAATTCTTCGATATCTCCCAACCATTGAATGGAGTCGTCGGTTTCTGACAAGCTTAGTATATTTTCAAGCAGATAATATCTCGTTCTATAAAAATTCTTGACTTGTTGATAAATCGTTTTACCTTTAGTGTCGCTCTTAAGTTTTCTGTCAAATTTCAAAATTTCCATCGAACAATTCCCTATCAAATTTACTATTGTGTTTTATTTAAATATAATTTTTATGAATTCGCGTATTTCTGTAATGATTCCCTTATTGAATTTTAATCGTTTTCATGCTATTTTAAAACTCTTTATTCTGCCTGTGGCTCCATCTAGAAGTTTACTCTTGGCTCTCCAAAAAGCTAATTTCTGGCTCTGTAAGCTTCCTTGAAATATTCTGTGACCCGAAACAGTGGACTACACGGACCCCGGTTGAGAAACGCTGCTCCTAGATAACAAAGGTACTGGGTAAAAAATCGACGGCAGGAAAAAGATAGAATGGCGCGTGCGCTATGATAATTCCGCCGGACAGGGCCAGATGTTACACCGTCCGCTCGATATTTGTGCAGGAGTTTGAATATTTAGAAAATTTGAATATTAGCGCTAGTATATGTAATTTTAACAAAAATTTATAAAAGTTCTATAGTAATGAATTCCACGCATAATTTAATACTATTAACCCATTTTAAAAAGTAATATAGAACTGTGTTAAGATTAAACATTTTTGAGTGAAATGAATATATTTTAAATTATTTAAACTTTTTGCAATCACATCGCTGTGTATGATGCTGTTCACAATTCACAAAAAAGACAGTTATCTGTGTAACTTATTCGTTTTTTAAAAATATTCAACACCTAACACAAATAAATAAATGCTAATGATAAAAAAAAACATTTAATACTAAGTTTTTGTCAAAACATGTTCTTCAGTATACATTTTTTTCTCATTTCTGATTATGCTTCAGTGAATTAAGTGTGAATAAGAGCTTTTTGTTCGAAAACGATTTAATATATAACGTTTTATATTTAATATTCAATAACTTCAATAAACGTTATAAGAACACGATGATTAGATTTCAAGTATTTTCTTGACTATTCATTATAAAATTGGTACTCGGATGACTTGTATGTCGGTCGTTATTTCAGATTATGTCTGCTATTTAGAAATAGATTCATTCGCACACAAAATCTAGAATGAGGTTAAAGTATTTTTAGCATTTGTAAACGCGATTTTCTTAATATAAATACATTTTAGATAATCGCTGTTTGTGCTACTATATATTTTTAACAAGTAGCTTAAAGCATTTTTAATGACACTTCAACCGTCTTGATTTGTATTAGGTTGGTAAAGAAAATAATTGCGGTTTACGACCTTCAAATTCGTAAACATTTTTAATTTAACTGGTCTAGAACTGTTGTTGGATGACTGACGCCTAAGTTCTGTGCGAAGCTGTCCAGATTGTTGAGCATTGTTATGATTCAATTAACGGGTTCAGTTGTTCGTTATGAACTGAAGAGAAGGACGCCGGCGACCTTCTTTATCTTCAAGAACTGTCGTTCCCAGCACGAAAATTCTGAAACCACCATTATACAGTACGTTTTTTAACAGGACTCACACGAAAAGCATCGTTCGGTTTGACGAGCAATTTCTGCTGTTTCACAGCCCGTTTTAATTCATATAAAATATTTGCTCTTATTTGCTTTTTTCATCTTTTAATTCAATAGGCTAATTTGAAGTAAAATTAATAATAAATCTAAAGTCAATGTTACCAAAATACGAACCGAAAAATACACTTTAAAATGAGTATTAACATGAACAATTTTATCGAAAAAAATTGACGATTAAAATTCAGAAAACAAAAAACCGCAATTATTTTGCTACCAACCTGATATTATATAAATTATATTGTTTTAAAACAAACATATTATAACTTAACAATTTTATGTTAATCAGTTAATCGCTATTCGATAGATAAAGCAAGTGTTTCAAGAATGAATAATACGTCTGGAAATATTTTTGGAAAAAGTATATATATATATATATATATATATATATATATTAATGATTAAAAGACATATACGAGTATGAGAATGAATTTCATTTTCGTTAACAGACGATACATTTATTGTTTTAAAAAAGAATAGTCGATGAAGATTCGTCACTAGGTCCGAGTTTTATTCGGTGGTTATGTAGAAAGGTGTTCAGTAAGATTATTGGCTTTCATACGACGAGAGACCTTTTTGAAAAAAAAAGACATTTATTGTATATAATGTCGATTACACTCTAAATGTTTACATTTATTTAAATCCACCAGCTTTGATCGATCATTTAAATGTTTTTAATGTGTGATATTTTTAAAAAATTCTCCAGCATTTAGGAATGGTTTTCTGTTACACGTTTCAAAGAAGCATATATTCGTCTTTCTTCCTCAGATAACTCTTTCATTATCCCTTCACCCGAGCATCATATGCACATATGTATATATTCCAATTTTCATTTCGGAACAGCATCAATGTTTTTCGGCCGATTTTGATGCGCCTATCTATTCAGTGACCAACTTTTTAATTTATTTCCGAAAATGCGATAACAATTTCTAAAAAATGTGTTTTTCCCTCCTTTTAGCATTTTGACATTTTCTTGACTACGTGGACGGTATCTACACTTGTATATATTTTTGTTTTTCATACATTTCATACGAAGACATGCAAGCATTTTTTCGCAATTTTCACCAAAACATAAAAATGGAATGTGTTCATGCCAAAGTAATGTCGTATTGTAAAAACGTTAATGTCTATTGTTAAACGTACAAGTAATTAAAATTTCATTTCTTCGTTTTTTAAAATTACAAATTTTCTTTTTTGTTATATTTTTTTAAAAAATGAATTATTTCTAATGACAGCTTTGGAATCTGAGGTCTTCGTACAGCCGTGTTCGACACAAACTGTTTTATTTTACACACTGAACGCAGATTTCTCTGGTTGGATGTTTTTCTTTTTCGCTATAATGGTAAAACAGCTTCCTTTTAGTCTAGAATTCCCACGATCATCTTTATCTGGTCGAAAGTCGTCGGTACTGAGCCGTTTCGACGAGTCAATACTAACTTCTAGCACACATTCAATGGCACTCTTGGTCCGGAAAAAGCTGTAACTCTTTGATTTTGAGCCGACCTCATTCTAACCCGGAGTATCAAATGTTTCGTGAATTCTTACATGAACTCTAGACGTCGACTGTATTTTGATGTTTTTGTGTGATGGATTATTTTCAAGAGTATACGATACAAGCTGCAAGAGCCGATATAATCTAGCAAATTATAAAAAGTGGCGGCGACCAACAATAGATTTTTCTTTTTGTTGCATATTGACGGACCATTTTATCCATCGTATTGACATGACCATCTGTTTTGTTACAAAAAGTATTATATTTGTGTTTCTTTTCACTTCTGGAATTTCGTTATCCAAGATACATCGTAGACAGTAAAACAACAGCCTTGTTTTTCATTACAACCAAATACAGTTGACACTTCTTTCCACCGTGGTGAAGGCGTTGAACTCAAGATTTGTTTTTTTTATTGTGCCTACCATGGATAACCGCCAACTTTACAAAGTATCAGCAGAAGAAATTTTTTGCAGAAAAGTCGTCTATCGTAATGTCTTCCACCATTGATTTTTATAATATCCCAATAGAAATCGTTTACAACTCTTTTCTCGTTAGTTTACTTCTCTGGTATTGGTGGCCCCTAATCTGTGTATGTTTGGCTTATCAAATGATCACATGTTTCAGCGTCGCAATCCAGTCACAATTTTATACGGTATTTTGCTGGTTTCGACGGAATGTATTAATGTGAATTTCGTGCAGAAGTCTACAAAGGGAACAGTTGCTCGTCCACCGAAGCATTAACAGATTGCCTATAGTTATGTCGTACATTTGTATTCAGCATAACCTGTCTTACTTCTCTGGTATTTTGTTGATCGAAGCGAATAAATCTTGTGATATTTCTAAAACGCTTTACTAACGCTGTCGCTCTGTAAAATATGATAAGTATTTCTTTGCCGAAGCGTTTCAAGCCGTTCAGAAATTCGAATTATGGGACCCCACAATCAATGAAATACCCGAGATATTCCATAAGTTCTTCTTCGTTAATATATTCCCAAATCTAAGTTGGCTGCTCTCGGATCTACTTTCATTAAGAATATTCATATATCTCGCGAGATTTTCGATTGGTGTTTTCTGCCAAATTATTGTTTAAATAGTTGGATAGATTATGGCACAAAGTATTTCAACATCAGCTTAAATTCTTTGTACTTGGGATTGGCCCAGTGAAGCGAACCTCTCGAATGATATTTTGCCGAAGACAACGTCAAGGACCTGGCATTTTTTCTTCGGAAGAAATTCCATAGAAAACATATGGAATATATATATATATATATATATACACATTTGTATACACTTCCAAACAATAAATCAAGTAGCAAAGGCAAATTTTTCAATTGTCTAATCTGTCTTTATTATTCGAGGTTGATGACTTTCCATGCCGTGCAATTTACACCTTCACTGAAATTGCAACTAGTGACAATTATTTACCGAATAAATTTTAAATAGGATATTCGTTTGATATCACTATGCTTACAATCCAGTTTATATAAAATATTAGAATTCAGGAAAAGAGGCTTCAATTCTCCACAGAGAATCTTTTATACCACTTTAATAACTTGCGTAGAAAACCATACATCGATCCATAGTGATCCGCATGGTCTACATACCGATGGGCTTATTATGGTCAGTAGTACTTGAGGTTTATTTTGGTCTCTGACTGAACACCGCCACATGCTATTCTTGACACGGTTTTTCATCGATGCAATATCATACGTACTAAGCATGGTATTGATTCGTTTATCTCTCTATGACAGAGCTAATAAACTATTTTTTAGTGAAACTTCTATGGGCGCGTTAGCGAGTGGTAAAAATCATACGGCGTGTCACGAGAAACGTTAGCATAGACAGAGGCCGCGAACAAGAGAGACAGAGAAAATACGAGTGCATGAGTGTGTGTGAGAGAGAGAGACTACGCGCTGAAGTTTCACTTCTGTCACGTGTACGTGAGCGCACACATCCGTTCTTTTCTTGGAGCGGAATCTAATAACGTTTTTGTCTTGAAAACAGGTTCTCTGTTATTTTTGACAAACATTTTCAATCACTTCAATCGTTCTTATGAGATATCACTTCTATTTAAACAATTCCTCATCCAATGGAACACTAGGATAATATCTGTTGACGTAGGAAATTGATATCCTTCAGGAATTGGGATTTATTTCGAACCGTAAATTGTTGTCTGCATGTGAAACGATCCATGCACTGACAGGAAGCTGGCAATAAATTAAAGACTGCGACGTAAGGATCTATAGTAGGGTAACACTGATTACACATATCCGGCGTTTGAATCATCAACCATATATCGTCATTCCCCATTTAGTTGGTTTTATTGGAGCTGTAAATTAAACACCTGGATCTTCACTTAAAAACGGCACGACTGCTTCATCCACACATATTTCTTTTTTCCGGGTGAAATTTTATCTTAACTTTAAATCAAGGTGGTCTAGAATTTTTTTACTTTTGAACATCTTGTTTTTGAATTGTTATCAGTACACCGACTTTTGACTTTGACTGGAGCATCATAAAAAAGTGCAAAAGCGCTCTCTTTTGAAAATCATAAGAATAAAAATGGAATAGTTCTCGTAAAGTCTTAAAAATGTAGTCTTTTATTTTAGGAAACTTGCACTATTCAAAAAACACCCCCAAAAAGGCACCCATTTCTTCATATGAAATATCTTTGCCGGTTCACCAGGATGACCTGCTTGTTATTTGTTTTTAAATTGTTCGTCAGCATATAAAATTTTTTGCGTCACAATTTCCGTTATAAGTTCGTCCGTAGGAAAATTCATAAATAACCTATAGACTTCTGTACAACATACCGAAATTTTTGGCGCCCGATATTTGTAAACGGAATACTCACAGGTAAATTTTCATCATTAGTGTCGATTTCAATCCAGTCTTCAACAGAATCCACCAACATTTATTCTTTCTACCTCCACTTTCCTCTTCACTTGATATCGTAGTAGTATATATAATTATAGAGTACCATTTTTCCCTGGGCTGAAATTTGACGCTAGTATCGCTGTCAAGATCGTCATAAGAATCAAAAGCACTTCCTGAATCGTGACAATCTTCACAAATTTCACTGCCACTATCCTGTTATTCTCCAAATTGATGTCGTTTTCTTTATTCATTTTTAGGGACTAAAATATTAAGATACGTACAAAATAATTTAATTTTAATAATTTTTTCTCTTCTTATTTACTGATTTGTGCGAATTTTTTTGATTTTGACGTTCACGGATCAATTGTATTTCGATAAGACAAACATCTTTAATTGTGCACAAGAAAATTTCTAAAAAATCTTAAACTTCTTGTCCGAAGATAACGAAATGCTCGAGTTTTAAAGATTCCCTTATTCCCCGGATTAATGTCAGTGTTATAACCGATCTGGCAGTTAACTGAGGGAGTTTATAAAGGCTTCTCTAACTTTGTCAAAATACACCCAGGAATTTATTATTAATTCATTTTTTCCCTAACCATATATACTGTAGAAGTATTTGAGTCGCAACACCGGCGATCATTTCCATTCTGAGGAAAACAATGCCAGCTACATTAAGACACTGTCGAAGACAATGAGTCGACAGTCTTCATACAAAACTACTGTAGCTAGACTTTCTCCCGGAAAACTTCCAGTCTGATATTAGGCTGGTAATACCGCCAAAACTGTTAACTTAAGTTAATAAAATTAAAATATAATTCACCTTCTTTTCGTTCTTTGGCAATAGAACAATTTTATTGCTCGGAACATTGCAAATGTAGCAATAACATCATTCAAATTTTTCATCTTCAATCACAAATTATTTCGCAAACTCTAAATGCGGTCCAGAAACTAATGTTAAACAGCTGAAATTTTTTAAACATCATTCTGCTAATAATGCAATTTTCATTGACTAATGGGACAACATTTATACGTTCATGTTCTCTGTCAATAGAAAAATAATACACAAAAAATACTTATAAGTCGAATAACTAATGCTATCCATTCAAGTCCTCAAAACTTAAAAGCGTGCTCATATTTTCATATGTTACTTTGATCAGACAGAAGTAAATCGTTAACAGACCGGTAGAAGAAACATAGGAAAATATTAGCACGCTTTGCTACTGAGACTATAATGGATACACACACACATATATATATATATATGTACATACATACATATGTATATATATATATATATACACATATATATATATATATATATATACATATACATATGTATATATTTTATATATATATATATATATATATATATATATATATATATATATATATATATGTCAGACACATTTTTATTTGTGCCAGAAATTAAAAAAAAACACTAATGATTACACAGTTTAATAATGATAATTAATAAAAAACTACTACAATAGCAAGAACTAATATTTATGTGGTATAAGTTCCATTCGCTCTGATCGTCTCACTCTGACCAGCTGCTACCTGCACACCCACGCTCAATGCACTGTTATTTAATAATTTGTTTATTGCCGGCACGACAGGCCCGCACTCTGCGATCACTCACATGCACACTGTTGCCCAGGCCTCACTCTGTTGTCAAAGGGCTGTGATCGTGATATGCCGAGGCCAGACACCATCAGATGTGCTTTGACATACAGGTATATGTATGTATATATATATATATATATATATATATGTATGTATATAAGAATATATATATATATATATATATATACTACTCTATATATATCTGTATATATATATGTGTATATACATATATGTATAATATATAAATATATGTATATATATATATATAGATATAGATATATATATATATATATATATATATATATATATATATATAACTATATGTATATATATATGTAATAATATATAAATATATATATATATATATATATGTATATATATATATATATATATATATAAATATATGTATATATATATATATATATATATATATATATATATGTATGTATGTATAAATATATATATATATGTATATATACATATGTATATATTTATATATATATATATATATATATATATATATATATATATAATAGTAATAACTTATGTATGTATATACACCCGTCCCTCAATTTACATTAGATTATCCTTTCCACATGGATTCGTTTATCTTGCAACTGAAAATCGCGTAAATTAAAGTCTGTCAGTACAATAGAAAAAATATTGGAAATAAAAGCTAGTAAGAGTTAGTACAGAAACACATTTTATTTCACATAAATTAAAAAAAAATAACGACGTCTTAGAATGCAAAACTAAGATAAATTTTATTGGAGCGTCACTATCGCGACTGTAATTCAAAACAATCAGCCCTTTCCTCTTCATTGGCACAAACTTATCATCTGCATCCAGCTTGACATATTTGTACGTTCGACATCATTTTCGTATTAACCAATGTTAATTTTTTCGGATGATTTGTTCTCTATCTTTTTATTTTACTAAGTTTTCATAAATTTGCTGATATTCACTACGACATTTCATTAATCTGGTCTCAATTTCAAGGCTCGGTGAATGTTTGGTTCATTGTCTATAATGGCACTTTCCAATTTTTGCCTAATTCGAGAGCTTTACAAAGATTTTTCTGCAGTGTGTGAATTTGTTTCTTCGTGTTCCCTGTCACATTCATCGTGGAGTCGGGTTTCAGATATTATATGAATTAAGTCAATATCAATTCAATTCACGATCTACTAGTGATTCATTAAAGTCACACTCATTTAAATTGCCAACGCGTTCTCTTTCACACTTTGTGACAAAGTAATAATACTGGATATCCCTTCTTCAGTTGTCGGAACAGTATTTTCAATTTAACTACTTGTGGTCATATTGCTTTCCAGCACGCATTTAAGATCAATTATTTTATATCACTTAAAGCCAAAAAAATATTCTTGGCGCAATTTAAAAATATTATATTGTTTCAAAAGTTTTAAGAAATCGTCTTTTTTGGACAGTTTTAAGTTTCTGTCTGATATTGTCACCAATCTCGGTATTCTTGGAGGCGAGTTGTCGAGCCTTAAGATTAAATCCTATTATCTAGACTTTAACATGTATTTTTAGCAATCTTGCTGTTTTCTGCTCCCAAATCTTGATTTTTGCGCTAGGAAAATGCTTTTGAAATCTGTAAGAGATCCATCATTTCTAACATTAAAAATATCATTGAAAGTCCGTTTAATGTAATCAATTTTGAAGGTAACAATTGTGCCTTGATATAATGGATTTGGATCAAAGTTCAAGTAAATTTGCGTCAATTTGATATATAATAAATACAATGAAAAATTATATCCAAATGAAATCTATCTGACCGCTCAAAAATGAGATCGCTTTAATCAATACCACGTGTAGAAAAGTGCAGCGTAAATAGAACATAATTTGCCGCGTAAAAAAATCGTGTAAGAAAAAGTCCCGCGTAAATTGAGGGACGGGTGTGTGTATATATATATATATATAGGTGTGTGAAAGGTGTGTGCGTGTGTTCAGCGCTTTTACTGTCACGTCCGATTCGGCGGATACAATTGTACGCGAATAAAGGAAATGCGTAATTGAACGGACAAACAACGAACTTCATTTTTCTGTAAAAAGGATTACAAAAGGAATAACAAAACAAATGTAAAGGTAGAAAATGGGAAAGAATGGATGCTGCAGTGGAGCACGGCGTCGTCCACTGCAGTCCGAGAAGCAGTTCTTGTTGTACTGTCTTTCCTGTCACTGACCGGGTTACTGTTATAATCTATCGAGTCTCAATTGTTGCTGTTAATTGTAATTTTGTTCAGCCTGTGATGCACCATTGTCGCCAGCCGAGCGCACGTGGCTTGAACGGTGCCAAGCACATGCCACATGGCAGTGCACCATCCAAGGCGGCTGATTGCTTTGATTGAAAGAGAGGTTTAGTGTACACTGGGCTCCGAGATTACCAAAATCCCGAACAATATATATATATATATATATATATATATATATATATATATATATATAATAATAATAATAATAATAATAATAGTAAATATAAAAGATATATGAAGATGAATTTCGTATTTTACGTGGAATTCATTATTTTAGGAAATAATTATAAACATGTGTTAAAATTAAACATTTCCGAATGGGAATGTACACCGAGATGCTAATATTCAAATTACACGTATTCAAACCTTCGCACAAATATCGCGCGGACAGTGCCCATTTAGCCCTGTCCCGCCGAGTGCTCAACACCAAACACTCCACTGTCAAACATTTTTCATCTGGAAAAACTTGTCATCACAGAGCAGTGTTTATTAGTTTTCCCTATGACAGAACATTTCACAAATCTTGAAATTTCAGCAAGGGACATCTTGCTTATTTTGTAGGGTAGGTAGATATAAATAATAAATAAAATGAACGAGAAGATCTACGCGTTGAGAAAAATCAAACATTTATTCGCAAATGTTGGACTTATTTAAAACAGAACACATAAAAATAGTAAAATAAACTGTCGTATATTTGGTAGCAAAATTGCGTTCTTAATGACTTAAATATCTGTGGAGTCTTTGAATTAAAAATTCTTTTTATAGTAGGCATAATATTAGAATGTTGATTTCTCATATCTCGTGTAGCGTCGAGTCTGATCCCTGAATTTTGATTTGGTTTGCAGCATATTATGAGAATCCTGCCTCGATGTAAATATGTCGCGTTGTAAAATGGAATAAAACAAAAATAGTTAATTTTGACACGCTGCGACATTCTTCTGTTAAATTTGTTCAGAAATCATTTCATAGAAGTTACTTGTATTTTTCGTTTTAAATCCAGAGTCACTAATTAAATCAAATCTGATTTTCATAATCACTTTCTCCGAAGCCTGCTGGCTTAGCTTCTCACTGTAAATGGATTCAGAACCCAGGAATTATACTCACTGGATTTCGGGAAAATATTGCAAAATGGTTGATCGTAAGTCATTCTATTGTTCACAAAATTATGTCAGACACTACTTCATCGAATTTATCATTTATTTCGGCCTAAAACCTATACGAGGTGGAAAAAACAATATATAATTATTCTGTTTAACTGTAGAGATGGAGAATTGCAACCTTCTATCAACAGAGTGCCGATCGTATCTCTTGTATTAAAATTGTAAATATTCTCTCCTCGTAGTCATAAGTTAATTTCAAGTGCACTTTGTAAAAATATCTGCCAGATACACAAGACTGTCTCAGCATTTAAAACCATTCCGCGCTCATATTCACTGTGTGACAGTTCTTCGCGGAACGCATATTCACTTTCCTCAGAATACCCCCACGTGTTCCATGAAACATAGTTTAAGAAACGCTGGTCTAGAGACTCTTCATCTATGCTATTCAATTTTGAGGGACTTAAAGGGACATACACACACACATACACACACACACACACACATATATATATATATATATATATATATATATATATAATATACATTAACTACATCATTTTTAAATTCGCATACAATAAAAAGCATACAGGAAAATTAAATACATGATAACGTTTAATTTATGAAGTCTATTTGTGTCATTAGAAATAAGCTTGTTGTAAATGAAATTTAACAAAAAAATCAGTTTTACTACAAAAATCAAATGTTAATTTTATTATTGTATTTAGTAATCAAGTGCATATAATGTGAGTATAATCGCTGGTGTAGGTGCATCATGCTGAAGTTCATTACGACCGACCGAAGGAGTTAGTCGAATCAGAACCACACGCAACAATTCGAAAGCTTCACAACAGTTAGGCGCTAGTCATCGAACGTTTCTGGACCACTTAAAACAACCAGAGTGAGAAAAATGTATATATGAATTTAAAGGTGATAAACCGGAATTGTTTTTTCTACCAACTTAACAACAAGAAAAATATTGGTCTAAAATTAACAGGTTCAGTAACGGACTATGCTTTGAGAAATGATCAGAACTAGAGAGAGTAAGCTTCATTTAACATATCCGATTCAGATCGAAAGAATTGAAACTAATAGACAAAACATCGGTTAAAAATTACTAAAATCCGAAATATTTATAATTACAGAATTATTATTTTAATGAGTTAACAGAATATGACCCACAAAAAATACATGTTTGTTGTCATAGAGTATATCCTAATTTATATTTCTATAATGTATACATCCATATTTTCTCTATTTTCATCGACATTAAAAATGTTTACTTGAAAAACGAAACATTAAAAAATAGAAGAGGACACACACTGAGCCGTACCTTTTCTGATAATATTTGGCAAAGAGATCAAATAAAAATTAGAAATTTAAATACGTTTCTGAATGTGATACTAATTATTAATAAAATAATGAATAACCAAATTAGTTAATAACTATGTAAAAAATGATCTTTTTTAATTATAGAAAATAATAATGTCTTCATTTTTAATCATGTATCGATTTTACGATTGTAGAAATTGAAAATATTTAATTTTACAGGCGCGTAAGAAACGTTTAAAACATGAATTCCACACAAGCAACATCGTCGTCGCCATCGTCGGATCAGATAAGTCCACT
This sequence comes from Acanthacorydalis orientalis, assembly GCA_034766995.1. Lineage (NCBI taxonomy): Eukaryota > Metazoa > Arthropoda > Insecta > Megaloptera > Corydalidae > Acanthacorydalis > Acanthacorydalis orientalis. Next base: position 1,479,427 of record CM068321.1, on the reverse strand, counting down.
GGAGGGGAACGACCAGATCCGAGACGTGAACAACTACACGACAACGGGCGAAAAATACCAGTCGCACCGTGTCACTTATCACGATCACGTGATAATGCTGCAGTATCAATAATAAGTTTATGACGAAGGAGAACTTCAAATTCAATCTCACGTGCGAAGGGGAAGAAGCGGGGAAATTCGGCGACATTGTGATCATCTACGAGCAAGACGATCGCATTTTGTGCAAGATGGTTCAGGTGAAAAGTAAGGACGACAGCTCTAAGAAATTAACGAAAGAAAATGCTATTCGAAAAAATAATCCTTTCGATTTGACCATGTATTTTCTATCGTACCTAGAGATCGTGTTCAAACATAAATTCGAGCAGAAATTCAATTGTGAAATTGAAGATCTTATTCTATACACGAACATCGACGTCGACGAAGAGTTAAAAAGAGATTTGGAGACGATACAAGGACGAATTACTCAAATTAAGAAGATGCTATCGTTTTAAAAACGAACAGTCTGAATTCGAGAAAAAATTAGCCGAAACGTTATTCAAATTCATGGAGGACGAAATCACAAAGAGAGAGAAAAAAAATTAAAACAATAGAAAATAAACAAAATGAAAAAGACGGCGACAGGAAACAAAGGTACCACGCTATTATGAAGAAAACAAATACATAATGGATTTAAAGAAGAGCCTTACACTGGACGACAGAAAAAAATGCATCGGCATATTTTTGAGAAAAAATTGAAATTGCACGTGAAACAACCAAGTAAAGACAGGCTGGCAATCTCGATTAAAGAGGAAATAAACAGATATTTGGAGAATAATGATGTGAGGAATTCAAATCAGTCCGTTGTTGTTCGCACGCTTTTGTACAACAGAGAGTTTATACATTTCACAGTGATCCGAAGGTCACAGTACTGACGGACAAACAAATGGCGGGTTGGCTCGAAGAAGCGAGCAGATGCTCCATGACGAG
>CM068321.1:1419756-1478361 GCA_034766995.1 Acanthacorydalis orientalis | reverse complement strand
TGAATTGAAGAGATTAAATATTTAAATTGTCATAAATATCAAGGAAACATTGCTTCGTTCACACAGTGATATTCTGTATATAAGTTTTCAACTGTTATCCTTGTCAGTCTGTCCTAGTACTGTCCTGGGAATATTTTCAGTGGGAAAACTAGAGCATGTGTTCAATCTAGACAGGGATGTGTTGAATTGAAGAGATTAAATATTTAAATTGTCATAAATATCAAGGAAACATTGCTTCGTTCACACAGTGATATTCTGTATATAAGTTTTCAACTGTTATCCTTGTCAGTATGTCCTAGTACTGTCCTGGGAATATTTTCAGTGGGAAAACTAGAGCATGTGTTCAATCTAGACAGGGATGAGTGGAATTGAAGAGATTAAATATTTAAATTGTCAAATATCAAGGAAATATTGCTTCGTTCACACAGTGATATTCTGTATATAAGTTTTCAACTGTTATCCTTGTCAGTCTGTCCTAGTATTGTCCTGGAAATATCTTCAGTAGAAAAACTAGAGCATGTGTTCAATCTAGACAGGGATGTGTTGAATTGAAGAGATTAAATATTTAAATTGTCATAAATATCAAGGAAATATTGTTTCGTTCACACAGTGATATTCTGTATATAAGTTTTCAACTGTTATCCTTGTCAGTCTGTCCTACTACTGTCCTGGGAATATTTTCAGTGGGAAAACTAGAGCATGTGTTCAATCTAGACAGGGATGTGTTGAATTGAAGAGATTAAATATTTAAATTGACATAAATATCAAGGAAATATTGTTTCGTTCACACAGTGATATTCTGTATATAAGTTTTCAACTGTTATCCTTGTCAGTCTGTCCTACTACTGTCCTGGGAATATTTTCAGTGGGAAAACTAGAGCATGTATTCAATCTAGACAGGGATGTGTTGAACTGAAGAGATTAAATATTTAAATTGTCATAAATATCAAGGAAACATTGCTTCGTTCACACAGTGATATTCTGTATATAAGTTTTCAACTGTTATCCTTGTCAGTCTGTCCTAGTATTGTCCTGGAAATATCTTCAGTAGAAAAACTAGAGCATGTGTTCAATCTAGACAGGGATGTGTTGAATTGAAGAGATTAAATATTTAAATTGTCATAAATATCAAGGAAATATTGTTTCGTTCACACAGTGATATTCTGTATATAAGTTTTCAACAGTTATCCTTGTCAGTCTGTCCTACTACTGTCCTGGGAATATTTTCAGTGGGAAAACTAGAGCATGTGTTCAATCTAGACAGGGATGTGTTGAATTGAAGAGATTAAATATTTAAATTGACATAAATATCAAGGAAATATTGTTTCGTTCACACAGTGATATTCTGTATATAAGTTTTCAACTGTTATCCTTGTCAGTCTGTCCTACTACTGTCCTGGGAATATTTTCAGTGGGAAAACTAGAGCATGTATTCAATCTAGACAGGGATGTGTTGAACTGAAGAGATTAAATATTTAAATTGTCATAAATATCAAGGAAACATTGCTTCGTTCACACAGTGATATTCTGTATATAAGTTTTCAACAGTTATCCTTGTCAGTCTGTCCCAGTACTGTCCTGGGAATATTTTCAGTGGGAAAACTAGAGCATGTGTTCAATCTAGACAGGGATGTGTTGAATTGAAGAGATTAAATATTTAAATTGTCATAAATATCAAGGAAACATTGTTTCGTTCACACAGTGATATTCTGTATATAAGTTTTCAACTGTTATCCTTGTCAGTCTGTCCTAGTACTGTCCTGGGAATATTTTCAGTGAGAAAACTAGAGCATGTATTCAATCTAGACAGGGATGTGTTGAATTGAAGAGATTAAATATTTAAATTGTCATAAATATCAAGGTAATATTGTTTCGTTCACACAGTGATATTCTGTATATAAGTTTTCAACTGTTATCCTCGTCAGTCTGTCCTAGTACTGTCCTGGGAATATTTTGAGTGGGAAAACTAGAGCATGTGGTCAAGGTAGACAGGGATGTGTTGAATTGAAGAGATTAAATATTTAAATTGTCATAAATATCAAGGAAACATTGCTTCGTTCACACAGTGATATTCTGTATATAAGTTTTCAACTGTTATCCTTGTCAGTCTGTCCTAGTACTGTCCTGGGAATATTTTCAGTGAGAAAACTAGAGCATGTATTCAATCTAGACAGGGATGTGTTGAATTGAAGAGATTAAATATTTAAATTGTCATAAATATCAAGGAAACATTGTTTCGTTCACACAGTGATATTCTGTATATAAGTTTTCAACTGTTATCCTTGTCAGTCTGTCCTAGTACTGTCCTGGGAATATTTTCAGTGAGAAAACTAGAGCATGTATTCAATCTAGACAGGGATGTGTTGAATTGAAGAGATTAAATATTTAAATTGTCATAAATATCAAGGTAATATTGTTTCGTTCACACAGTGATATTCTGTATATAAGTTTTCAACTGTTATCCTCGTCAGTCTGTCCTAGTACTGTCCTGGGAATATTTTGAGTGGGAAAACTAGAGCATGTGGTCAAGGTAGACAGGGATGTGTTGAATTGAAGAGATTAAATATTTAAATTGTCATAAATATCAAGGAAACATTGCTTCGTTCACACAGTGATATTCTGTATATAAGTTTTCAACTGTTATCCTTGTCAGTCTGTCCTAGTACTGTCCTGGGAATATTTTCAGTGAGAAAACTAGAGCATGTATTCAATCTAGACAGGGATGTGTTGAATTGAAGAGATTAAATATTTAAATTGTCGTAAATATCAAGGAAATATTGTTTCGTTCACACAGTGATATTCTGTATATAAGTTTTCAACAGTTGTCCTTGTCAGTCTGTCCTAGTACTGTCCTGGGAATATTTTCAGTGGGAAAACTAGAGCATGTGTTCAATGTAGACAGGGATGTGTTGAATTGGAGAGATTAAATATTTAAATTGTCATAAATATCAAGGAAATATTGTTTCGTTCACACAGTGATATTCTGTATATAAGTTTTCAACTGTTATCCTTGTCAGTCTGCCCCAGTACTGTCCTGGGAATATTTTCAGTGGAAAAACTAGAGCATGTGTTCAATGTAGACAGGGATGTGTTGAATTGGAGAGATTAAATATTTAAATTGTCATAAATATCAAGGAAATATTGTTTCGTTCACACAGTGATATTCTGTATATAAGTTTTCAACTGTTATCCTTGTCAGTCTGCCCCAGTACTGTCCTGGGAATATTTTCAGTGGAAAAACTAGAGCATGTGTTCCATCTAGACAGGGGATGTGTTGAATTGGAGAGATTAAATATTTAAATTGTCATAAATATCAAGGAAACATTGTTTCGTTCACACAGTGATATTCTGTATATAAGTTTTCAACTGTTATCCTTGTCAGTCTGTCCTAGTACTGTCCTGGGAATATTTTCAGTGGGAAAACTAGAGCATGTGTTCAATCTAGACACCGATGTGTTGAATTGAAGAGAGTTATTATTTAAATTGACATAAATATCAAGGAAACATTGTTTCGTTCACACAGTGATATTCTGTATATAAGTTTTCAACTGTTATCCTTGTCAGTCTGTCCTAGTACTGTCCTGGGAATATTTTCAGTGGAAAAACTAGAGCATGTGTTCAATGTAGACAGGGATGTGTTGAATTGGAGAGATTAAATATTTAAATTGTCATAAATATCAAGGAAACATTGTTTCGTTCACACAGTGATATTCTGTATATAAGTTTTCAACTGTTATCCTTGTCAGTCTGCCCCAGTACTGTCCTGGGAATATTTTCAGTGGAAAAACTAGAGCATGTGTTCCATCTAGACAGGGGATGTGTTGAATTGGAGAGATTAAATATTTAAATTGTCATAAATATCAAGGAAATATTGTTTCGTTCACACAGTGATATTCTGTATATAAGTTTTCAACTGTTATCCTTGTCAGTCTGTCCTGGTACTGTCCTGGGAATATTTTCAGTGGGAAAACTAGTGCATGTGTTCAATCTAGACACCGATGTGTTGAATTGAAGGGATTAATTATTTAAATTGTCATAAATATCAAGGAAACATTGTTTCGTTCACACAGTGATATTCTGTATATAAGTTTTCAACTGTTATCCTTGTCAGTCTGCCCTGGTACTGTCGTGGGAATATTTTCAGTGGAAAAACTAGAGCATGTGTTCAATGTAGACAGGGATGTGTTGAATTGGAGAGATTAAATATTTAAATTGTCATAAATATCAAGGAAATATTGTTTCGTTCACACAGTGATATTCTGTATATAAGTTTTCAACTGTTATCCTTGTCAGTCTGTCCTGGTACTGTCCTGGGAATATTTTCAGTGGGAAAACTAGTGCATGTGTTCAATCTAGACACCGATGTGTTGAATTGAAGGGATTAATTATTTAAATTGTCATAAATATCAAGGAAACATTGTTTCGTTCACACAGTGATATTCTGTATATAAGTTTTCAACTGTTATCCTTGACAGTCTGTCCTTGTACTGTCCTGGGAATATTTTCAGTGGGAAAACTAGAGCATGTGTTCAATCTAGACACCGATGTGTTGAATTGAAGGGATTAATTATTTAAATTGTCATAAATATCAAGGAAACATTGTTTCGTTCACACAGTGCTATTCTGTGTATAAGTTTTCAACTGTTATCCTTGTCAGTCTGTCCTGGTACTGTCCTGGGAATATTTTCAGTGGGAAAACTAGAGCATGTGTTCAATCTAGACAGAAACGTGTTGAATTGAAGGGATTAAATATTTAAATTGACATAAATATCAAGGAAACATTGTTTCGTTCACACAGTGATATTCTGTATATAAGTTTTCAACTGTTATCCTTGTCTGTCTGCCCTGGTACTGTCCTGGGAATATTTTCAGTGGGAAAACTAGTGCATGTGTTCCATCTAGACAGGGATGTGTTGAATTGAAGGGATTAAATATTTAAATTGACATAAATATCAAGGAAACATTGTTTCGTTCACACAGTGATATTCTGTATATAAGTTTTCAACTGTTATCCTTGTCAGTCTGTCCTGGTACTGTCCTGGGAATATTTTCAGTGGGAAAACCAGAGCATGTGTTCAATCTAGACAGGGATGTGTTGAATTGAAGAGATTAAATATTTAAATTGTCATAAATATCAAGGAAACATTGTTTCGTTCACACAGTGATATTCTGTATATAAGTTTTCAACTGTTATCCTTGTCAGTCTGTCCTGGTACTGTCCTGGGAATATTTTCAGTGGGAAAACTAGAGCATGTGTTCAATCTGGACAGGGATGTGTTGAATTGAAGAGATTAAATATTTAAATTGTCATAAATATCAAGGAAACATTGTTTCGTTCACACAGTGATATTCTGTATATAAGTTTTCAACTGTTATCTTTGTCAGTCTGTCCTGGTACTGTCCTGGGAATATTTTCAGTGGGAAAACTAGAGCATGTGTTCAATCTGGACAGGGATGTGTTGAATTGAAGAGATTAAATATTTAAATTGTCATAAATATCAAGGAAACATTGTTTCGTTCACACAGTGATATTCTGTATATAAGTTTTCAACAGTTATCCTTGTCAGTCTGTCCTGGTACTGTCCTGGGAATATTTTCAGTGGGAAAACTAGAGCATGTGTTCAATCTGGACAGGGATGTGTTGAATTGAAGAGATTAAATATTTAAATTGTCATAAATATCAAGGAAACATTGTTTCGTTCACACAGTGCTATTCTGTGTATAAGTTTTCAACTGTTATCCTTGTCAGTCTGTCCTGGTACTGTCCTGGGAATATTTTCAGTGGGAAAACTAGAGCATGTGTTCAATCTAGACAGGGATGTGTTGATTTGAAGGGATTAAATATTTAAATTGACATAAATATCAAGGAAACATTGTTTCGTTCACACAGTGATATTCTGTATATAAGTTTTCAACTGTCATCCTTGTCAGTCTGTCCTGGTACTGTCCTGGGAATATTTTCAGTGGGAAAACTAGAGCATGTGTTCAATCTAGACAGGGATGTGTTGGATTGAAGGGATTAAATATTTAAATTGTCATAAATATCAAGGAAACATTGTTTCGTTCACACAGTGATATTCTGTATATAAGTTTTCAACTGTTATCCTTGTCAGTCTGTCCTAGTACTGTCCTGGGAATATTTTCAGTGGGAAAACTAGAGCATGTGTTCAATCTAGACAGGGATGTGTTGAATTGAAGAGATTAAATATTTAAATTGTCATAAATATCAAGGAAATATTGTTTCGTTCACACAGTGATATTCTGTATATAAGTTTTCAACTGTTATCCTTGTCAGTCTGTCCTGGTACTGTCCTGGGAATATTTTCAGTGGGAAAACTAGAGCATGAGTTCAATCTAGACAGGGATGTGTTGAATTGAAGGGATTAAATATTTAAATTGACATAAATATCAAGGAAACATTGTTTCGTTCACACAGTGATATTCTGTATATAAGTTTTCAACTGTTATCCTTGTCAGTCTGTCCTGGTACTGTCCTGGGAATATTTTCAGTGGGAAAACTAGAGCATGTGTTCAATCTAGACAGGGATGTGTTGAATTGAAGAGATTAATTATTTAAATTGACATAAATATCAAGGAAACATTGTTTCGTTCACACAGTGATATTCTGTATATAAGTTTTCAACTGTTATCCTTGTCAGTCTGTCCTGGTACTGTCCTGGGAATATTTTCAGTGGGAAAACTAGAGCATGTGTTCAATCTAGACAGGGATGTGTTGAATTGAAGAGATTAAATATTTAAATTGTCATAAATATCAAGGAAACCTTGTTTCGTTCACACAGTGATATTCTGTATATAAGTTTTCAACTGTTATCCTTGTCAGTCTGTCCTAGTACTGTCCTGGGAATATTTTCAGTGGGAAAACTAGAGCTTGTGTTCAATCTAGACAGGGATGTGTTGAATTGAAGAGATTAAATATTTAAATTGTCATAAATATCAAGGAAACATTTCGTTCACACAGTGATTTTCTGTATATAAGTTTTCAACTGTTATCCTTGTCATTCTGTCCCAGTACTGTCCTGGGAATATTTTCAGTGGGAAAACTAGAGCTTGTGTTCAATCTAGACAGGGATGTGTTGAATTGAAGAGATTAAATATTTAAATTGTCATAAATATCAAGGAAACATTTCGTTCACACAGTGATTTTCTGTATATAAGTTTTCAACTGTTATCCTTGTCATTCTGTCCCAGTACTGTCCTGGGAATATTTTCAGTGGGAAAACTAGAGCATGTGTTCAATCTAGACAGGGATGTGTTGAATTGAAGAGATTAAATATTTAAATTGTCATAAATATCAAGGAAACCTTGTTTCGTTCACACAGTGATATTCTGTATATAAGTTTTCAACTGTTATCCTTGTCAGTCTGTCCTGGTACTGTCCTGGGAATATTTTCAGTGGGAAAACTAGAGCATGTGTTCAATCTAGACAGGGATGTGTTGAATTGAAGAGATTAAATATTTAAATTGTCATAAATATCAAGGAAATAGTGTTTCGTTCACACAGTGATATTCTGTATATAAGTTTTCAACTGTTATCCTTGTCAGTCTGTCCTGGTACTGTCCTGGGAATATTTTCAGTGGGAAAACTAGAGCATGTGTTCAATCTAGACAGGGATGTGTTGAATTGAAGGGATTAAATATTTAAATTGACATAAATATCAAGGAAACATTGTTTCGTTCACACAGTGATATTCTGTATATAAGTTTTCAACTGTTATCCTTGTCAGTCTGTCCTGGTACTGTCCTGGGAATATTTTCAGTGGGAAAACTAGAGCATGTGTTCAATCTAGACAGGGATGTGTTGAATTGAAGAGATTAAATATTTAAATTGTCATAAATATCAAGGAAACATTGTTTCGTTCACACAGTGATATTCTGTATATAAGTTTTCAACTGTTATCCTTGTCAGTCTGTCCTGGTACTGTCCTGGGAATATTTTCAGTGGGAAAACTAGAGCATGTGTTCAATCTAGACAGGGATGTGTTGAATTGAAGAGATTAATTATTTAAATTGACATAAATATCAAGGAAACATTGTTTCGTTCACACAGTGATATTCTGTATATAAGTTTTCAACTGTTATCCTTGTCAGTCTGTCCTGGTACTGTCCTGGGAATATTTTCAGTAAAAAAACTAGAACATGTGTTCAATCTAGACAGGGATGTGTTGAATTGAAGGGATTAAATATTTAAATTGACATAAATATCAAGGAAACATTGTTTCGTTCACACAGTGATATTCTGTATATAAGTTTTCAACTGTTATCCTTGTCAGTCTGTCCTGGTACTGTCCTGGGAATATTTTCAGTGGGAAAACTAGAGCATGTGTTCAATCTAGACAGGGATGTGTTGAATTGAAGAGATTAAATATTTAAATTGACATAAATATCAAGGAAACATTGTTTCGTTCACACAGTGATATTCTGTATATAAGTTTTCAACTGTTATCCTTGTCAGTCTGTCCTAGTACTGTCCTGGGAATATTTTCAGTGGGAAAACTAGAGCATGTGTTCAATCTAGACAGGGATGTGTTGAATTGAAGAGATTAAATATTTAAATTGACATAAATATCAAGGAAACATTGTTTCGTTCACACAGTGATATTCTGTATATAAGTTTTCAACTGTTATCCTTGTCAGTCTGTCCTAGTACTGTCCTGGGAATATTTTCGGTGGGGTAACTAGAGCATGTGTTCAATCTAGACAGGGATGTGTTGAATTGAGGAGATTAAATATTTAAATTGTCATAAATATCAAGGAAACCTTGTTTCGTTCACACAGTGATATTCTGTATATAAGTTTTCAACTGTTATCCTTGTCAGTCTGTCCTAGTACTGTCCTGGGAATATTTTCAGTGGGAAAACTAGAGCATGTGTTCAATCTAGACAGGGATGTGTTGAATTGAAGAGATTAATTATTTAAATTGTCATAAATATCAAGGAAACATTGTTTCGTTCACACAGTGATATTCTGTATATAAGTTTTCAACTGTTATCCTTGTCAGTCTGTCCTAGTACTGTCCTGGGAATATTTTCAGTGGGAAAACTAGAGCATGTGTTCAATCTAGACAGGGATGTGTTGAATTGAAGAGATTAAATATTTAAATTGTCATAAATATCAAGGAAACATTGTTTCGTTCACACAGTGATATTCTGTATATAAGTTTTCAACTGTTATCCTTGTCAGTCTGTCCTGGTACTGTCCTGGGAATATTTTCAGTGGGAAAACTAGAGCATGTGTTCAATCTAGACAGGGATGTGTTGAATTGAAGAGATTAAATATTTAAATTGTCATAAATATCAAGGAAACATTGTTTCGTTCACACAGTGATATTCTGTATATAAGTTTTCAACTGTTATCCTTGTCAGTCTGTCCTAGTACTGTCCTGGGAATATTTTCAGTGGGAAAACTAGAGCATGTGTTCAATCTAGACAGGGATGTGTTGAATTGAGGAGATTAAATATTTAAATTGTCATAAATATCAAGGAAACATTGTTTCGTTCACACAGTGATATTCTGTATATAAGTTTTCAACTGTTATCCTTGTCAGTCTGTCCTGGTACTGTCCTGGGAATATTTTCAGTGGGAAAACTAGAGCATGTGTTCAATCTAGACAGGGATGTGTTGAATTGAAGAGATTAAATATTTAAATTGACATAAATATCAAGGAAACATTGTTTCGTTCACACAGTGATATTCTGTATATAAGTTTTCAACTGTTATCCTTGTCAGTCTGTCCTGGTACTGTCCTGGGAATATTTTCAGTGGGAAAACTAGAGCATGTGTTCAATCTAGACAGGGATGTGTTGAATTGAAGAGATTAATTATTTAAATTGTCATAAATATCAAGGAAACATTGTTTCGTTCACACAGTGATATTCTGTATATAAGTTTTCAACTGTTATCCTTGTCAGTCTGTCCTGGTACTGTCCTGGGAATATTTTCAGTGGGAAAACTAGAGCATGTGTTCAATCTAGACAGGGATGTGTTGAATTGAAGAGATTAAATATTTAAATTGTCATAAATATCAAGGAAATATTGTTTCGTTCACACAGTGATATTCTGTATATAAGTTTTCAACTGTTATCCTTGTCAGTCTGTCCTACTACTGTCCTGGGAATATTTTCAGTGGGAAAACTAGAGCATGTGTTCAATCTAGACAGGGATGTGTTGAATTGAAGAGATTAAATATTTAAATTGACATAAATATCAAGGAAATATTGTTTCGTTCACACAGTGATATTCTGTATATAAGTTTTCAACTGTTATCCTTGTCAGTCTGTCCTGGTACTGTCCTGGGAATATTTTCAGTGGGAAAACTAGAGCATGTGTTCAATCTAGACAGGGATGTGTTGAATTGAAGAGATTAAATATTTAAATTGTCATAAATATCAAGGAAACATTGTTTCGTTCACACAGTGATATTCTGTATATAAGTTTTCAACTGTTATCCTTGTCAGTCTGTCCTAGTACTGTCCTGGGAATATTTTCAGTGGGAAAACTAGAGCATGTGTTCAATCTAGACAGGGATGTGTTGAATTGAAGAGATTAAATATTTAAATTGACATAAATATCAAGAAAACATTGTTTCGTTCACACAGTGATATTCTGTATATAAGTTTTCAACTGTTATCCTTGTCAGTCTGTCCTAGTACTGTCCTGGGAATATTTTCAGTGGGAAAACTAGAGCATGAGTTCAATCTAGACAGGGATGTGTTGAATTGAAGAGATTAAATATTTAAATTGACATAAATATCAAGAAAACATTGTTTCGTTCACACAGTGATATTCTGTATATAAGTTTTCAACTGTTATCCTTGTCAGTCTGTCCTGGTACTGTCCTGGGAATATTTTCAGTGGGAAAACTAGAGCATGTGTTCAATCTAGACAGGGATGTGTTGAATTGAAGAGATTAAATATTTAAATTGTCATAAATATCAAGGAAACATTGTTTCGTTCACACAGTGATATTCTGTATATAAGTTTTCAACTGTTATCCTTGTCAGTCTGTCCTAGTACTGTCCTGGGAATATTTTCAGTGGGAAAACTAGAGCATGTGTTCAATCTAGACAGGGATGTGTTGAATTGAAGAGATTAAATATTTAAATTGTCATAAATATCAAGGAAATATTGTTTCGTTCACACAGTGATATTCTGTATATAAGTTTTCAACTGTTATCCTTGTCAGTCTGTCCTAGTACTGTCCTGGGAATATTTTCAGTGGGAAAACTAGAGCATGTGTTCAATCTAGACAGGGATGTGTTGAATTGAAGAGATTAATTATTTAAATTGTCATAAATATCAAGGAAACATTGTTTCGTTCACACAGTGATATTCTGTATATAAGTTTTCAACTGTTATCCTTGTCAGTCTGTCCTAGTACTGTCCTGGGAATATTTTCAGTGGGAAAACTAGAGCATGTGTTCAATCTAGACAGGGATGTGTTGAATTGAGGAGATTAAATATTTAAATTGTCATAAATATCAAGGAAATATTGTTTCGTTCTCACAGTGATATTCTGTATATAAGTTTTCAACTGTTATCCTTGTCAGTCTGTCCTAGTACTGTCTTGGGAATGTTTTCAGTGGAAAAACTAGAGCATGTGTTCAATCTAGACAGGGGTGTGTTGAATTAAAGAGATTAAATATTTAAATTGACATAAATATCAAGGAAATATTGTTTCGTTCTCACAGTGATATTCTGTATATAATTTTTCAACTGTTATCCTTTTCAGTCTGTCCTGGTACTGTCTTGGCAATATTTTCAGTGGTAAAACTAGAGCATGTGTTCAATCTAGACAGGGATGTGTTGAATTAAAGAGATTAAATATTTAAATTGACATAAATATCAAGGAAATATTGTTTCGTTCTCACAGTGATATTCTGTATATAAGTTTTCAACTGTTATCCTTGTCAGTCTGACCTAGTACTGTCTTGGGAATGTTTTCAGTGGAAAAACTAGAGCATGTGTTCAATGTTGACAGGGAAGTGTTGAATTGAAGAGATTAAATATTTAATTTGTCATAAATATCAAGGAAATATTGTTTCGTTCACACAGTGATATTCTGTATATAATTTTTCAACTGTTATCCTTTTCAGTCTGTCCTGGTACTGTCTTGGCAATATTTTCAGTGGTAAAACTAGAGCATGTGTTCAATCTAGACAGGGATGTGTTGAATTGAAGAGATTAAATATTTAAATTGACATAAATATCAAGGAAATATTGTTTCGTTCACACAGTGATATTCTGTATATAAGTTTTCAACTGTTATCCTTGTCAGTCTGTCCTGGTACTGTCCTGGGAATATTTTCAGTGGGAAAACTAGAGCATGTGTTCAATCTAGACAGGGATGTGTTGAATTGAAGAGATTAATTATTTAAATTGACATAAATATCAAGGAAACATTGTTTCGTTCACACAGTGATATTCTGTATATAAGTTTTCAACTGTTATCCTTGTCAGTCTGTCCTAGTACTGTCCTGGGAATATTTTCAGTGGGAAAACTAGAGCATGTGTTCAATCTAGACAGGGATGTGTTGAATTGAAGAGATTAATTATTTAAATTGACATAAATATCAAGAAAACATTGTTTCGTTCACACAGTGATATTCTGTATATAAGTTTTCAACTGTTATCCTTGTCAGTCTGTCCTGGTACTGTCCTGGGAATATTTTCAGTGGGAAAACTAGAGCATGTGTTCAATCTAGACAGGGATGTGTTGAATTGAAGAGATTAATTATTTAAATTGACATAAATATCAAGAAAACATTGTTTCGTTCACACAGTGATATTCTGTATATAAGTTTTCAACTGTTATCCTTGTCAGTCTGTCCTGGTACTGTCCTAGGAATATTTTCAGTGGGAAAACTAGAGCATGTGTTCAATTTTCGACAGGGATGTGTTGAATTGAAGAGATTAATTATTTAAATTGACATAAATATCAAGAAAACATTGTTTCGTTCACACAGTGATATTCTGTATATAAGTTTTCAACTGTTATCCTTGTCAGTCTGTCCTAGTACTGTCCTGGGAATATTTTCAGTGGGAAAACTAGAGCATGTGTTCAATCTAGACAGGGATGTGTTGAATTGAAGAGATTAATTATTTAAATTGACATAAATATCAAGGAAACATTGTTTCGTTCACACAGTGATATTCTGTATATAAGTTTTCAACTGTTATCCTTGTCAGTCTGTCCTGGTACTGTCCTGGGAATATTTTCAGTGGGAAAACTAGAGCATGTGTTCAATCTAGACAGGGATGTGTTGAATTGAAGAGATTAATTATTATAATTGACATAAATATCAAGAAAACATTGTTTCGTTCACACAGTGATATTCTGTATATAAGTTTTCAACTGTTATCCTTGTCAGTCTGTCCTGGTACTGTCCTGGGAATATTTTCAGTGGGAAAACTAGAGCATGTGTTCAATCTAGACAGGGATGTGTTGAATTGAAGAGATTAATTATTTAAATTGTCATAAATATCAAGGAAACATTGTTTCGTTCACACAGTGATATTCTGTATATAAGTTTTCAACTGTTATCCTTGTCAGTCTGTCCTGGTACTTTCCTGGGAATATTTTCAGTGGGAAAACTAGAGCATGTGTTCAATCTAGACAGGGATGTGTTGAATTGAAGAGATTAATTATTTAAATTGACATAAATATCAAGAAAACATTGTTTCGTTCACACAGTGATATTCTGTATATAAGTTTTCAACTGTTATCCTTGTCAGTCTGTCCTAGTACTGTCCTGGGAATATTTTCAGTGGGAAAACTAGAGCATGTGTTCAATCTAGACAGGGATGTGTTGAATTGAAGAGATTAATTATTTAAATTGTCATAAATATCAAGGAAACATTGTTTCGTTCACACAGTGATATTCTGTATATAAGTTTTCAACTGTTATCCTTGTCAGTCTGTCCTGGTACTGTCCTGGGAATATTTTCAGTGGGAAAACTAGAGCATGTGTTCAATCTAGACAGGGATGTGTTGAATTGAAGAGATTAATTATTTAAATTGACATAAATATCAAGAAAACATTGTTTCGTTCACACAGTGATATTCTGTATATAAGTTTTCAACTGTTATCCTTGTCAGTCTGTCCTAGTACTGTCCTGGGAATATTTTCAGTGGGAAAACTAGAGCATGTGTTCAATCTAGACAGGGATGTGTTGAATTGAAGAGATTAATTATTTAAATTGACATAAATATCAAGAAAACATTGTTTCGTTCACACAGTGATATTCTGTATATAAGTTTTCAACTGTTATCCTTGTCAGTCTGTCCTGGTACTGTCCTGGGAATATTTTCAGTGGGAAAACTAGAGCATGAGTTCAATCTAGACAGGGATGTGTTGAATTGAAGAGATTAATTATTTAAATTGACATAAATATCAAGAAAACATTGTTTCGTTCACACAGTGATATTCTGTATATAAGTTTTCAACTGTTATCCTTGTCAGTCTGTCCTAGTACTGTCCTGGGAATATTTTCAGTGGGAAAACTAGAGCATGTGTTCAATCTAGACAGGGATGTGTTGAATTGAAGAGATTAATTATTTAAATTGACATAAATATCAAGGAAACATTGTTTCGTTCACACAGTGATATTCTGTATATAAATTTTCAACTGTTATCCTTGTCAGTCTGTCCTGGTACTGTCCTGGGAATATTTTCAGTGGGAAAACTAGAGCATGAGTTCAATCTAGACAGGGATGTGTTGAATTGAAGAGATTAAATATTTAAATTGACATAAATATCAAGAAAACATTGTTTCGTTCACACAGTGATATTCTGTATATAAGTTTTCAACTGTTATCCTTGTCAGTCTGTCCTGGTACTGTCCTGGGAATTTTTTCAGTAGGAAAACTAGAGCATGTGTTCAATCTAGACAGGGATGTGTTGAATTGAAGAGATTAATTATTTAAATTGACATAAATATCAAGAAAACATTGTTTCGTTCACACAGTGATATTCTGTATATAAGTTTTCAACTGTTATCCTTGTCAGTCTGTCCTGGTACTGTCCTGGGAATATTTTCAGTGGGAAAACTAGAGCATGTGTTCAATCTAGACAGGGATGTGTTGAATTGAAGAGATTAATTATTTAAATTGACATAAATATCAAGGAAACATTGTTTCGTTCACACAGTGATATTCTGTATATAAGTTTTCAACTGTTATCCTTGTCAGTCTGTCCTGGTACTGTCCTGGGAATATTTTCAGTGGGATAACTAGAGCATGTGTTCAATCTAGACAGGGATGTGTTGAATTGAAGAGATGAATTATTTAAATTGACATAAATATCAAGGAAACATTGTTTCGTTCACACAGTGATATTCTGTATATAAATTTTCAACTGTTATCCTTGTCAGTCTGTCCTGGTACTGTCCTGGGAATTTTTTCAGTGGAAAAACTAGAGCATGTGTTCAATCTAGACAGGGATGTGTTGAATTGAAGAGATTAAATATTTAAATTGACATAAATATCAAGAAAACATTGTTTCGTTCACACAGTGATATTCTGTATATAAGTTTTCAACTGTTATCCTTGTCAGTCTGTCCTAGTACTGTCCTAGGAATATTTTCAGTGGGAAAACTAGAGCATGTGTTCAATCTAGACAGGGATGTGTTGAATTGAAGAGATTAATTATTTAAATTGTCATAAATATCAAGGAAACATTGTTTCGTTCACACAGTGATATTCTGTATATAAGTTTTCAACTGTTATCCTTGTCAGTCTGTCCTGGTACTGTCCTGGGAATATTTTCAGTGGGAAAACTAGAGCATGTGTTCAATCTAGACAGGGATGTGTTGAATTGAAGAGATTAATTATTTAAATTGACATAAATATCAAGGAAACATTGTTTCGTTCACACAGTGATATTCTGTATATAAGTTTTCAACTGTTATCCTTGTCAGTCTGTCCTGGTACTTTCCTGGGAATATTTTCAGTGGGAAAACTAGAGCATGTGTTCAATCTAGACAGGGATGTGTTGAATTGAAGAGATTAATTATTTAAATTGTCATAAATATCAAGGAAACATTGTTTCGTTCACACAGTGATATTCTGTATATAAGTTTTCAACTGTTATCCTTGTCAGTCTGTCCTGGTACTTTCCTGGGAATATTTTCAGTGGGAAAACTAGAGCATGTGTTCAATCTAGACAGGGATGTGTTGAATTGAAGAGATTAATTATTTAAATTGTCATAAATATCAAGGAAACATTGTTTCGTTCACACAGTGATATTCTGTATATAAGTTTTCAACTGTTATCCTTGTCAGTCTGTCCTGGTACTTTCCTGGGAATATTTTCAGTGGGAAAACTAGAGCATGAGTTCAATCTAGACAGGGATGTGTTGAATTGAAGAGATTAAATATTTAAATTGACATAAATATCAAGGAAACATTGTTTCGTTCACACAGTGATATTCTGTATATAAGTTTTCAAGTGTTATCCTTGCCAGTCTGTCCTGGTACTGTCCTGGGAATATTTTCAGTGGGAAAACTAGAGCATGTGTTCAATCTAGACAGGGATGTGTTGAATTGAA
This sequence comes from Acanthacorydalis orientalis, assembly GCA_034766995.1. Lineage (NCBI taxonomy): Eukaryota > Metazoa > Arthropoda > Insecta > Megaloptera > Corydalidae > Acanthacorydalis > Acanthacorydalis orientalis. The sequence continues at coordinate 1,461,795 of CM068321.1, read as the reverse complement.
GAGATTAATTATTTAAATTGACATAAATATCAAGGAAACATTGTTTCGTTCACACAGTGATATTCTGTATATAAATTTTCAACTGTTATCCTTGTCAGTCTGTCCTGGTACTGTCCTGGGAATTTTTTCAGTGGGAAAACGAGCATGTGTTCAATCTAGACAGGGATGTGTTGAATTGAAGAGATTAATTATTTAAATTGACATAAATATCAAGAAAACATTGTTTCGTTCACACAGTGATATTCTGTATATAAGTTTTCAACTGTTATCCTTGTCAGTCTGTCCTAGTACTGTCCTGGGAATATTTTCAGTGGGAAAACTAGAGCATGAGTTCAATCTAGACAGGGATGTGTTGAATTGAAGAGATTAAATATTTAAATTGACATAAATATCAAGAAAACATTGTTTCGTTCACACAGTGATATTCTGTATATAAGTTTTCAACTGTTATCCTTGTCAGTCTGTCCTGGTACTGTCCTGGGAATATTTTCAGTGGGAAAACTAGAGCATGTGTTCAATCTAGACAGGGATGTGTTGAATTGAAGAGATTAATTATTTAAATTGTCATAAATATCAAGGAAACATTGTTTCGTTCACACAGTGATATTCTGTATATAAGTTTTCAACTGTTATCCTTGTCAGTCTGTCCTGGTACTTTCCTGGGAATATTTTCAGTAGGAAAACTAGAGCATGTGTTCAATCTAGACAGGGATGTGTTGAATTGAAGAGATTAATTATTTAAATTGTCATAAATATCAAGAAAACATTGTTTCGTTCACACAGTGATATTCTGTATATAAGTTTTCAACTGTTATCCTTGTCAGTCTGTCCTAGTACTGTCCTGGGAATATTTTCAGTGGGAAAACTAGAGCATGTGTTCAATCTAGACAGGGATGTGTTGAATTGAAGAGATTAATTATTTAAATTGTCATAAATATCAAGGAAACATTGTTTCGTTCACACAGTGATATTCTGTATATAAGTTTTCAACTGTTATCCTTGTCAGTCTGTCCTAGTACTGTCCTAGGAATATTTTCAGTGGGAAAACTAGAGCATGTGTTCAATCTAGACAGGGATGTGTTGAATTGAAGAGATTAATTATTTAAATTGACATAAATATCAAGAAAACATTGTTTCATTCACACAGTGATATTCTGTATATAAGTTTTCAACTGTTATCCTTGTCAGTCTGTCCTGGTACTGTGCTGGGAATTTTTTCAGTGGGAAAACTAGAGCATGTGTTCAATCTAGACAGGGATGTGTTGAATTGAAGAGATTAATTATTTAAATTGACATAAATATCAAGAAAACATTGTTTCGTTCACACAGTGATATTCTGTATATAAGTTTTCAACTGTTATCCTTGTCAGTCTGTCCCGGTACTGTCCTGGGAATTTTTTCAGTGGGAAAACTAGAGCATGTGTTCAATCTAGACAGGGATGTGTTGAATTGAAGAGATTAAATATTTAAATTGTCATAAATATCAAGGAAATATTGTTTCGTTCACACAGTGATATTCTGTATATAAGTTTTCAACTGTTATCCTTGTCAGTCTGTCCCGGTACTGTCCTGGGAATTTTTTCAGTGGGAAAACTAGAGCATGTGTTCAATCTAGACAGGGATGTGTTGAATTGAAGAGATTAAATATTTAAATTGTCATAAATATCAAGGAAATATTGTTTCGTTCACACAGTGATATTCTGTATATAAGTTTTCAACTGTTATCCTTGTCAGTCTGTCCTGGTACTTTCCTGGGAATTTTTTCAGTGGGAAAACTAGAGCATGTGTTCAATCTAGACAGGGATGTGTTGAATTGAAGAGATTAAATATTTAAATTGACATAAATATCAAGGAAACATTGTTTCGTTCACACAGTGATATTCTGTATATAAGTTTTCAACTGTTATCCTTGTCAGTCTGTCCTGGTACTGTCCGGGGAATATTTTCAGTGGGAAAACTAGAGCATGTGTTCAATCTAGACAGGGATGTGTTGAATTGAAGAGATTAATTATTTAAATTGACATAAATATCAAGGAAACATTGTTTCGTTCACACAGTGATATTCTGTATATAAGTTTTCAACTGTTATCCTTGTCAGTCTGTCCTAGTACTGTCCTGGGAATATTTTCAGTGGGAAAACGAGCATGTGTTCAATCTAGACAGGGATGTGTTGAATTGAAGAGATTAATTATTTAAATTGACATAAATATCAAGAAAACATTGTTTCGTTCACTCAGTGATATTCTGTATATAAGTTTTCAACTGTTATCCTTGTCAGTCTGTCCTGGTACTGTCCTGGGAATTTTTTCAGTGGGAAAACTAGAGCATGTGTTCAATCTAGACAGGGATGTGTTGAATTGAAGAGATTAATTATTTAAATTGACATAAATATCAAGAAAACATTGTTTCGTTCACACAGTGATATTCTGTATATAAGTTTTCAACTGTTATCCTTGTCAGTCTGTCCTGGTACTGTCCTAGGAATATTTTCAGTGGGAAAACTAGAGCATGTGTTCAATTTTCGACAGGGATGTGTTGAATTGAAGAGATTAATTATTTAAATTGACATAAATATCAAGAAAACATTGTTTCGTTCACACAGTGATATTCTGTATATAAGTTTTCAACTGTTATCCTTGTCAGTCTGTCCTAGTACTGTCCTAGGAATATTTTCAGGGGGAAAACTAGAGCATGTGTTCAATCTAGACAGGGATGTGTTGAATTGAAGAGATTAATTATTTAAATTGACATAAATATCAAGGAAACATTGTTTCGTTCACATAGTGATATTCTGTATATAATTTTTCAACTGTTATCCTTGTCAGTCTGTCCTGGTACTTTCCTGGGAATATTTTCAGTGGGAAAACTAGAGCATGTGTTCAATCTAGACAGGGATGTGTTGAATTGAAGAGATTAATTATTATAATTGACATAAATATCAAGAAAACATTGTTTCGTTCACACAGTGATATTCTGTATATAAGTTTTCAACTGTTATCCTTGTCAGTCTGTCCTGGTACTGTCCTGGGAATATTTTCAGTGGGAAAACTAGAGCATGTGTTCAATCTAGACAGGGATGTGTTGAATTGAAGAGATTAATTATTTAAATTGTCATAAATATCAAGGAAACATTGTTTCGTTCACACAGTGATATTCTGTATATAAGTTTTCAACTGTTATCCTTGTCAGTCTGTCCTGGTACTTTCCTGGGAATATTTTCAGTAGGAAAACTAGAGCATGTGTTCAATCTAGACAGGGATGTGTTGAATTGAAGAGATTAATTATTTAAATTGACATAAATATCAAGAAAACATTGTTTCGTTCACACAGTGATATTCTGTATATAAGTTTTCAACTGTTATCCTTGTCAGTCTGTCCTAGTACTGTCCTGGGAATTTTTTCAGTGGGAAAACTAGAGCATGTGTTCAATCTAGACAGGGATGTGTTGAATTGAAGAGATTAATTATTTAAATTGTCATAAATATCAAGGAAACATTGTTTCGTTCACACAGTGATATTCTGTATATAAGTTTTCAACTGTTATCCTTGTCAGTCTGTCCTGGTACTGTCCTGGGAATATTTTCAGTGGGAAAACTAGAGCATGTGTTCAATCTAGACAGGGATGTGTTGAATTGAAGAGATTAATTATTTAAATTGACATAAATATCAAGAAAACATTGTTTCGTTCACACAGTGATATTCTGTATATAAGTTTTCAACTGTTATCCTTGTCAGTCTGTCCTGGTACTGTCCTGGGAATATTTTCAGTGGGAAAACTAGAGCATGAGTTCAATCTAGACAGGGATGTGTTGAATTGAAGAGATTAATTATTTAAATTGACATAAATATCAAGAAAACATTGTTTCGTTCACACAGTGATATTCTGTATATAAGTTTTCAACTGTTATCCTTGTCAGTCTGTCCTAGTACTGTCCTGGGAATATTTTCAGTGGGAAAACTAGAGCATGTGTTCAATCTAGACAGGGATGTGTTGAATTGAAGAGATTAATTATTTAAATTGACATAAATATCAAGAAAACATTGTTTCATTCACACAGTGATATTCTGTATATAAGTTTTCAACTGTTATCCTTGTCAGTCTATCCTGGTACTGTGCTGGGAATTTTTTCAGTGGGAAAACTAGAGCATGTGTTCAATCTAGACAGGGATGTGTTGAATTGAAGAGATTAATTATTTAAATTGACATAAATATCAAGAAAACATTGTTTCGTTCACACAGTGATATTCTGTATATAATGTTTCAACTGTTATCCTTGTCAGTCTGTCCTGGTACTTTCCTGGGAATATTTTCAGTGGGATAACTAGAGCATGTGTTCAATCTAGACAGGGATGTGTTGAATTGAAGAGATTAATTATTTAAATTGACATAAATATCAAGAAAACATTGTTTCGTTCACACAGTGATATTCTGTATATAAATTTTCAACTGTTATCCTTGTCAGTCTGTCCCGGTACTGTCCTGGGAATTTTTTCAGTGGGAAAACTAGAGCATGTGTTCAATCTAGACAGGGATGTGTTGAATTGAAGAGATTAATTATTTAAATTGACATAAATATCAAGAAAACATTGTTTCGTTCACACAGTGATATTCTGTATATAAGTTTTCAACTGTTATCCTTGTCAGTCTGTCCTGGTACTGTCCTGGGAATATTTTCAGTGGGAAAACTAGAGCATGTGTTCAATCTAGACAGGGATGTGTTGAATTGAAGAGATTAATTATTTAAATTGACATAAATATCAAGAAAACATTGTTTCGTTCACACAGTGATATTCTGTATATAAGTTTTCAACTGTTATCCTTGTCAGTCTGTCCCGGTACTGTCCTGGGAATTTTTTCAGTGGGAAAACTAGAGCATGTGTTCAATCTAGACAGGGATGTGTTGAATTGAAGAGATTAATTATTTAAATTGACATAAATATCAAGAAAACATTGTTTCGTTCACACAGTGATATTCTGTATATAAGTTTTCAACTGTTATCCTTGTCAGTCTGTCCTGGTACTTTCCTGGGAATATTTTCAGTGGGATAACTAGAGCATGTGTTCAATCTAGACAGGGATGTGTTGAATTGAAGAGATTAATTATTTAAATTGACATAAATATCAAGAAAACATTGTTTCGTTCACACAGTGATATTCTGTATATAAGTTTTCAACTGTTATCCTTGTCAGTCTGTCCTGGTACTGTCCTAGGAATATTTTCAGTGGGAAAACTAGAGCATGTGTTCAATCTAGACAGGGATGTGTTGAATTGAAGAGATTAATTATTTAAATTGACATAAATATCAAGAAAACATTGTTTCGTTCACACAGTGATATTCTGTATATAAGTTTTCAACTGTTATCCTTGTCAGTCTGTCCTGGTACTGTCCTGGGAATTTTTTCAGTGGGAAAACTAGAGCATGTGTTCAATCTAGACAGGGATGTGTTGAATTGAAGAGATTAATTATTTAAATTGACATAAATATCAAGAAAACATTGTTTCGTTCACACAGTGATATTCTGTATATAAGTTTTCAACTGTTATCCTTGTCAGTCTGTCCTAGTACTGTCCTAGGAATATTTTCAGTGGGAAAACTAGAGCATGTGTTCAATCTAGACAGGGATGTGTTGAATTGAAGAGATTAATTATTTAAATTGACATAAATATCAAGAAAACATTGTTTCGTTCACACAGTGATATTCTGTATATAAGTTTTCAACTGTTATCCTTGTCAGTCTGTCCTAGTACTGTCCTAGGAATATTTTCAGTGGGAAAACTAGAGCATGTGTTCAATCTAGACAGGGATGTGTTGAATTGAAGAGATTAATTATTTAAATTGACATAAATATCAAGAAAACATTGTTTCGTTCACACAGTGATATTCTGTATATAAGTTTTCAACTGTTATCCTTGTCAGTCTGTCCTGGTACTTTCCTGGGAATATTTTCAGTGGGATAACTAGAGCATGTGTTCAATCTAGACAGGGATGTGTTGAATTGAAGAGATTAATTATTTAAATTGACATAAATATCAAGAAAACATTGTTTCATTCACACAGTGATATTCTGTATATAAGTTTTCAACTGTTATCCTTGTCAGTCTGTCCTGGTACTGTGCTGGGAATTTTTTCAGTGGGAAAACTAGAGCATGTGTTCAATCTAGACAGGGATGTGTTGAATTGAAGAGATTAATTATTTAAATTGACATAAATATCAAGAAAACATTGTTTCGTTCACACAGTGATATTCTGTATATAAGTTTTCAACTGTTATCCTTGTCAGTCTGTCCTGGTACTGTCCTAGGAATATTTTCAGTGGGAAAACTAGAGCATGTGTTCAATCTAGACAGGGATGTGTTGAATTGAAGAGATTAATTATTTAAATTGACATAAATATCAAGAAAACATTGTTTCGTTCACACAGTGATATTCTGTATATAAGTTTTCAACTGTTATCCTTGTCAGTCTGTCCTGGTACTGTCCTAGGAATATTTTCAGTGGGAAAACTAGAGCATGTGTTCAATCTAGACAGGGATGTGTTGAATTGAAGAGATTAATTATTTAAATTGACATAAATATCAAGGAAACATTGTTTCGTTCACACAGTGATATTCTGTATATAAATTTTCAACTGTTATCCTTGTCAGTCTGTCCCGGTACTGTCCTGGGAATTTTTTCAGTGGGAAAACTAGAGCATGTGTTCAATCTAGACAGGGATGTGTTGAATTGAAGAGATTAATTATTTAAATTGACATAAATATCAAGAAAACATTGTTTCGTTCACACAGTGATATTCTGTATATAAGTTTTCAACTGTTATCCTTGTCAGTCTGTCCTGGTACTGTCCTGGGAATATTTTCAGTGGGAAAACTAGAGCATGAGTTCAATCTAGACAGGGATGTGTTGAATTGAAGAGATTAATTATTTAAATTGACATAAATATCAAGAAAACATTGTTTCGTTCACACAGTGATATTCTGTATATAAGTTTTCAACTGTTATCCTTGTCAGTCTGTCCTAGTACTGTCCTGGGAATATTTTCAGTGGGAAAACTAGAGCATGTGTTCAATCTAGACAGGGATGTGTTGAATTGAAGAGATTAAATATTTAAATTGACATAAATATCAAGAAAACATTGTTTCGTTCACACAGTGATATTCTGTATATAAGTTTTCAACTGTTATCCTTGTCAGTCTGTCCTGGTACTGTCCTGGGAATATTTTCAGTGGGAAAACTAGAGCATGTGTTCAATCTAGACAGGGATGTGTTGAATTGAAGAGATTAATTATTTAAATTGACATAAATATCAAGAAAACATTGTTTCGTTCACACAGTGATATTCTGTATATAAGTTTTCAACTGTTATCCTTGTCAGTCTGTCCTGGTACTGTCCTGGGAATATTTTCAGTGGAAAAACTAGAGCATGTGTTCAATCTAGACAGGGATGTGTTGAATTGAAGAGATTAATTATTTAAATTGACATAAATATCAAGAAAACATTGTTTCGTTCACACAGTGATATTCTGTATATAAGTTTTCAACTGTTATCCTTGTCAGTCTGTCCTGGTACTGTCCTGGGAATATTTTCAGTGGGAAAACTAGAGCATGTGTTCAATCTAGACAGGGATGTGTTGAATTGAAGAGATTAATTATTTAAATTGACATAAATATCAAGAAAACATTGTTTCGTTCACACAGTGATATTCTGTATATAAGTTTTCAACTGTTATCCTTGTCAGTCTGTCCTGGTACTGTCCTGGGAATATTTTCAGTGGGAAAACTAGAGCATGTGTTCAATCTAGACAGGGATGTGTTGAATTGAAGAGATTAATTATTTAAATTGACATAAATATCAAGAAAACATTGTTTCGTTCACACAGTGATATTCTGTATATAAGTTTTCAACTGTTATCCTTGTCAGTCTGTCCTGGTACTTTCCTGGGAATATTTTCAGTGGGAAAACTAGAGCATGTGTTCAATCTAGACAGGGATGTGTTGAATTGAAGAGATTAATTATTTAAATTGACATAAATATCAAGAAAACATTGTTTCGTTCACACAGTGATATTCTGTATATAAGTTTTCAACTGTTATCCTTGTCAGTCTGTCCTGGTACTTTCCTGGGAATATTTTCAGTGGGAAAACTAGAGCATGAGTTCAATCTAGACAGGGATGTGTTGAATTGAAGAGATTAATTATTTAAATTGACATAAATATCAAGAAAACATTGTTTCGTTCACACAGTGATATTCTGTATATAAGTTTTCAACTGTTATCCTTGTCAGTCTGTCCTGGTACTGTCCTGGGAATATTTTCAGTGGGAAAACTAGAGCATGAGTTCAATCTAGACAGGGATGTGTTGAATTGAAGAGATTAATTATTCAAATTGACATAAATATCAAGAAAACATTGTTTCGTTCACACAGTGATATTCTGTATATAAGTTTTCAACTGTTATCCTTGTCAGTCTGTCCTGGTACTGTCCTGGGAATATTTTCAGTGGGAAAACTAGAGCATGTGTTCAATCTAGACAGGGATGTGTTGAATTGAATAGATTAATTATTTAAATTGACATAAATATCAAGAAAACATTGTTTCGTTCACACAGTGATATTCTGTATATAAGTTTTCAACTGTTATCCTTGTCAGTCTGTCCTGGTACTGTCCTGGGAATATTTTCAGTGGGAAAACTAGAGCATGTGTTCAATCTAGACAGGGATGTGTTGAATTGAAGAGATTAATTATTTAAATTGACATAAATATCAAGAAAACATTGTTTCGTTCACACAGTGATATTCTGTATATAAGTTTTCAACTGTTATCCTTGTCAGTCTGTCCTAGTACTGTCCTGGGAATATTTTCAGTGGGAAAACTAGAGCATGTGTTCAATCTAGACAGGGATGTGTTGAATTGAAGAGATTAATTATTTAAATTGACATAAATATCAAGAAAACATTGTTTCATTCACACAGTGATATTCTGTATATAAGTTTTCAACTGTTATCCTTGTCAGTCTGTCCTGGTACTTTCCTGGGAATATTTTCAGTGGGAAAACTAGAGCATGTGTTCAATCTAGACAGGGATGTGTTGAATTGAAGAGATTAATTATTCAAATTGACATAAATATCAAGAAAACATTGTTTCGTTCACACAGTGATATTCTGTATATAAGTTTTCAACTGTTATCCTTGTCAGTCTGTCCTGGTACTGTCCTGGGAATATTTTCAGTGGGAAAACTAGAGCATGTGTTCAATCTAGACAGGGATGTGTTGAATTGAAGAGATTAATTATTTAAATTGACATAAATATCAAGAAAACATTGTTTCGTTCACACAGTGATATTCTGTATATAAGTTTTCAACTGTTATCCTTGTCAGTCTGTCCTGGTACTGTCCTGGGAATATTTTCAGTGGGAAAACTAGAGCATGTGTTCAATCTAGACAGGGATGTGTTGAATTGAATAGATTAATTATTTAAATTGACATAAATATCAAGAAAACATTGTTTCGTTCACACAGTGATATTCTGTATATAAGTTTTCAACTGTTATCCTTGTCAGTCTGTCCTAGTACTGTCCTAGGAATATTTTCAGTGGGAAAACTAGAGCATGTGTTCAATCTAGACAGGGATGTGTTGAATTGAAGAGATTAATTATTTAAATTGACATAAATATCAAGAAAACATTGTTTCATTCACACAGTGATATTCTGTATATAAGTTTTCAACTGTTATCCTTGTCAGTCTGTCCTGGTACTGTGCTGGGAATTTTTTCAGTGGGAAAACTAGAGCATGTGTTCAATCTAGACAGGGATGTGTTGAATTGAAGAGATTAATTATTTAAATTGACATAAATATCAAGAAAACATTGTTTCGTTCACACAGTGATATTCTGTATATAAGTTTTCAACTGTTATCCTTGTCAGTCTGTCCTGGTACTGTCCTGGGAATATTTTCAGTGGGAAAACTAGAGCATGTGTTCAATCTAGACAGGGATGTGTTGAATTGAAGAGATTAATTATTTAAATTGACATAAATATCAAGAAAACATTGTTTCGTTCACACAGTGATATTCTGTATATAATGTTTCAACTGTTATCCTTGTCAGTCTGTCCTGGTACTTTCCTGGGAATATTTTCAGTGGGAAAACTAGAGCATGTGTTCAATCTAGACAGGGATGTGTTGAATTGAAGAGATTAATTATTTAAATTGTCATAAATATCAAGGAAATATTGTTTCGTTCACACAGTGATATTCTGTATATAAGTTTTCAACTGTTATCCTTGTCAGTCTGTCCTGGTACTGTCCTGGGAATATTTTCAGTGGGAAAACTAGAGCATGTGTTCAATCTAGACAGGGATGTGTTGAATTGAAGAGATTAATTATTTAAATTGACATAAATATCAAGGAAACATTGTTTCGTTCACACAGTGATATTCTGTATACAATGTTTCAACTGTTATCCTTGTCAGTCTGTCCTGGTACTTTCCTGGGAATATTTTCAGTGGGAAAACTAGAGCATGTGTTCAATCTAGACAGGGATGTGTTGAATTGAAGAGATTAATTATTTAAATTGACATAAATATCAAGGAAACATTGTTTCGTTCACACAGTGATATTCTGTATATAAATTTTCAACTGTTATCCTTGTCAGTCTGTCCCGGTACTGTCCTGGGAATTTTTTCAGTGGGAAAACTAGAGCATGTGTTCAATCTATACAGGGATGTGTTGAATTGAAGAGATTAATTATTTAAATTGACATAAATATCAAGGAAACATTGTTTCGTTCACACAGTGATATTCTGTATATAAATTTTCAACTGTTATCCTTGTCAGTCTGTCCCGGTACTGTCCTGGGAATTTTTTCAGTGGGAAAACTAGAGCATGTGTTCAATCTAGACAGGGATGTGTTGAATTGAAGAGATTAATTATTTAAATTGACATAAATATCAAGAAAACATTGTTTCGTTCACACAGTGATATTCTGTATACAATGTTTCAACTGTTATCCTTGTCAGTCTGTCCTGGTACTTTCCTGGGAATATTTTCAGTGGGAAAACTAGAGCATGTGATCAATCTAGACAGGGATGTGTTGAATTGAAGAGATTAAATATTTAAATTGTCATAAATATAAAGGAAATATTGTTTCGTTCACACAGTGATATTCTGTATATAAGTTTTCAAATGTTATCCTTGTCAGTCTGTCCTAGTACTGTCCTGGGAATATTTTCTGTGGGAAAACTAGAGCATGTGTTCAATCTAGACAGGGATGTGTTGAATTGAAGAGATTAAATATTTAAATTGTCATAAATATCAAGGAAATATTGTTTCGTTCACACAGTGATATTCTGTATATAAGTTTTCAACTGTTATCCTTGTCAGTCTGTCCTGGTACTGTCCTGGGAATATTTTCAGTGGGAAAACTAGAGCATGTGTTCAATCTAGACAGGGATGTGTTGAATTGAAGAGATTAATTATTTAAATTGACATAAATATCAAGAAAACATTGTTTCATTCACACAGTGATATTCTGTATATAAGTTTTCAACTGTCATTCTTGTCAGTCTGTCCTAGTACTGTCCTGGGAATATTTTCACTGGGAAAACTAGAGCATGTGATCAATCTAGACAGGGATGTGTTGAATTGAAGAGATTAAATATTTAAATTGTCATAAATATCAAGGAAATATTGTTTCGTTCACACAGTGATATTCTGTATATAAGTTTTCAACTGTTATTCTTGTCAGTCTGTCCTAGTACTGTCCTGGGAATATTTTCACTGGGAAAACTAGAGCATGTGTTCAATCTAGACAGGGATGTGTTGAATTGAAGAGATTAAATATTTAAATTGTCATAAATATCAAGGAAATATTGTTTCGTTCACACAGTGATATTCTGTATATAAGTTTTCAACTGTTATCCTTGTCAGTCTGTCCTAGTACTGTCCTGGGAATATTTTCAGTGGAAAAACTAGAGCATGTGTTCAACCTAGACAGGGATGTGTTGAATTGAAGAGATTAAATATTTAAATTGTCATAAATATCAAGGAAATATTGTTTCGTTCACACAGTGATATTCTGTATATAAGTTTTCAACTGTTATCCTTGTCAGTCTGTCCTAGTACTGTCCTGGGAATATTTTCAGTAGAAAAACTAGAGCATGTGTTCAATCTAGACAGGGATGTGTTGAATTGAAGAGATTAAATATTTAAATTGTCATAAATATCAAGGAAATATTGTTTCGTTCACACAGTGATATTCTGTATATAAGTTTTCAACTGCTATCCTTGTCAGTCTGTCCTAGTACTGTCCTGGGAATATTTTCAGTGGAAAAACTAGAGCATGTGTTCAATCTAGACAGGGATGTGTTGAATTGAAGAGATTAAATATTTAAATTGTCATAAATATCAAGGAAATATTGTTTCGTTCACACAGTGATATTCTGTATATAAGTTTTCAAATGTTATCCTTGTCAGTCTGTCCTAGTACTGTCCTGGGAATATTTTCAGTGGAAAAACTAGAGCATGTGTTCAATCTAGACAGGGATGTGTTGAATTGAAGAGATTAAATATTTAAATTGTCATAAATATCAAGGAAATATTGTTTCGTTCACACAGTGATATTCTGTATATAAGTTTTCAACTGCTATCTTTGTCAGTCTGTCCTAGTACTGTCCTGGGAATATTTTCACTGGGAAAACTAGAGCATGTGTTCAATCTAGACAGGGATGTGTTGAATTGAAGAGATTAAATATTTAAATTGTCATAAATATCAAGGAAATATTGTTTCGTTCACACAGTGATATTCTGTATATAAGTTTTCAACTGCTATCCTTGTCAGTCTGTCCTAGTACTGTCCTGGGAATATTTTCAGTGGAAAAACTAGAGCATGTGTTCAACCTAGACAGGGATGTGTTGAATTGAAGAGATTAAATATTTAAATTGTCATAAATATAAAGGAAATATTGTTTCGTTCACACAGTGATATTCTGAAAATAATTTTTCAACTGTTATCCTTGTCAGTCTGTCCTAGTACTGTCCTGGGAATATTTTCAGTAGAAAAACTAGAGCATGTGTTCAATCTAGACAGGGATGTGTTGAATTGAAGAGATTAAATATTTAAATTGTCATAAATATCAAGGAAATATTGTTTCGTTCACACAGTGATATTCTGTATATAAGTTTTCAAATGCTATCCTTGTCAGTCTGTCCTAGTACTGTCCTGGGAATATTTTCAGTGGAAAAACTAGAGCATGTGTTCAATCTAGACAGGGATGTGTTGAATTGAAGAGATTAAATATTTAAATTGTCATAAATATCAAGGAAATATTGTTTCGTTCACACAGTGATATTCTGTATATAAGTTTTCAAATGTTATCCTTGTCAGTCTGTCCTAGTACTGTCCTGGGAATATTTTCAGTGGGAAAACTAGAGCATGTGTTCAATCTAGACAGGGATGTGTTGAATTGAAGAGATTAAATATTTAAATTGTCATAAATATCAAGGAAATATTGTTTCGTTCACACAGTGATATTCTGTATATAAGTTTTCAAATGTTATCCTTGTCAGTCTGTCCTAGTACTGTCCTGGGAATATTTTCAGTGGAAAAACTAGAGCATGTGTTCAATCTAGACAGGGATGTGTTGAATTGAAGAGATTAAATATTTAAATTGTCATAAATATCAAGGAAATATTGTTTCGTTCACACAGTGATATTCTGTATATATGTTTTCAACTGTTATCCTTGTCAGTCTGTCCTAGTACTGTCCTGGGAATATTTTCAGTGGGAAAACTAGAGCATGTGTTCAATCTAGACAGGGATGTGTTGAATTGGAGAGATTAAATATTTAATTTGTCATAAATATCAAGGAAACATTGTTTCGTTCACACAGTGATATTCTGTATATAAGTTTTCAACTGTTATCCTTGTCAGTCTGTCCTAGTACTGTCCTGGGAATATTTCCAGTGGGAAAACTAGAGCATGTGTTCAATCTAGACAGGGATGTGTTGAACTTAAGAGATTAAATATTTAATTTGTCATAAATATCAAGGAAACATTGTTTCGTTCACATAGTGATATTCTGTATATAAGTTTTCAACTAATATCCTTGTCAGTCTGTCCTGGTACTGTCCTGGGAATATTTTCAGTGAGAAAACTAGAGCATGTGTTCAATCTAGACAGGGATGTGTTGAATTGAAGAGATTAAATATTTAAATTGACATAAATATCAAGGAAACATTGTTTCGTTCACACAGTGATATTCTGTATATAAGTTTTCAACTGTCATCCTTGTCAGTCTGTCCTGGTACTGTCCTGGGAATATTTTCAGTGGAAAAACTAGAGCATGTGTTCAATCTAGACAGGGATGTGTTGAATTGAAGGGATTAAATATTTAAATTGACATAAATATCAAGGAAACATTGTTTCGTTCACACAGTGATATTCTGTATATAAGTTTTCAACTGTCATCCTTGTCAGTCTGTCCTGGTACTGTCCTGGGAATATTTTCAGTGGAAAAACTAGAGCATGTGTTCAATCTAGACAGGGATGTGTTGAATTGAAGAGATTAAATATTTAAATTGACATAAATATCAAGGAAACATTGTTTCGTTCACACAGTGATATTCTGTATACAAGTTTTCAACTGTTATCCTTGTCAGTGGGTCCTAGTACTGTCTTGGGAATATTTTCAGTGGAAAAACTAGAGCATGTGTTCAATCTAGACAGGGATGTGTTGAATTGAAGAGATTAAATATTTAAATTGACATAAATGTCAAGGAAACATTGTTTCGTTCACACAGTGATATTCTGTATATAAGTTTTCAACTGTCATCCTTGTCAGTCTGTCCTGGTACTGTCCTGGGAATATTTTCAGTGGAAAAACTAGAGCATGTGTTCAATCTAGACAGGGATGTGTTGAATTGAAGGGATTAAATATTTAAATTGACATAAATATCAAGGAAACATTGTTTCGTTCACACAGTGATATTCTGTATATAAGTTTTCAACTGTCATCCTTGTCAGTCTGTCCTGGTACTGTCCTGGGAATATTTTCAGTGGAAAAACTAGAGCATGTGTTCAATCTAGACAGGGATGTGTTGAATTGAAGGGATTAAATATTTAAATTGACATAAATATCAAGGAAACATTGTTTCGTTCACACAGTGATATTCTGTATACAAGTTTTCAACTGTTATCCTTGTCAGTGGGTCCTAGTACTGTCTTGGGAATATTTTCAGTGGAAAAACTAGAGCATGTGTTCAATCTAGACAGGGATGTGTTGAATTGAAGGGATTAAATATTTAAATTGACATAAATATCAAGGAAACATTGTTTCGTTCACACAGTGATATTCTGTATATAAGTTTTCAACTGTCATCCTTGTCAGTCTGTCCTGGTACTGTCCTGGGAATATTTTCAGTGGAAAAACTAGAGCATGTGTTCAATCTAGACAGGGATGTGTTGAATTGAAGGGATTAAATATTTAAATTGACATAAATATCAAGGAAACATTGTTTCGTTCACACAGTGATATTCTGTATATAAGTTTTCAACTGTCATCCTTGTCAGTCTGTCCTGGTACTGTCCTGGGAATATTTTCAGTGGAAAAACTAGAGCATGTGTTCAATCTAGACAGGGATGTGTTGAATTGAAGGGATTAAATATTTAAATTGACATAAATATCAAGGAAACATTGTTTCGTTCACACAGTGATATTCTGTATACAAGTTTTCAACTGTTATCCTTGTCAGTGGGTCCTAGTACTGTCTTGGGAATATTTTCAGTGGAAAAACTAGAGCATGTGTTCAATCTAGACAGGGATGTGTTGAATTGAAGAGATTAAATATTTAAATTGACATAAATGTCAAGGAAACATTGTTTCGTTCACACAGTGATATTCTGTATATAAGTTTTCAACTGTTATCCTTGTCAGTCGGTCCTGGTACTGTCCTGGGAATATTTTCAGTGGGAAAACTAGAGCATGTGTTCAATCTAGACAGGGATGTGTTGAATTGAAGGGATTAAATATTTAAATTGACATAAATATCAAGGAAACATTGTTTCGTTCACACAGTGATATTCTGTATATAAGTTTTCAACTGTTATCCTTGTCAGTCTGTCCTAGTACTGTCCTGGGTATATTTTCAGTGGGAAAACTAGAGCATGTGTTCAATCGAGACAGGGATGTGTTGAACTTAAGAGATTAAATATTTAATTTGTCATAAATATCAAGGAAACATTGTTTCGTTCACACAGTGATATTCTGTATATAAGTTTTCAACTGTTATCCTTGTCAGTCTGTCCTGGTACTGTCCTGGGAATATTTTCAGTGGGAAAACTAGAGCATGTGTTCAATCGAGACAGGGATGTGTTGAATTGAAGAGATTAATTATTTAAATTGACATAAATATCAAGAAAACATTGTTTCGTTCACACAGTGATATTCTGTATATAAGTTTTCAAACGTTATCCTTGTCAGTCTGTCCTAGTACTGTCCTGGGAATATTTTCAGTGGAAAAACTAGAGCATGTAATAAATCTAGACAGGGATGTGTTGAATTGGAGGGATTAAATATTTAAATTTTCATAAATATCAACGAAATATTGTTCCGTTCACACAGTGATATTCTGTATATAAGTTTTCAACTGTTATCCTTGTTAGTCTGTCCTAGTACTGTCCTGGGAATATTTTCAGTGGGAAAACTAGAGCATGTGTTCAACCTAGACAGGGATGTGTTGAATTCAAGAGATTAAATATTTAAATTGTCAAAAATATCAAGTAAATATTGTTCCGTTCACACAGTGATATTCTGTATATAAGTTTTCAACTGTTATCCTTGTCAGTCTGTCATAGTACTGTCTTGGGAATATTTTCAGTGGAAAAACTAGAGCATGAGTTCAATCTAGACATAGATGTCTTGAATTGGAGTGATTAAATATTTAAATTGTCATAAATATCAACGAAATCACAGACCACGACCAAAATCGAATCAACACCCAGGTGAGGCATCGAAAACACAACACGCATCAATGCACACACTTCATAAAATGTACGAATGTAATCCAATTGGATGTAAATAAATTATACTTTTCCTATTACTCTAAGTACATAATTAGACAGTTGTGTCTATTAACCATCCATTCAAAGTTGCATTATTAATCAATCAAAATTTATTAATTTTATGACTGATACACAACGCCAAGAGTACATCCAAGAGGAGAATCATGTGCAATAATTGTCAATGATGAATATCAGAGTGAAATTATGAAAAATATTTGATAGCTGATGCAACACAGCAGACCTTATATTAATTAGATGTAATTAATTAATATGAACTATGCTCAGCATTAAAATTAATTCAGAAGCATCGATTAATTTCGGGTTATCATGACTGCAAATTTGATTAAGTGATTGTAACTAAGCCCAGCTATGCAATTGGTGTTCTCACTTAAGAAGCAACAGTTAATTAAAGTGTTCATAAATGATCAATTTCCAAACAATTTAATCATTATACTTCATGTTTTGTTGATGATTGGTTGGTGGAACCAAAGAACCACATCTTATTATTCTCATATATACATATCTCAGACACATATCTAATAATTCTTATACACATATCTCATTTAATTTCATTGATGTAATACATCTTATAAAACCAGTACACTACATAAATCAGCGATTCCCAATATTTTGAATGAACAGGACCTCTAATATTAATCTGAAAAATGCCGCAGATCCCTTTGGAGACCGCTACGGATGACAAGGGAAGACTGTGACGGGGAGAGCTAATTAAAATCAAAAATCAAAATCAAAAACCATTTCATTAGTCGGAGATCATTTTATAACGACGTACAACAAGCTGTGCGTTGAATGGTTCGGTATTGGATTTTTATGTGATCTAAGCTTGCCGAATTCTAAGTCGGTATTGAAAGGAATGTGTATGTGTCGGTATTGAAAGGAGTGCTTGAGTTGCTTAGGAGTTGGAATTCTGGAAAAATTTTCAAAAACCGAAATAACAGGATGCACAAAAAGCATAAAAAACAAACATGATCACAGCATAGCCTTAACTAACATAACTAATGATAAATCTAACGTAACTACTGTTTAAATCTAACCAAAGAGTGATCCCTAGGGAAATTTGCGTTAATGCGCAAGTGTTCATTGTTCATCTTGTTTCGGATATAGCACTACACATTCACACACAAGGCAATGTCTGGCGTCACTCGCGGCACTGATCATGACCGTTGTCTATCGATTGTGTCTATGTCGTAGAAGCGGAACTCCCCTCAGAGTTTGAACCTCGAGAGAGTTCTGGAAATAGTTCACTTTTTTATAGCCAGCCTTTCCATACTACGCTACACATGTGCGCTGGAGTGATCGGCGTTCTTGGCGGGATGTGATGTGTAGAGTTTCTGCCCTGGCGGTCTCGATGCCACAGGTGCTGTGAAATAGTCACAGGTTGGTGATTTGGCCGCAGGAACTTGTTTTGTACAAGTTGGACTTTCCTCCAGTTGGTGTCGCAGGTAGGCAGTAATACTGGGACGACGTAGAGTAGTGTTGACCGGATGCAGTGCTGTGGATGTGTATCGGGAGTTCTCGCCTTCGCCACCCTGTCGTTGGTCGTGTCGGTGTAATTTAGTCGACTGTCTAGGAGGAGTCCAGGTATTTGAACTGGTTGGAGGAATGTATGATATCTCTTTGGAATCTGATGACGTGCTTCTCCGTTCTCCCCGCTGAGAAGATTTCGTTGCGGCACGGCTGGTCCAGGCGTTGATTTCGGGAATCGACTCGGGAACAGGTTTGTTGGCCTTGTTCTGCACCGATGCTGCGCTCTCTGTCTTGAGATAGTACGCCGCGTAGACAGGACACTGCCTGTGGTGGCTGTGTGAGCGCCACCGCAGTTGGCAAACTTAACCTGCGTGTCTGTGGTCTTGACGTAGATGGCAGTGACATGACTGACACATTTTAGCTGCGTGGTCGAATATATGATAGCGGTGGCACTGGGCGACTCCGCGGCCTCGATACTTCCGCCATTAGAGGTACATGTAGTCGTACACGTAACCTATTGACATAATCGAGTTAATCGGAGTGCCGATCTTAAAGTCGACTGTAGAACGGCTACCAGCTGTTCTCGCCACCGTGAATAAGTAGAATTGGGCCATATGAGACCCAGCGAGGCAGTTACAGACCACCTCGTAGTCTTCTAGCTAGGTGAGCTTAAGATCCGCATTGAGGGTCTTGAACTGCACCTGATTCGTGGTGATTTCTTTGACGGCCTGACGGAGCTCGAGCGCATCATGCGGTTTTCCGCTCAGCATGATTGTGAAGAGCGTCTGGATCCTTTTGCACCCATCGTGAATGCCGATGGTGGAGTTGTATTTGCGCTGTTCTCTGATTAAAGAGTCGATTTGGGTTGGCAGTTTGCTTCTCATGATGTCGATATTGTCCTCATCACGGAAACACACACCATCTCCTCTAGATATGTAGCGTCGTTCGTCACCAAGTTGAGTCAGAAATTTTACAACAGGCCGCATCACAAGAATGCATTGATAGACAAGCTAGATAGAGCTAACTTCAAGGAGGCATGGCTTACACCCAGAACGGGGGCAAGGAAAAAGTACTTCTTGCTCAGCACGTTCATTCTACCACACGCAGGGGGTAGTAACGGCCGAGTGCTAGAAGAGCACGTTAAATCACGATAGAATTACACACATTGCATAGATCAGGATACTTGTGAAAATATAAAGAAAGAAAAATAAGGTACGACAAATATCAAGACGATACGTACCGGAAAATTAAACCCAACGGTCGATACGTTCGAAAAGTTGTACCTATGCACAGAATGCGTAGATTTACAGCGGGTAGGGGGTGGGTGAGATCTTTAGTCCCGTCGAATAAAGTCAACTAGGTTTTTTAAAAATTTTCCTAGGCAGCAAAGTCAAGATTATGACATATGACAGTATTACACGCTGTTAAATAAAACACGTTACAGTCTAGTTTTGAGAGAGAGCTAATCCCCAGGAACGACAGAACAACTACATGTTTACGGGGATTCCAGACACTGTCAGCTAAACTAAAAACGCGTTTTTTTTTAAAAAAAGAAAACATCTCTCCTCTAGACACACCTTCTCCATGCCAAACTATCACGTACCACAGACGTGACCGACTGATTCAGGGTGGCGAAAAGTTATACTAGTCAAATAGGACATCCCGCGTGTACGACTTCCCGACGCCGACGTGGCCACTGAACACATTACCACACAGCTTGAAGGCAGATCCAAGGATCAATATCACTGGTCTGTACGCACTGAAACTTGACCAGCAGCAAATGAACAAAACATCTTGATCTGTCATATAGGTGATTTCAACTCCAGACAACCCACCTGGAACTGCTTCACTACGAATGTGAATGGTCGAAAGCTATTCGAGTTCTTAGATGAGACAATCAACCCCCTAACACACGCCGGACACTCCTAGTAAAATCCCTTTCACCATTGACCTTGCGCTCGTGAGGAACCTGGATCACCACTCGATCACAGTGCAAACGACCGAAGACCTCAATTCAGATCAATTATCGGTCTCGATAACAATCAACCGGAGTAACAAGTGACTTTTCGTTTTTGCTGCTGCTGCGCTTGTGTCTTGTCTTTTCTGAACAGTACAGGGAAGGCGTTTGGTGTTATGAAGTTGACGCTTTGTGGTTGCTGGATTTGGAGGAGTTGCGTCTTAGCAGTTGCTCCGCTGACTTCTGATTTTTTTTTTATTCGTTCGTATTTTACCGATTAGACCTACTTTAGAATTAAGAAACTAACTGCCGCCAACGGGACATGCACCGTATGAACCACACAAAACGCCAGCCTTCCCAAAGCGAATATGTGAATTATGATCAATAAAATCTGTTGTTATTTTATTTTTAGCGACATCACTCAGTGTCTGTACTATTGGCTACTTGTTTCGTGCTGTTGTATACTTTTGTTAATAAATACGATTATTCTAATTTTTTTTATTATTTTGTTTCCTGAAATTCGATCGTAATTCGCGCTCCAGCAGCTGAACGCGGAACTCAGAGCATGCACCTCGCAGACGGAGAGGCTAATGTTCCGTAGCAAAAAATAGAAATGATATTGATTCAATCTTAAATACACCAAATATTGAAACTAACTAAAATTACGTTTGTCCTTCATAAAATTTCGTACATTTTATTACAAAAAAAGGTTCAGTACATCTGCATAAACTCATTAAAAACGCATTTACGAAAAATATTGTATGTCGAACGCAGAACACCTTGTTGCCAGATTTTATTTATATTATCTTAAAATGTACAACTATTATTCAGTTCTGTATTTCAAAACGGACATTTATATATACCAAACATCTGGCATTATTTAAACTGTAGTAATTAAGAACGCTTTCTTTCGCCAGTCGAACCCGCAGTGCATCCTTTAAAATACCCCGCAATGAAATAAATGGTCTAAAGCAGCGCAGATAAACTCTCCGGGAAATTTTTGTACGTGACAAACAATTGAGTCGGCGTACTTACAAACGAGACTACCGATGCTCTCGGACCCCTTTTTTATGACAGGAGCAATAAACGGTCTGTCTACAGGGGGCTGGCCAAGGAAAGCGAAAATTTGGACGATGTTCCTCAGCGAGGGGAAACTAGACAGTCGCATCAAACAACTCGAACTAACCGGTCGAGTTGTATAAACATCGAAAAACGAAGCACATTTGTATCACTTAGTTTAATTGTCAACTTGTATTCTTTCGATAATTATAATCATACTGTAACATCATTATTTCCTCATATTTATAAATAAATACAGCAATTATATTTGAACTATTGGTGTTTTTTACTCAGTAATAAAAGAGCAGTAAATACATCAAGACCTTTTCATATAAACAATAAACAACCAGTTAAATCACGTTAAGTCGTGGTTTAACAAATTTTCCAGCTAATGTCGTTCAAAATTGTTGAATTTTAGCTAAATTACGAGTATTTTGAATGTTAGTATATAAGTAAATCGCAGTACCGTTCAAATCAGGTATAAAGGCACGCATACCTTTCCTGTACCGCAATAAAGTAATAAAGTTCCCTGCTGCGCAGATGAACTGCTGATGGTTATCTCGAGATTTTCCCGTAATTAAAATTAAGCCGTGCAGAACTGTTTTTCGACACGTACACCAAATTGTTGTAAAACCTTTTGCGCTCCCTGTTTCCCTTTCCTATAGCCAAGCAATAAACTAAGCAATCGTTTTTTTTTGCAGCGACGCGCTAGAGAAGCGTCTCTACCGTAGTCAGTCGCTTGTAGAATTTACTTGAGAGCAGTTGTCGAGCAAATCTCTCTGTAACTCACAACTTGCCTACATTTTTCTATTTTATCAATAAACTAATTTTTATTTTGAAGCTACTTGAACTCTGTTACTTTATTTGTGTTTTACCCAAATAAATATTCAACAAAAATGTTAGACAAAACCGCACCATAACGCACGTGTCTCTAAAAATAGCCAAATTTAACATCAAAGGAGGTCTTCATAGGGGAAAAATTACCTCATCAATTTCCCAACCGTTTACAGTATTGACGTCGCCGTCATTACTGAGACATATTTCCACACCTCCTCACGGCACAATTTCACACACCCAAATTACCTAGTGCATAGACGCGATCGTCCAACTGCAGGTAGGAGACTGCTGATCGCTGTCCGAAGAAACGTCGTACATGTCCGTTTTTCAGACGACGAAGAAATTGACTGAAATTGCAGCATTGCAGCGTTAAAAATGAAGGAGGAACCAGGATGCGTCCGACACGTTTGTATTTAAAACATACTTTCTTAAAACTTACAACATTAATGTCGATCCTGATCGGAGATTTCAACTCCAGACACACGTCCTAGCGAAAAAACCACAACGACAGAAAGACTCTTTCAGTTCCTCGAAGAACGACCCCGTCCCTTAACCCACACCCGCAATCCCGATAACCTAAATAACTTGCCGTCGACCATAAATCTGGGATGGTGTTCGCGCCTGGCTTCAGTCACGAACGGTTCAGTTTCTTTATCTCTCGCTGCCTGAGCCGTGTGTAATAGTGAAAGTACTGTGAGTGCTGTTCAGTGCCGTTCTATTCAGTGCGATTTTGTGCTGCGTAATGTTGGTGTTGTGCAGTGTCCACCGTTTCTGGTGTTTTATCCTGGGGTGCTGTGCGCCCCAAACTATTTTTTATGCCGTTTGTGGCGACATATTTTGCGGGGGAGGTTGTTTGCTTTAGTATGTTTCAGAGGGAGACATGACGGAGATGTAGGTGATGGACATTCCGGATTCGTCGGAGTCTCCACCAGCCGCACTACCAGTTTTTGACCCAATTCTGATGCCGACACCAGTTCCGACGCCAACTCTAACGCCAGCTCTCAGTAGAGGCAGTCATCGATCTGGATCATGACAACTTCCAATGGATGAAAGTGCGCGTCAAACGCCGTCGCGTCAGGACGCCAGACAACATGACGCCACTAAACAATGCTAATAATCAGCCACATGACGTAGGCAGGCGCCCGGCGCCAGAGTCGAGGCCTACTGCCAATAGCACAACACCTACTATGAAGGTTACGGCGAGCACGTCCAGTAGCGTGAACAAAGACTCGACAATTAGCATCCAGGCTACTGTGACAACAGCAAACCGATTTGCACCGCTTGTGGGGGCGCCACAGTGCACGATTCCCGAAGTACGACCGGAACGCATTCCGCCGATCGTACTCAAACACGTGCTCGACAACCATAAAGTATTCACCGCCACTTTGGCGAAATATATTGACAACGCAGGCTACCCTGAGGAGTTTGATACCAAATTTATGCAACAGGGCCTGATCATAAAAGCGGACTCCATGAGGGCATACCACGAACTCATCAGCGTCCTTAAAAGAGGCAAAACAGAGTTTTTCACGTCACAAAGTGAAAGATAAGTCAACGCCATCCTCAAAGGTATGCCTCCGGGAAAATGCAGAATGCGTATATTTACAGCGGGTAGGGGTGGGTGAGATCTATATTCCCGTCGAATGAGGTCAAGTAGGTTTTTTTTTGAAAATTTTCCTAGGTAGCAAAGTCAAGATTATGACATATGACAGTACTATACGTTGTTAAATAAAACACGTTACAGTCTTGTTTTGAAAGGAAGCTAATCCCCAGGAACGACAGATCAACTACATGTTTACGGAGATCTCAGACACTGTCAGCTAAACTTAAAACTCGCTAAAAAAAATGAAACCTAGATCTGGCTAGACCAGAGAGTGGTGGCTGTAAATTTGAACGGCCTGATTGCCAGAGACAATGACATGAGTACCGACAACAAGAAGTTACTGTTACTTGTCTGTGATCAGACCACTGATGACCTATGCAACACCCATCTGGCGAACGACATGTAAAACCAATTTGAAAAGACTGCAACGTTCACAGAATAAATTTGTACGCGTGACGTTGATCAAAAATATAGACTATCCCTCAGCTGAACTAGACGAGGAGGCAGAGATAGAATACCTCGAAACCTACATCACCAGGATGAGTCAAAAATTTTACACGAGAGGACAACATAGAAATGTACTGATAAACAAGCTGGATGCAGCGATTTTTTTAAAAAAAAAAAACACCCTGGCTCAATCCGAGATCCAGGATCGCAAGGAAGTACATCCTACCCACCACGTTTCTACAACCGTCACCCGGAGGCGGAAACGGCTGACGCAGTCTTCACACCGCCGAAATCAAATCACAATGACAGCGTAAGACAACAAAGAAAAAGTTAAGGGTGATCTTCCATCGTTTTATGAAAAAAAAATTCCTAGTGATAAACATCAAGATACGAGACATAAACAGCAAGATTGCTATAAATACATGACAAAATCTAGATAAAAGCAGTTAAACAGCGGAAGATCGAACGTACAAAAAAACAACTGTAAGTACAGTCCAAACAAAAACCATAAACACAAATGCAGACACGGTGACCGCCGCCACGGCCGCGCCACTAACACCGATGGACACGCAAGTGCCATCACAAATAACATCCGCGTTCTTCACCAAGAATCGGTTTGCCGGGCTCCTCGTAGAAGACCCGGTAACTGAAGAAACTCCCGTGAGTGACGCCACTCACCCGCCGGCTGTGGTGGTACCCCGCAGCCGGCGACCAACACGACCACACAAACAAACACAACAAATGCAGTACCGCGCAAGAAGCGAGCACCGCCCCCGATAGTGCTTCTCAGCAAGCCCGGGAACCACGACGCCTTCAGCGCGCAAGTTAAACAAGTGGTGAAGAAAAATATAGACTACAAATACAAATATAATACAGTGCGACGACGTGGAAGATTTCACCACGCTAAAAAACGAACTCGCGGTAAATAAACGACGAAGTACAATTTTATACATACACCTTACCCGAAGACAGACCGGTGGTCATGGTTTTACGTGGGCTCCCGGACTTTCAACCCACAGAGGTTGCAGGTGCGCTAGTGGCTAAAGGACTACTAGTAAAAAAGTGCGCGATAATGACATCGAAAATCGTCGGTAGGCTGCCGATGTACAAAATAGACTTTGCACACGGCACACACATTAACACGATTAAGCAAGTCCGAAAATTATTCGACTGCATTATCTACTGGAAAAAATATCAGACAACGGGCATCACGCAGTGCTTCCGATGCCAGGTGTTCGGGCACGCCACCACTAACTGCCACGTCCGCAGTAAGTGTGTGAAGTGCGCCGGCGACCACCCCTCCCGACAATGTCCAAACCCGAAGACGACGGCGGCCAAGTGCATTAACTGCAATGGCCAGCACACGGCGAATCACCGGCAGTGCCCGGTATACGCCGAGTACGTGAGGAAGGCAGGCAATTATTAAAACTCGCAACATCACGACACACAAACCCCGATCGTAAGCGGTTAGCGCCACGGCGCGGGAACCACACCACATCAACGCTACACCACACAGACACACTACAATTTGTATGTATTAAGATCGATGACAATAAATTTCTATTTGATTTGATATAAAAGCATTTCCAGTCAGATATAGTCACCCGGTTTTTTGAAAATTTTTTCCGGAACCAAAGCACGAGACATTAATAAAAACCACACAAAACATTACACACAATCCACACACCACAAATGCGGATCTATACCGAGAGGTAGGGCACCGCACGAAATTATAAACATAAGGCCAAACCCGGCCCTGTACAAATTGATAATCAATAAAATTCATTTTTATTTTATTTTTTTTATTTTATTTTTATATATAGTCACGATCATTCCCAGTCAGAACACCGACCAGTACGGACGGTCGGAGAGTACGGTCGGGCATAGTGACAAGCGAGCCGCGTCTACCTCGCTTCCGGGAATTCAAGACCCTTGTACGGACACAAGCGGACCGCCCGCTGTGCGAACGGTCTAATGACCTGTGCGTGAATAACAAATGACTGTGCTAAGTGAGTGCGAACAATAGACGGGTTTAACCCGTCGAAACTATTAGTGAACAATTGTGTGTGGACGAGTGTATGATAAGTGCAGTGTACAACCGCTACAAAGATCATTAGCAGCAGTATTAGTGCACAAAAGGACAACAGGCATGCCGAGCATGCCGCATTAATGGACAATACGGTGAACAAATGTGCGGGTAGTGACACTGCGCCGCAAACCGGCGTTCCCGGTAAGTCAAACATTCCACATACAAAAAACATTAAAACGTCGCCCGGCTCAGCGCCGGCCAAAGTGTCGTCAAAAAACACTATTAAAAACGCCGCGGTGTCCATCGCGTCGCTAAAAAGAAAGCAGGTGACGCGAT
The DNA here is from genome assembly GCA_034766995.1 of Acanthacorydalis orientalis. NCBI lineage: Eukaryota > Metazoa > Arthropoda > Insecta > Megaloptera > Corydalidae > Acanthacorydalis > Acanthacorydalis orientalis. The sequence continues at coordinate 1,434,983 of CM068321.1, read as the reverse complement.
TCAAAGTACGCGCCGATGGCCAACCTCGGTGCGTGCTAGTTAACTCAATGCATCAAAAAACAGACGCAAAAACTGACACCGCGAAAATGAACGCCGCACCCGCACCCCCGAGCGCGCAACAATGCACGAATATCGCACCAGCGCCTCAGAGCGCTGAACTACTGGACATATCAGACCCGGAGTTTACATTAGTCAGAACCAAAAGGCCGCGCAAATCCGACGGCACGGTGACAAAGACGTCACGACCACCGACACCGACGCTCGTCAGCTTTCTGACGCCCAACGTATTCTCTGTGTTATTCAGAGAAGAGAAACCACAGACAGCCCCGCAGACTACTGCGACAGACAAAAAACAAAAACAATCCAAAACCGCACCGACAAACACGAACACGCAAGCAAAACCCGATCCTGCTCCAGCTGCATCGGCAGCCGGCAAACCCGCCACAGCATCCGTGGCAAACAAACCCACTCCCGCCCCAAAACCGCAGGATCCAGCACCTGCACCCAAACCGTACAAACCTCCACCAATCATCCTCACCACCAGGCCGCCGAACTTCGTCAAGTTCTGCGACATGGTCACGCTGGTGGCCAAATCCCGTGTACAATACAAGAACGAGAACAGTGGTCTTCGCATTCAGTGCGAAACCAAGGAAGACCACCTGACTCTCAAAAATATGTTTGCCGAAGACTCCTTCATAGAGTTCTTCACGTTTACACCAACGGACGAGAAACCAATGGCAATGGTCCTCAAGGGGATGCCAGAGGTTTCTGTTGACGAACTGACCACAGCAATAGCCGCTGTGAACCCTGGAGTACTCAGGTGCTTCAGGATGAGCGGCGGTCCCCCGGACATGCCTTCCTATAAGGTCGACTTCAGACACAATACCTCCGTGCGCTCCGTCAACAGGATAGCCAAGCTATTCAACTGCCGTGTCTACTGGCACAAATACCGAACCGACTCCGTAACGCAGTGCCGCCGCTGCCAAGCCTTCGGGCACGCCACGGTGAACTGCCACGTAAAGGAAAGGTGCGTCAAGTGCGCAGGAGCTCACTTGACCAGTACGTGCACCAAGACGCCAGATACGCCGGCAACCTGCGCAAATTGCAAGGGCGACCACCCTGCAAACTTCAGGCAGTGCCCGGCATACAACTTCTACATTGAGACCATCCGGAAGGGGCAGGCGAAACGGATGCAAAAGTTCGTCCCTGCACCCCCACCAAAAACCAACGCCTGGGCTTCCGGGCCGACCGCCAACGCCGCTCCTGCACCCGTGCAGGAGCTCCCGACCCCGGTAGACTCCCCGGCCATGAGATCCCGTGGATCCACGGCCAGAGCTGCGGCCACCATCCCCTCGCTATCGGCGGGGCCTAACATCACACCGTCAACGGCAGCCCCAGGCGACCTGGGCAAGCTGCAGCTTCTGCGCGAGGCCATCCAAACTACAACCCAGCTGCTGGACCTCGACAAGTTCCTCGGGGCAGTCAAGCAGCTGAACGAGGACCTTAAGGCATGTACCTCTCAAACCGAGAGATTAATCGCATTTACCCGCTTCGACCAAACCGCACCTTAAATGGCTGCACAACTCACCATCCTGAACCTCAATATCCAGGGAGGTCTGTTAAGTAAAAAGAACGACCTCATCCAACTCCTATACCGTTCCAGTATTGACGTCGCTGTCATTACTGAAACGTTCCTCGTTCCGAGGCACAACCTCACTATCCCCAACTACCTAGTGCACAGGCGTGACAGACCGACCAGGGGAGGAGGAGTCTTAGTCGCCGTACGCCGCGGAATCAAACACGCGCGCCTCCCCGACGACGACGAGGAGGTTGACTGTGAAACACTAACAATACAAATCGAAGGCAGAACTAGGATACGCCTTACAGGTATCTATGACAAAAACTTACACCCTGACCAAATTGCTCGGCTCACAGCCCACAATTGCCCCACACTCCTTATTGGCGACTTCAACGCGAGGCACGTTGCCTGGAACTGCCACGGAAACAACCAAAACGGCAGAGTACTCTTTAAGCTTCTCGAAGAGCACCCCCTAACACTCCATCACCCCGACTCACACACGTATGTTCCCAACACTCCCTACCACCGCCCCTCGACCATAGACTTGGCTCTTACCAAGCTATGCGAGGGTCATCCCATCCGCATCCGCACGACCGAAGGGCCCCAATCGGACCACGTCCCAGTCATCATGACACTGGGGGGAATTGAAGTCACCACAAGAAGGCCCGAGAGAGGCCTCGACTACAGACGCGCCGATTGGGGGGCGTATAAAAAACAGATTAACTTAGAGGTCGAAGACGCCGGCCACCCGAGCACCGCCGAGGAGATCGACGATGCAATCCTCCACCTAGAGGATCTGATAAAGACCGCTGCAGCACGCCACATCCCCAGGGCGGAGAACCCTCCGGACTTCCGGTACAGACCGACACCAGAAATCAAGCGCCTAACAAACCTACGGAACTGGGCCAGGCGAACCTGGCAACGCACCGGCGACCCGGAGTACCGGAAGGTAAGAAACAGGCTCTTCAAGACAATATGTGACCTTGTCAGGGAGCATCGTGGCAAGCTGTGGGAAGAGCACACGCTCAAAGTACTGAAAAATAGCGGTAGGGCAGCCTGGCCATTGGTCGGCAGGCTGAAAAGGAGACCAGATCCTCCTGCGGCCCTCTCCACCGGCGGCGGTAACCTCGCGGTCACGACGCAAGAGCGTGCTACCGCACACGCCAAAGCCTTCGGCGATGCCTTCCTCGTCAGTGAGCATCTGGGGAACCCGAGGCGCGCGCGCGCGGTCGCAAACGCCGCCCGGGACCTCAGAGCCTGCGAGCCGTCGCAGCAATATACACCCACCTCAAACTGCGAGATATATCGCACATTAAAAAAATTGAAAAACAACAAAGCACCGGGGGCAGACAGGATTGGGAACCTGCTGCTGAAGAACGTGCCCAGGAGGGCCATCACGGTGCTCAAGAACACATTCAACGCTGCGATGAGGCTCAACTACTTCCCCACAATCTGGAAGACCGCCAAAGTCATCCCTCTGCCCAAACCGGGCAAACCCAGAAACTTACCATCCAGTTACCGGCCCATCAGCCTTCTCCCGGCGCTCAGCAAGGTATTCGAGAGAATCCTGCACAAGCGCATCCTTAATCACCTTGAATCCAACCGCGTCATCCCCGACGAGCAATTTGGTTTCAGGAAACAACACTCAACAACACAGCAACTTGCACGCTTGGCCTCTCTGGATATAGAGAAGGCCTTCGACACCGTCTGGCACGAGAACCTTATCCTGAAGATGCGTAGCATCGGCACTCCCACCTACCTTACAAAAATCATACAATCTTACCTCACCGGTCGCAAGTTCTTCGTTGAGCTTGACGACAGCAAAACACCCACCCACAGCATCCCGGCAGGGGTCCCCCAAGGCAGTGTCTTGGGCCCGCTGCTATTCACTCTCTATCTCCATGACTTTCCCAAACTCCCGGACTCAGCGAACTTCGCACTATATGCGGACGACACTGCAGTCTACTTATCCTCACAAAACCGATCCTTGGATCGTTCCGTTGTCCTTCTCGAGGATTCCCTTAACAGGATCGAGAGGTACATGGCCAGGAACAAAATTCGTATCAACGCAGCGAAGACGGATGCCGCGATCTTCGCCTGCCAACATCAGCGACCCCGAAGCATCTCCATAGGCGACACCTCGATCACCACCCAGCACAGCCTAAAGTATCTCGGCCTGAAGCTCGACTCCAAGCTGAGATTCTCTGCTTGAGTCCGAGAGCTGCTGAAGAAGGCGAGAGCAGCCCGCTACACCCTGATGCCGCTGCTTAGGTCAAACGGGCTGCCAATAACAGCAAAAGTCAACATCTATAGAGCGTGCATACGCTCCGTCTTCACGTACGCGCTGCCCGTGTGGGCCACCACCTGCGACACGAACTGGAAAAACCTACAAACCTTCCAATCCAAAACTCTCCGTCTCATCACCGGCGCTGAGCGCTACACAACCAATAAGTCAATCCACCAAACCTGCAACATTGAATCCGTCAGGAAATTTGCCAAATCCCTCACCTCCAAATTCCTGTCTAGGAGTGAACTGCACGACAACCCGTACGTGAAGAACATCAGTAAAACGAATCTGCCGAAGAGGTGGACGCTGTCCAAACGCGCCAGGGGGAAGCCTCTGATTTCAGAGGCTAAACTAATGAAACATTAAAAACACCAGTGTCAGTGCAGTGATAGTGACACAGTGACCAGTGACACGTGATCTAGGGACACTAAGTAATAAACAAGCGCTACGCGCAAATCTAGATTTAAGTTAGTGATAAGTTAGACATAAGTTAGGCATAAGTTAGATTAAGTTAGGTTAAGATACAAAAATACACAACACTCCCGGTTTTTTGAAAATTTTTTCCGGAACCAAAGCACGAGACATTAATAAAAACCACACAAACATTACACACAATCCACACACCACGAATGCGGATCAATACCGTGAGGTAGGGCACCGCACCAAATCATGAACATAAGGCCAAACCTGGCCCTGTATAAAATTGAAAATCAATAAAATTCATTTTTATTTTTATTTATTTATTTTTATATAGTCACCATTCCGAGTCAAGACACCGACCAGTACGGACGGACGGAGAGTACGGTCATCGGTAAACGACAAACAAGCGTACCGTAATCGTTCGCGGAATTCCCGACCTTTCTAACACAAAGCGGGCCGCCTGCTGTGCGACCGGTCTAACGCACAGCAGTTAAATACAATCAACAGTGTCAGTGTGCGGACAATAGACGGGGTTTTGCCCGTCGCCTTAATGTGAGTGTCTATTGTGTCTGTGCTATTGTGTGCGAGCGATTAGTGTTGACATTAGTGTAAAGATTGACAATAGACATGATATTCATGTCGAACTAATGAACAATACGGGAAAACCGGACAATAACAACATTAACAACACAGTGAACGTCTCCGCGTCGAAAATCGACGCGGCCAAAAAATCACCATCAATTTCGCGTAAAAAATCGCCGAAAACCTCGCCGCCTAAAGGCGGCGCTAAACTTCCGTCAGTTTCAGTCGCGTCGCTAAAACGTAAAAGTGTGACTAGATTCGAGGTGCGCGCCGATGGCCATCCGCGGTGTGTGCTAGTGAGTTCAATGAACGACAAAACCTCCGTTCCAGCAATGGAAGGCCCGACAAAAAACACTACACCGTCGCATCCGAGCGCGGACCAACATAACATTTCCGACCCGGACTTCACCCTAGTTACAAACAAGCGCGCGCGCAAATCAGACAGTGCCAGTGCACCAGTGAAAAAGGTATCACGACCACCGACACCCACGATGGTCAATTTTCTCACCCCCAACATCTTCTCGGTGTTATTCCGAGAAGAAAAAATCCCGACCTCCCGTCAGCCGCAGGCTGCGCCCAAATCCATCAAACCACAACCGACTAAACCTAATACCGACACAACAGCCCCAGCAGCCAGCACCTCCGCCGCGACAGACGCGCCAAACAAACCACAGACTAAAACCACCACGACGCCAGCACCGATCCCGGTAAAGCCGCCCCCAATCATCCTCGCCACGCGACCACCGAACTTCGCGAAATTCTGCCACACTGTGAGCACAATCGCGCAAGAAAGAGTCCATTTCAAAAATGAGAGCAGCGGTCTCAGGATTCAGTGCGTATCCAAACCCGACCATAAGGAACTTAAAGACATGTTCGCGGAAGACGCGCTGATAGAGTACTACTCTTTCACCCCGACCGATGAAAGCCCATGTCCCTGGTCCTTAAAGGCATGCCAGAAGTATCAACAGACGAACTAACCGCCGCCATCGCCGCCAGAAATCCTGGAGTACTTAAATGCTTCAGGATGAGCGGCGGCCCACCTGACATGCCCTCCTACAAGGTGGACTTCAAGCACGGAACTTCCCGTCGCTCCGCCACATCCATAGGATACCTTTTCAACTGCCGGGTGTACTGGCACAAATACGTTGCAAACTCAGTGACTCAGTGCCGCCGCTGTCAAGCATACGGGCATGCTACAGTGAACTGCCATCTAAAAGAAAAGTTGTAAAGTGCGCGGGTAACCATCTGACGAGCACCTGCTCGAAAACTCCGGACACGCCGGCAACGTGCGTGAACTGTAAAGGGGACCACCCCGCTAACTTCAGACAGTGTCCGGCGTATAATCACTACCTGGAAACTATACGCAACCATCAGGCAAAACGGGCCCAAAAGTTTGTGCCCGCGCCGCTGCCGAAAAACAACGCCTGGACCACCGGGCCAACAGCGCAGGTACCTCCAACCCAGGTACTTCCAACGGCAGCCAACTTCCCGGCCATGCGATCCCGCGGATCCACGGCCGCAACCGCAGCAACCATCCCCCCGCTCTCGGCGGGGCCTAACATCACAGCACCGACATCTGCAGCCCTGGGCGACCTGGACAAGCTGCAGCTCCTGCGCGACGCCATTAAAACTACCACGCAGCTGCTGGACCTCGACAAGTTCCTCGGGGCCGTCAAGCAGCTGAACGAAGACCTCAAGTCGTGTACCTCTCAGGCGCACGCGAGGAGTCGCTAACGCCGCCAGAGACCTCAAGGCCTGCGAGCTGTCGCAGCAATTTGTCCCAACATCAAACTGCGACCAACTCACCACCAGCTTCCTGTCCGGGAGCAAACTGCACGGCAACCCGTACGTGAAGAAACTCACCCGGACAAACATTCATCATCATTCATCAAGCGCTGTCCAAGCGCGCAAGGAGGCGGCCGCTGCTCTCAAAGGCCAAAATCCTGAAACTTTAATAAACACTAAGTGTCAGTGCAGGGACAAGTGCAAACAGGGATATTAAGACACTACCATGCGCCGCGCGCAAACCCAGATTGCAAGTTAGTACATAAGTTTAGCTAAGCTAGGTAGTGGCCAAAGGACTGATAGTGAATAAGTTCGCGATAATGACGTAGAAAATATCCGGAAGGATGCCGATATACAAAGTGGACTTTGCACACGGCACCCACGTAAACACGGTGAAACAAATGCGTAAACTATTTGACTGCATAGTGTACTGGAAGAAATACCAGACAACCGGCATCACGCAGTGCTTCCGGTTCGGGCACGCCACCACTAACTGCCACATCCGCATTAAGTGCATGAAGTGCGCCGGAGACCACCTTTCCCGACAATGCACTGTACCAAAAACGACAGCGGTCAAGTGCATCAATTGCAACGGCCAACACACGGCGAATCACAGGCAGTGCTAGGTATACGCCGAGTACGCGAGGAAGGCGCGCGGTGGCAGGTAGCGCGTCGTCCCGAACAAAACTGCATACGTGCCGGTAACGTAACCTGCGGTAAACCATTGGGCCGCGCACCAAGGACAATACCAACGGCAGCAGCACTACGGCACCGGCTCGGTGTCGCAGTGCGAGCTTCAGATGGCAACATCGACCAGGCCGCCGTACACAGACCTTCGCGCGCCACCGCACCTCCGACGCGAGCCAGCGGCAGCCGCACCACAATCCGCGCCGACGACTGCAGGACTCAACGACCCCGCGTTCAGCGACTTGAGCGCGGTGATGGCCGAGCTCGACGTGCTCACTTCGCACGTTGACTTGAAGAAGCTGCTGATTGGATTAAAACAACTGAATGCTAAGGTAAGTGCCAGCCGTGATCCTCTTGACCACGTCAATGAACTGAAAGAGTTCAGAGCCGTCTATCCTTAGATGTCTCCTAAGCTCACCTTAGTAAAATTCAATATCCAAGGAGGGCTTCTTCGCAAGAAGCCAGAGCTTGCAGACCTTTTTTCGCGGCGCGATGTAGACGTGGCTGTCATCGTCGACACCCGTCTGCAGCCGTGTCGCAAATTCATAATGCCCAACTACCACGTCCACCGCCACGACCGTTCCTCCGCCGAAGGCGGCGTCGGGGTCTTCGTCAACAAAGATATCCTCCACGCGAGGCTACCGTGACGAAACAGACAGGCAAGTTTCAGTGAAATTTCCGTCAACACCCACACGATTTCCGGGCAACGCCAGCGGCGCCCCGTCAACCATTGACCTGTTCCTCGTGAACAACGTCAACACCCCACGCATGACAGTCCGCACGCTCGGCGGTCCAGAGTCGGACCACGTACCGGTGCTCGCCACCCTCAATAACGCTGCGTATCACCAGCAAACGCCGCCCGACGTACCTTGCGACTGGAAGCGGTACAAAGAGCATAACACAAACAACGTTCAAATCGTTGAACCGGCATCAATCGTCGACTTAGATCCAGCGTAGCCGAGCTGGAGGGAGAGATAGCGAGAGCGCCTAAGCTCCACATCCCCATGAGGAAGACCTGGACCTGCAAGGTTCAGACACCGCCTCGCAACCTGTAGAACTTGCGCCGACGGAGGAGCCATGCCAGGAGGGCCATTACAGTGCTAAGAGACGTTTCCAACGCTGCGATGGGGCTCGACTATTTCCCTGTCCACTGGAAGACCGCCAAGGTAATCCCTCTACACAAACCGGGTAAACTCAAAAACCTAGCCTCGAGCTACCGATCCATCACCCTTCTCCCGGCGCTCAGCAAAATCACCCAATCCTACCTAACCGACCGCAAGTACATTGATGAGCTTGACGGCAGCCGGACACCCACCCATAACATCCCCGCAGGGGTTCCCCAGAGCAGTGTCCTGGGCCCCCTGCTCTTCATCCTCTACCCCACGACTTTCGTAAACTTCCCGACGCAGCTAGCTCTGCTTTATATGCAGACGACACTGCAGTCTACCTATCCTATCAAAACCGATCCATGAATCCTTTCATTGTCCATCTTCAGAATGCCCTTAGCAGGATCGAGAAGTACATGGTAATAATGGTGTACACGATTGTGAAAAGTAAACCCGATAGCATGGCTTCGACCCCGACTGCGACTAGCGACACGAAAGCAATCAAAATTGCAAAAATGACCCCTCCGGCCACGGACGCCAAGGACGACGGCATCCGCAAGGTGAAGCAACGTAAGTTGGACAAAAGACAAACGGACAAAAACGTAAGTACGGAAAAAATGCAGACACAAACAATCGCAGACCCCGTTGTCGCTACTGCGACCGCGCCACAGACATGGACTCGCAAGTGACATCGCAGTTCTTCACAAAAGAACAGGTTCGCTGGGCTCCTGGTAGAGGACCCAGTGCAGACCGAAACTTCCGCAAGTGAAGCCACTCACCCGCCGGCTGTGGTGGTACTGCAGCCAGCACCGACGAACGCTACTAAACAAAATGGCAAAAACGTGAGTACGACGCGTAAGAAGCGCACGGCACCCCCAATAGTGCTTTTCAGCAAGCCCGGGACCCATGACACATCCAGGGCGCAGGTTGAATGGGTGGTGAAGAACGACATTGATTACAAATACAACGACAAGACCGTGCGCATTCAGTGCGACGACGTGGACGACTTCACCGCGTTAAAAAACGAACTGGCCGTCAACGACGAGGTACAGTTCTAAAGTTACACTTGCAGACAGACCCGTGGCCATGGTATTGCGCGAATTACCGGACTTTCAACCAACCGAGGTCGCGGACGTGTTAGTGGCAAAAGGACTTATTGTTAAAAAGTGACCGGGAGACTGCCGATGTACAAAGTCGACTTTGCGCACGACACCCGCATTAACACCGTGAAGCAGGTGAGAAAGCTGTTCGATTGCATCGTGTACTGGAAGACGTACCAATCGACCGGCATTACCCAGTTCTTTAGATGCCAGGCGTTCGGGTACGCCACCACCAACTGCCACGTCCGCAGTAAGTGCGTGAAATGCGCCGGCGACTATCTTTCTCGACAGCGCCCCATCCCAATGACGACGACGGCCAAATGCATTAACTGCAATGACCAGCACACGCCGAATACGTGAAGAAGACGCGCAACGGCAGACAGCGCGTTTAACAAAACAAGACAACGCACGCATCGGCACCATCCTCGGTTTTTGGATTTTTTTCCCGGAAAAACTAGCATGGACAATTATTTTTATTTTATTTATTTATTTTACCGGCACCGCAAACTGCGGTGAACCACTGGGCCGCGCAGAGCGGACAGACAGCGCCAACAATACTATCAACAGCCTGTAAACCACCATCGGTACACCCGTGGCGGAACTCTAGGAGTGCGAGGATGAGGCGGCTCCCCGAGGAATTCGACTTGTGAACTCATATACATTATGATGTGTTCGTGCAAGTGCAGTGCCGTGCTACTGAAGTGAAAAGGGCGCGGAGTGCGACAAAAGACGCGAGGTCATTTCTCTCTTTCAGATAAGTGCAGTAGTGATAGGACACGTGCAAAAATTGAAAAAAAATCAACAGTGAAAGGACACGTGTAAATCAGACATAGGATTAGCTAAGATTAGACCGTAAGTTAGAACATAAGTTAGCATGTAAGTTAGCTATAAGTCTTTCAAATTAACGTCTTGCCCGGTTTTGAACATTTCCGGGCGACACTAAACCTGCAGAAACAACAGAATAAAAATCGTAACATCACGACACAAACCCCGATCGTAAGCGGTTAGCGCCACGGCGCGGGAACCACACCGCAACAACGCTACACCACACAGACACATTACAATTGTAAATGTCCTAAGAGAGTAACTGTCTGAGTTTTTCTTTTGGAGCAACTAGGTTTTTGAAATTTTTCCTAGTCTATCAATTGATGTCAGAACAAGAATAGAAGTCAATACAAACGAATATATGTCAGATGTAGGTGTTCAGGGCGTGAAACCCCCAGGAGCTGCCGTCACCAAATAGCCGTTATACAATATCGAATATAATACCAGATCAGAAATTCTAAACTAACCTAAAAAAATGTAAATAGTTTGTATATATGATTTATGTCAATAAATTTATATTTGATTTGATTATCGACAGCATTTTGCTACTAGCAAGTATTGTAGATCATTCAAATAGAGAATCAGTCGATCAAGTTCAATTACATATAAAACCTGTTGTATCAATTCGCTCCACGTTTTTCCCAGATAATAAGTAATCACGATACGAATTTGCTTCAAATCACATGGAAACCTAACAACATCATGCTCTCTAAATAATTTAGCAAGTATATATTTATATCAAGTTATGTTTGATGGCCAATTGCTCTTCTAGATTATTCGAAAAGAATCAATTTATTCTGTGATCTGGGTTGGGTGGACAGTTATGACTCAGTTGTTTGTATGACGTGTACCACAGCATACAAAATCATGTATTATGTAAGTACCAAGCTCATTCTATTCCAATTGCAGTACTTTATCAACTTGTTATCATATATATATATATATATATATATATATATATATATATATATATATATATATATATATGTGTGTGTGTGTGTGATGTATCCACCTCATTACTAATATACATAATTGTAAACATGAATATTTATTGAATTTTAATTATTTACGAACTTGCTAAACTTGCACATCTGAAGTACGACTAATCGAATGTCTAGATTTTTCGTAATATCTTTTGTCGCATACTTAAAATAAAGTAATTTATTGTCCACGGGACAGTATACTATCCATCGGTTCTTTGAAAATGTTTCCCGATCAAAAGATGCATTCAAAGACAATAAAAAAAACTTCAAACAATTGATATGGCTTTAGCGATTAAGAAACCGCAGCTAAATACCGGCAACGGTACAGGCACCGCAAAACCTATATCAAAGAATATGGCCTCGCTAAGGCCATGTACATCATTAGCAATAAAATCTATTTTTATTTTTTAAATATACTATCACATTTTTTCCGCGATCCCTCTGGTCACACACTTAAAATAAAATAATTTATTATACACAGGACGATATATAAACGGTTAAAAATCCAAATATACTATTTCTTCCGTTTTTTTGAAATTTCTTTTCCGGTCTCCAAGGTCATAAAATTTACCCTATACTCATTTCCATAAAAAAACATTCCTCCCCGTAAAACAGACTAAACAGCTACACGGCTAAAATCCTGGAACCCCATAGACATTTCCATCCAACGCACAGCACTGCGGCGTTGAATTCATATTTCAACATAATAAAATCATTTTTGATTTCAAACATACTAACCATCGTCATAACTAAACTTGTAACGAAAATCAATTATAAGCGCATAATGTATTGTTGTACTTGAAATTTTGGTTACAAATAAAGCAAAATAGTTTCAAACTAGCAGCATATTTTATCCTCACATATTATATATATGTATATATATATATATATATATATATATATATATGTATATATATATATATGTATATATATATATATATATATGTATATATATATATATATATATATATATATATATATATGTATATATATATATATATATGTATATATATATATATGTATATATATATATATATATATATGTATATATATATATATATACGTATATATATATATACGTATATATATATATATATATACATATATATATATATATGTATATATATATACAAACACACACAATACTTTACGAATGCTTTAGTAAATTATTTTTTTAGAAAACTAAAAAGAATGTTGTTTTTTTTCAATTTCTAATGGTTGAAAAAGCAGTGCTTGTTATAATTATATATATATATGTATATATATACATACATATTTATAAGTTCAGTATGAGAATATAATGTACAAAAAGAAATAATCGCATAAATATTCACTACTGCAAAAAAATAAAAAAACAGACTAAACACACAAATTCAATAAAAAACGTTTTCGTTTGGATTACATTTAAATGCGGCTGAAGAGTAATAAATTAATTTTTTGCTCTATAAACAACTACGAAGAATATTTTTATAATTTTGAAGCAGATGCAAATAAATGAAACGAATGATATATTAGAATCGTTGAAATATGTTAGATAATTGTTTTCAAATAAATTTTTGTAATTGAAACGGTATGATTAAAACGTTAGGAAATGTTTTGTAAGAAAATTTATATATTCTACATCTATTAATGTGTTGTTCATTTAATTCTATAAAAAATAACAATAGTTTATAAGAATTGCAAAAAAAAGGCATTGATTGAAATAGTTTTGTTTTTTTCGCGAAAACAAAATCGGCACCACTTGTAGCAATTTGAATTTCGCTAATAAGTGTTGAAGAACAATAAAATGATTTTTAGCTCTGTAAATAATTAACGAAGTATATTTGTATAATTTTGAAGTAAATACAAATAAATAGAACGAAAGATATATTAGATTCATTGAAATATGTTTAAATAATAAATTGAAAATAACGTTTCAGCCTCGTAAATGTTTTCAAGAACTCGCAATTACCGTTCCCCGTTTTACAAGCACAGCATTTATCGTTTATATTAAAATGTAAATCATAAAAAAATAATATTTGTTAAACACGACATGATTGAGACTTGAGAGATTAGAAATTGAATCTCCAAAAAATATGCCGAACTCAAATAATAACATAAAATATTAAAAAACGACTCACCCTCTTACACGCGTACTATTGAAATTCATATGGCAAAAATGCAGAGACCGGAGCCTCATAATCTCACGTGCTCGAGTTCCGGGCATCGATCTCTACGGCTCGGACTTCACATATCACTGATCACGTTGCACTGAATCGGAAATCTATCGCAAAGTATCGAAGCATTTATCATGAGCACCAGACGGATCGTCTCTTCTCGGTGGACCGGAGGAGCTCCAGGTTACCGACGAGGGCAACCTCTTATCGGTTCGAGAATAGAAATGAAGAACTGTTTAAATGTTAGTATTCGTAAAAATTGCACAGAAATATAAACACGATCGTAGCTCAGTTCACTTACATTTGCAGAGAGCAAACACTAATTAAATCGCTCGATCGTAACAGTTTAGTTCGAATAAGAATTCCTTTTCGATAAGTAAAACGTGTGGATATGTTCGAAAACGATCGATAAATGAAATTAAGAGAGACGAAACACATAAAATGATTTCTCTGATCGACGATTGAACCCTACACTACATAACACAACTGATAAATATTTCACATAACACCGAAAAGGTCAAACACTTACTGCAACGACCGAATATACAAACGAACACTGTCTGAATAAATGAAAGGGTAAGATTCCTACAGAAAATAACTAACAGACCGACACGACGTCATCGGTGACGAAACCAATGGACGATTGCACGTCTCTTTCCATCCACGAATCGGTGTGAAGAAACGATGCACCATCAACCGTCGAAGTAACGGTATGTACAGAGCTCTCTCTGATCACCGAAATATTAATTATCGTTCTCCTTTTCTAGATTCGCATTAGGTCTGCGAGCAACGGTGAACTAACAAATTGTTTTTTGATTTCAAATTTGTATAAAACACAATACCTGACAAAAGTTTCATCCCCAGCCGGTCAGTCATGTTAATGACAGACTTATTATGATCAGACGTCTTTTGTTCGCGTGTAAATGTATCGTGCATCACTATTGTTCAGGTTCTGTAAATAATAATAATAAAATAGATACCGACTATTGTGTTCGGGTTTTCCAGCCATTAGCATTTGAAAACATTCACATTAGTACGGATCCCAGTGTATCGCATTACAATACACAAATCCACACGGTCCAAACGATTTTATTGATTATGAAATATTTCACATGTGTAAGGAGCCGAGTCTCTTTATACTATATTTTTATATTATATGTTATATTTAGGTTATCGCAGCTATGTTACTTCTTTACTGTAAAGAGTTTCGAATTTGGTCAGAATGATAAAAGTCCGAACATTATAAAGGTTAATGTTTAATAAATAAAACAATACAATCACAAATAACATTAATACACAGCAATAGTACAGCAATAGTTAACATGATAAGCCAACATTTCATGCGCCACCCGAGCCCCGAGATAGACTTCCTCCTTTCAGAGAGAGAGAGAGAGAGAGAGAGAGAGAATGAATTTATTGTTAAGAATATAATACAATAATACAGATTTTTTTAACTAAAGTATGCTAATTACAAAGTTGCGGTACCTCGCCTTGGCGTTGAACTCGCTTATGGCCTGATAACAAATGTTTATAATAATGGAGTAATGTGTGTGTTTTGATTGTGAGATGTGCCCGGAGGAATTTTCAAACCGGGCTTGAGCCTCCTTTCCGAGATCGACTGACACATATATACCCGGCCTTTCGACCCCCGCTGACTCCATCTGCTCGATACTTCTTCTGTGGCATCTCGACCACCCTGCTAGCATCGCTTTCACTT